>JZKD02S1843718.1:734183-827267 GCA_000966675.3 Picea glauca
TTTTTGCATTTAACCAACGTGGGCCCCTTTCCTATCGTGTCATATTTTGTACCATCCTTCCCCTTGCCATCTGTTCTCCTTCTGGATGTGCGATGAGCCTCACTCCTTTTAGCCCTTCCTCATCCTCCGACATATGTCCACCTTCCCTCTTCTGGTCCATGTGCTCCCCCCCCCATATCATCATCCACTCACATTCCGAGCCTCCTTGTCGCCTACCATGTGTCTCGCTCCCTTCCATGATAGCCTCTCGCTACCACACCCATCCTTAGACCCTCTTATCTTATACCACCTCATAACCTCTCATCTCACCCTCACAGTGTTGACGCCATCACCTCCCTTTACCCTTCCGCGTCAAGCATGCCAGTTCCTCCATGCCTTATCCATCATACTTTCCAACTGTTCTAGGTGGTAGCGTGAGGGGTCTTTCACGTCCCAGAGGGCAGAGTTGACCAAGGTCATTCCCAATCCCAAGGAAGCAGTTATTATTGTCGTGAAGGTGGTTGAACGTCATCTTCGTCCATAAATAGAAGGTCAGGAAAGGACCAAGCGTACAAGCAGACTGATAGTCCTTCCTGACAGAGATTGCATCTGTCATAAGTGCGTGATCATCCAGAGTCTGCATGCATAGACTGTCAGAAGACATGCAGACGCAAAGTTTTTTAATGCAGCTTCTCGTTTTCGCTGTTGTTGTTTTGGCTATATGTAGGCATTTTTGCCATTTTGTAAAGGATCAATGGTTTAGAAAATCTCCCGGTTGTAAAGCTTTAATGAAGCACTAATACTTTGGTTATGTATAGACTTTTGAGACTTCTTGCCTTATGAATGCCAGTTTCTTTTACATCTTTGTTATACTGTGTTAGAACAGCTCAGAATTGGAGGGTCCAGTCGAGTTGTAGTTGTTATAGGATGATGTTGGATAGGATCACTGTAGAAGTTACATTGTTCTAATCAGTCCTTGTGTTTTTCTCAACGCTGAGTGACTTGGAATTGGAGGATCCAGTCAAGTCCCCTTTTTAGTTTCTTGAGACCTTGAACCAAGAGGATCTTGCATTCAGAGTCTTTCTTCTGCAAACCGCTGAAAGCCCGTTGCCCAAATCTATTTGTTCACCTTTCTTACCAAGTCTTCCACCTACTCATCTTTTAATCAACCCACTGGCTGAAGTTATATCAAGACCTCCTTTGTTCCATACATGCTAGACCCAGTCCCTGAGTTAGAGTGATATCTCCTCGAGCCTTTATCTCCATTTGATCATTCATTTATAAACAAATCATGACATCAAACTGATGGGTGTCATGCTCTTCTCCTGCAAGCAATCCAGGAGTGACTTCTGACGCTAACAACATGGCAGTTGACTCTGTAGTTCATTCAACCTTACATGTGACATGGAAAGCACACATGGTAGGGATGATCGGGTTGGTGACTAGACAGGTGGGGTGGTAGGGTGATGACATGGACCAATGGATGGTCGACACATGGTAGAATAATGGTGCATATGTGGGCCAATGACAGGGTGCCACATGTCTCACTCAGTGACTACCACGTTCCACCCCATCGACCTATAAAAGGTTGGTTGGAATCCATGGGGGTTGAACCCGTGACCTACAGGTGGATGGAAGAGCGCATAGGAAGGACATACCAGTCCGTCTATGGGGTGGTTCTTAAATTGTAATGGAGTTGATTCCCTTTGAATTAACATTGGGGAGGAGTTGGCGGGAGGGTCATGGCATAGCCCCAGCCCGTGGTTCCGGGCATGACCAACCACCAGTGAGAATGAAGGGTTGAACCGTCAGAGGGCCAATCGATGCTAGAGTTGGTGGTTATCCCCAGGATGTGGCCATGTGGGCCATGCGACCAAGCCCTCCGCAATCAGGTGCTAAATATCTACTAACCATGCAACAAATTCAACCACGATCCAGAACATGTTTGGTGAGACAGATTTGGTTCAGTGTGAGCCAAGTTTTGGAGGTTGTTTCCATTTTGGATTGCCTCCTAAAAGAGGTATCCAACATGAGATCCAATTGCAGCAATATCGTCCTCTTCCAAACATTGGCACGTATAGGATGTCAGTCATGGATAATGCTAAAATAAATAAATAAACCCAAGAGTTTCTAGACAAAGGGGTTATAAAGCCAAGCACATCGCCATGTGGGTCACCAATTTTTTTAGTACCAAATAAAGATGGTACATGGTGCATGCGTGTAGATTTATGATCCTTGAGTAAGATTACTATAAAGAATCATTACCCTCTTCCTCGAATTGATAATTTTCTTGATCAATTGAAAGATGTTTTGTATTTCACTAAGTTGGACTTGAGGAGTGGTAGCATCAGATTAGAATTGTTGAAGGAGATACATAGAAGAAAACTTTCAAAACAAAGCAAGGTTTGTATGAATGGATGGTTATGACATTTGGGATTTGTAATGCTCTTGCAACATTCATGAGAGTTATGAATGATGTTTGAAGGCCTTTTCTTGATGATTGTGTAATTTTCTACTTGGATGACATATTTATTTTTAGAAAATATCGAGAAGAACATATTAGGCATGTGAAACAAGTCTTATATGTCTTGAAGAAAGAAAATTTGTTTTTAAAGATGTCTAAATGTGAGTTTGGAAAGACCTCATTATTTTACTTGGGACATATTGTTGGAGGGGGGAAATTGAAGATAGATCCTTGAAAGGTCAAATTCATTGTAGATTGGCCTGATCCCAACAATGTAACAGACATTAGAAGCTATTTGGGAGCAACCCAATATTGGAGAAATTTTATTTCTAACTTTTCCTCAATTGCAACTCCATTACATGGTATGACAAGCATTAACCGAGGTTTCCAATGGGGAGGAGAACAACAAAAATCTTTTGATGCATTGAAGGAGAGAATTAGCTCACCTCCAGTTCTTTCACTTCCTAATTTAAGGCAACCATTTGAGATACAAACAGATGGAAGTAACTATGCCATGGGAGCAATATTGTTGCAATATGGTAAGCCTATATGTTACCATTCTGAAACTTTTAATGGTGCAGTAGTTAATTATCCTACATATGACAAGGAATTGTATGCATTGGTGCAAAGTGTGAAAAAGTGGAAACACTATTTATTGGGAAAGGAAACTATGATTCACATTGATCATCAACCTTTGCAATACTTGGAATCACAAACTAAGCTACAACAAGAAAGAAACTTCAGGTGGATTGGATTCTTGCAGCAATTCCACTTGGTGATAAGGTATAATAAAGGAATTTATAAAAAAAATGATGATATTCTTTCTAGGCCTATTATTATTTCTTCAATTATTCTTAAGCATAATTATATCATGCATGAGAGCTATGTTGAACAATATGCTTTAGATGTTGATTTTAAAGAGTTATATGCAAATTTATGTCAAGATAACCAAGTAGAGGAATTGGATTACCATGTTCATGATAAAATTTTGTATAATCTTGGAAAGCTATGTATTCCATAGGGTGAATGATTCAACATCGTAAGGGAAGCACATACTTCTATTATTGTTGGCTATTTTGGTGTAAGTAATATGGTGGAAACTTTGCAAAGGTATTGCTATTGACCTAAAATGAATGAAAGTGTATCACAATATGTAAGATGATGTTCTTTATGTGCTACAAGTAAGCCTAGCAAAAAAAAGTTAGGATTGTATACTCCACTTCCAGTTCCTTCCCATCCTTGGGAAAGGATTTCCATGGACTTTGTAGGAGGACTACCTATGTCTTAAAAAAATCATGATTATCTTTATGTTGTGGTTGATCGTTTCAGAAAAATGTGTATTTTAATGCCTTGTAAAAAGAAGGATACAACTGGATAAATGACACAAATGTTCTTCCAACATGTATGGGTACATTTTGGGTTTCCCAATCCATTATTTCTAATCGCGATTCTTGATTTCTTGGGAAATTTTGTTCAATATTATGGGCACTCATGGACACCAAGTTGAAAAATATCACAACATTCCATCCACAAATTGATGGTTATACAAAAGTGGTGAATAGAACAATAGTACATATTCTTCATGGTTATTGTAGAAAACATCCTAATCTTTGTGATGAGAACCTACACTACATTAAGCATGCTTATAATCGGGATAACCATTCATCGACTCAAACATCTCCATTTTAGGCATGTTTTGGTTACTTTCCAAAATCTATTTTATACTTTATAATTGGGAGGGATGATGATAATTATGGTCATAGTGACATTGATAAGGCCAAGCGGTTCATTGAGAAAATTCAATTGATACATCAAATGGTACAAGAACAATTGGAAAAGAGCCAAGAGAAGACAAGACATGATAAGCATCGTGTTGACCACAGTTTCCAAGTTGGAGATGAAATTTTTCTTTACATTAGCAAACAGAGGCTTGAAGAAGAAGGTAAAAAACTAAAACCAATCAGATATGGTCCTTTAATATTCTTGAAATAATTGGTAGCAATGCCTTTCGTTTGGATTTTCCTTCTTATATGAAAATGTATGTAGTTGTTAATGTTGAGAATTTGATATTGTATGAGCCTCCTTTGATTGATCATCAAGGAGATCATGTTCATATTCCTTCAATAGATGACTTCTCACCAGAATATATTTTATAATTGCAACATGATAACATCCTTGACAGAAAGACACGAACTTCAAAACGAGGGAATGTGGAGTAGCTTCATTGGTATCAAAGGAAAAAATACAAGAAAATCTAAATGAATTGAGGTTGTAAGGGTGAGGGATCTATACCCTCATCTACAGGTTGACTAAAATAGTCTTTTGGATGTCCAAAAGCTTCCCAATGGCGAGGAATGATCTGGGAGATCAAAAAGTGCTCCAAAATCAAAGTTTTTGAAAGTGCTCAAAAATGGTTTCATTGTGTAGATCGCATCCTCACAATCCCAACACAACTTGAACGGGATCAAACGGAGTCTGTATGGAAAAGTTATAGTTTTATGTCAATTTTCTCCAACAGAAAATATTTTTGCTAACTATGTAGTCCAAACAGGCTGGCATGGAAGTTGACTCATTATTTCATACAACCTTACATGTGACATGGAAAGGACATGTGGTAGGGCTGATCGGGTTGGTGACTCGAGAGGTGGTGTGGTAGGGTGATGGCATGGACCAATGGATGGTCGACACATGGCATAAGACTGGTGCATATGTGGGACAATGAAAAGGTTCCACATGGCTCACTCAGGGACTACCATGTGCCACCCCATTGACCTGTAAAAGGTTGGTTGGAATCCATGGGGGTTGAACCTGTGACCTTCGGCTGGATGGACAAGTGAATAGGTCGGACACACCAGTCCACCTACGGGGTGTTTCTTACACTGTAATGGCATCAATTCCTTTTGAATTAGCATTGGGGAGGATTTGGTGGGAGGGTTGGGGCATAGCTCCAGCCTATGGTTCCGAGCATGACGAACCACCAGCGGGAATTGAGGGTGGAACCATCGGAGGGAAAATCGATGCGGGGGGTTGGCGGTTATCCCCATGATGTTTCCTTGTGGGCCATGCAACCAAGCCGTCCACAATAAGGTGCTAAATATCCACTGACCACACAACAAATTCACCCATGATCCAGAACAAGTTTGGTCATCCAGGTTTGGTTCAGTGTGAGCCAGGTTTTGGAGGTTCTGTTCATTTTGGATAACTTTTTGGCTATAGAAGAGGGAGAAACTTCCAGGAATGATAACTTCATTTTTTACCAAACCAGTTGCAAACAAATCCTAGACATAGGTTTTTTATAGTTCTCAATCCATTGGAGATGTTATTTTTTCCATTTGAGCATTGTAAATTGATATTTTTCACATATTGAACACTTAATGAAAGAGTACCATTAGAAGATGGAAAAAGAGATGTAGCTTAGGAGAGGGGTGAACTCCTTTATCATTTGTTGTGTTATATGTGTTATTTGATGGTTGTTATCTATGTTAGTTTATGCAAATTTTTGTTGTTAATTCAAAGAAAAGAATCTATGTTCTTGCAAATTAATCCATTGCCCAAGTCACATAGAAATTACACTTGCATTTTTCACAACCTTCAATTTTAGATCAAGTTGGTTTTGATCCCAAGGAGGGTGCATCATTTGAAAAAAAAAATAAGCATTGAAATTAAATACCTTTTAATGTTTTGAGGTTGGAGTCATTGTAAAACAATCTAGGAGATTGTATTTTCTTTAATGCAAGATAGGATTGTACATATACTGAGCATTAGCTCGTATCCAAGTGTAATTTCCATTTATTGTAATAATGCTAAGTAGGATAATATATTAATTATGATAGGGTAACATTTGATTAGGTTGGAGGGAAGGCTCAAGAATCCCCTTGTGTATAAATATATTTAATTTGTGCCCAACTGAGGTTGTTGGAGTATTGTATTTTGTTGTTGAATCTTATTGTTAAGGTTGTTGAAAGTCATTGTAGAAAGTGGTTGAAGCTATTTTGTTGTTTTTGAAAGTTGTGGAGAAGAAGCTGAGAGATTTATGAACTCATGTACATACTTTTCTGAATGAATATAACCAGAGAGGTTTGATTCCAAATGTATGGTGTTTTTTGTCTCTAAGTTTATTGAGTACATGTTATGCTTTCTGTTCTCTATGTTTTATATGCCTAAGTGTGCATTTCATGATTAAGTGTGTGAATGTTTGATGTTCCATAAGTTTCAATTGTTTCCCTTCTGAAACTGTGGTGCAAGGAGTGCAAATTTCTCGTAAGGAGTGAGAAGGTAGAGTTGTGTCTGACTAAGAAGATTAGAAGAGATAACATGAAATTGTGTAGAGTGAGTGCAGGGAGTGCACGCATGCTCAATGGAGTATAAAAGCTCAAAGAAGACCCATGAAAGGTGTTCACCAGGCTAACAATTAGTCAAAGTGTTGAGGAAGTTTCAAGGAAGAAGAATGCAAGGAGTCCGTCCATAGAATTTTTTTTTGAAAAATATCTAAGTCTAAATATTTTAATAAGTTCAAAGGATGCAAGGAGTGTGCCAAAGGTTCCAATAGCCTCAAGCGATCAAGCTAAGGATAAATAGAAGACGTAGATTCCATTGAAGGGAGGAGTCATCGTGTTTTGAAGGCCGAGTGGACAATATCCAGTTGGGGAAGGTAGGGATCTATTGTGAATGTTAGATTTGGAGAAGTAGTGTGGGGATTAAGCCCTTGAAGCCCTTCATACTTTGCAAGTTCAACAATTTGTGTGTGTTGGGCACAAAGGAGATGGAACTCCCGAAGTTTCGAAGTCCAAAATGGATCTAGACCATTGATTAGAGGAGGACATGTGTTTATAGGTAAGGTGGGGTCCAAAATTCCAGCTATCTGGGAGAACTGGGGGTGGTCATAAAATTCACAACATTCTCGAAGTCTCGAATCAATAGAGCAATTCCTGATCATTGATAGATGAGGCACATGTGGCAGTAGATATAGTAGTTTGGAGGCTTTGCGCTCCAGAAGGATCAACGTAAGAATCATTTTTAGTTGAGAACTCCCAACGACCGGAGTGAATCTTGGTCGTTGGTCAGAGAGGCATCTGTGGAAAGCATATCTAACCTTCGTTACTTCAGATCTCGAGATTTGTAAGGGGTTGTGTTCTTAATACACTTGAATCTTCAAAGCCTAAAATCTGGAAGTTTTTTCCAACCGTAGATCACAACGAGCGTTGTGGACCTTTGATCCACTCTTTTGTTCAGTGATCTGTGAATTCTCTGTTTAGGAGGAACATTGTGTGTTGATGTTGGATCTCTTGAAGCCTAAAGCTACAAAATTTTGAATTTTTTAGAAAAGGGAAGTTTGGCCCATGATTTTGGCCCAAGGTCATGTGGAGGACTCTGTTGGTGAATCAGGACCCTCACAACTTTTATTTTTTCCATGGTTAAAAGTAAACGAACATGTGAAAAAGAGTTCTGAGGGATCAGTAGGGGCTTGAGAGCTAATTCAACTATTGAATTTTAACGACCCTAGACTAGGAAGTCAATAAATCCCTAGGGAGTGGTGGGTGTGTGTATCAAGTGGTATGAGAGAATATATATTGTCTATAGACATCAAGCAAAGAAATAAGACTTTTATGATATCATCAAGTGGTATTGAGCTCTGTGTAGAAAGAAAACTTGGAACCATGTCATCGAGAAGACGCGGAGATAGACCTGTAGAAAATGCAGCTTTGGAAGAAGAGATGAGACAAATTCATGTGAGATTGGACCAAGGATGATTTTAATGATGGAAATTTATTTTAAAATGTAGAAACCTTGCAAAATCTTACTAATCCTTCATATGTCAACTATTAATGTTTGGCGATAATTTTGTAAAAATATTTAAATTTCTAAGTATTTTATATAGTTTTTATAAAATTTTGGCTATTTTTAAGGTAAAATAATTTTATCCTATAGAATTTGGGTGAATCATTTTTAAAATAGCGAATCTCATTTTTGGAAAAACCATGGAAAATTCACCAGGTATATTAATGTCCTGAGATATGAGACCCGAGATGAGATCAACATGATGACAATGAGAACTGTGGAGGAGTCTTATTAGGTAGCCCTGAAATAAGAGGAAAAATTGGCCATAAAACAAAGGAAAGAGTCCAAACATAGGTAGAGGAATAGTTAGAGAGAAATTCCACAAGCCCATAGGAGAAGCTAGAAAGTATCAAAGTCATACAGAAAGAGGAGGAAGTTCCATAGGAGGAAAATATGGTGGAAGAAACTCTTTTTCTTGAGAAAGAGAAAGAGGCAGAGGAGGAGAAGAGAAATGATATTACTGTGGAAAGATATGAAATATATATTGGGAATGTCCTGAGAAGAAGATAAATATAGGGATGGGAGAAGCTCACATTTCTGAAGCACAAAAGAGGAATGTAGAAGTAGAAGAAGAGGAAGAAGGAAGATCACTCATGATGAGGAAAGTTCTCATAAAACCAGAGAAAGAGATAAGAGAACCAGTCCATAGGAATAGTCTATTTAGAAGTGCTTACAAGACCTGAGATAGGGTATGCAAAGTAATAATAGACAGTGGGAGTACTGATAATTTGGTGTCCACGAAGATGGTGGAAAAGTTGGAGCTGGAGACAATTGCACATACGAATCTGTACAAGGTATCATGGTTAAAAAAAGGAAATCAAGTAATTGCAAGTCGACAATGTAAAGTTGAATTTAAAATAGGTGGTTATAGAGATGAAATCCTTTGTGATGTTATACCCATGGTCATTTGTCATGTTCTATTGGGAAGACTGTGGCAATATGACATGAATATCATACATGAGGGGAGAAAGAACACTTATACCCTTGAGAAGAATGGGTGTAAGCATATATTGTTTCCAATAGAAGATAAAGGAGTCAAGGAAGAACATAGTTCTAACATACTTCTCATGAGTGGGAAGGAACTCTTGAAATAAGTCAAGAAATACCAAGAAATAAAATTTGTTATTGTGAGAAAGCCAATATTCATCCTTACAAACACTTCTATGGATGATTTTCCTATGGAAATTAAGGATTTGTTTGATGCATTTGTTCATATCATGGTGGATGAGTTACCTCACTCTTTACCACCCATTAAAAGTACTAGTCATCATATAGACCTTATTCCAGAAGTAAGTTTTCCAAGTAAATCAATGTACAGGTTTACACCTCGAGAGAATGAAGAGGTCAAGAATCAAGTCCAAGAGTTGTTGTATAAAAGTTTAATTAGGGAAAGTTTGATTCCATGCGCAGTACCAATTGTGTTAAGTCGAAAGAAAGATGGAGGTTGGAGAATGTGCACAGATTCAAGAGCCATCAACAATATAACCATCTGGTATAGATTCCCTTTACCCAAAATGGATGATTTGATGGATTGCTTCAGTGGAGAAAATTATTTTTCCAAGATAGACTTGAAAAGTGGCTATCATCAGATAAGGATGACAAAGGGAGATGAATGGAAGACATCGTTCAAAATGAATGAAGGATTGTATGAGTGGTTAGTTATGCCATTTGGCTTAACGAATGCCCCAAGTAAATTTATGAGGTTGATGAATGAAGTACTTAAAGATTTTATTGGTAAGTTCATGATTGTGTATTTGGATGATATTCTAGTCTCTAGTAAGATTGGAGAGGAGCATTTGATACACTTGAAGATTGTGTTGAGGAGATTGCAGCAGGAGAAGTTGTTTGTGAACCTGAAAAAATGTTCTTTCATGAAGAAAAAACTTATATATATGGGATTTGTAATGTCTTCAAATGAGTTGAAGATGGATCCAGAGAAGGTGAGGGAAATAATACAGTGGCCTTCTCCAAAAATTGTGTTGGGGGTAATAATTTTTCACTGTTTGTCAATTTTTTACAGGAAATTCATCAAGAATTTCAACAGTATTTGTGCACCCATATTAGACACCATAAATAAACAAAACATATATTTTAATTGGATAGAGGAGGATGAGAAAGGATTTAGGGTGTTGAAAGACAAGATAACAGAGAAACCAATTTTGGTTCTACCATATTTTAAGAAGACATTTCAAGTTAAATGTGATGCTAGTGGAGTAGCCATTGGTGCAGTTTTAAGTCAGGACAATAAGCATGTCACTTATTTTAGTGAGAAATTGAATGATTTCAAGAGGAAGTATTCCACATAAGATAAGGAATTTTATGTTTTGTTTCAAGCCTTGAAAAAATTGAGACATTATCTTATCCCTAAGGAGTTTTTCTTGTATTCGGACAATCAGGATTTACAGTTTATAACTAGGAAAGAGAATTTTAATTAGAGACATGCCAAATGGGTAGAATTCATGAATAATTTGACTTCTGTCATCAAGAATATTAGTGGTAGTGATAACAAAGTTGCAAATGATTTGAGCATGAGATGTTTGATTTTGCAGGAATTTCAAGTGGAGACCTTGGGATTTGAACACCTCAAGGATATGTATCGAGAAGATCCAGATTTAAAAGAACCTTATGAAGAATGCGAGAACCTTTTGATAAGGGACAAAAATCAGTGGTTGGAATATCTAATCCAAGGTGGAATTTTATTTAAGTGGATTCAATTGTGTATCTCGAGATGTTCAATGAGGGATAACTTATTGAAGGAAAATCATAGTGGAGGATTGGTTGGACACTTTGGCCATGATAAAACGTATGCACAATTAAGTTCTTCATACTATTTCCCAGGTATGAGATCTGATGTGAATATATTTGAGGAAAAATGTATAATCTTCCAGTATGCCAAAGGTTAACAACAAAACAGTATATTGTATCCGCCATTACCTATTCCAGATAGGCCATGGGATGCAATAAGTATGGATTTTGTTCTAGGATTTCCAAGAACCTAGAGAGGGCATGATTTAATGTTTGTAGTGGTTGAAACATTTTCAAATATGTAACACTTCATATTGTGTCATAAAACCAATGATTATACTCATATGGAAAGTATGTTTTTCAAGGAGATCGTGATATTACATGTGTTACCTAGAAGTACAGTCGCAGACAGAGATACTAAAATTGTGGGACAATTTTGGAGGACTTTGTGGAAGAAGCTGGGGACAAATATGTATTTTAGTTTAGCATATGATCCTCAGACAGATGGGTAGAGTAAGGTGGTGAATCAAATTTTAGGGAATTTGTTGAGGAGTTTGGTTATTGAACATCACAACTAGTGGGATCAAATTCTGCCCCAAGTAGATTTTGCATATAATGACTCACCAAATAGGAGTTATTGTAAAATACCATTCCAGATAGTGTATGGAATGCATCCAATAGGAATCTCGGAGTTGAGGGATTCGAGACAAAATGAGTTTTGAAGCATAGGAGAAAAATACTTTGTTGCAAAGATACATAAGTTGCATGATCATATCAAGGGGCATCTATAAGAAAGTAGTCAAAAATACAAAAGCCGAATATACCAAAAAAGAAGAGAAGTTCATTTTGAAATCGAAGAACAAGTCTTAGCATGCCTAATAAAGAAAAGGTTTACAAAAGTAACATATAACAAGTTGAAGATGAAGAAAATAGGACCATGTAAGATCCTCAGAAAATTTGTTGCAAATGCTTATGAGATTGAATTGTTGAAGGACATTGGAATATCATCGATATTCAATGTAGAATACATGTACCCTTACAGGATGGATGATACAAAAGGGATGGATGGTCTGGAGGAGATTCAGTGGAAACATTAGATTCCTATAGTAGAGAAACTACAGATAGAGAAGATTCTAAGCTAGAGGATTGCTAATAAGACCAGAAAGAAAACTTATTTTGAATATCTTGTTAAGTGGAAGTATCATCCAAAAGAGGATTCCATTTGGATGGTTGAAGATAATATCCATAAGCATGGAAAGACAGTGCAAGAACTCATGGACAGGATTCCATGAATATTTTATCTTGAGGAGTATGGTTTAGGAGCATCTCCATGAGCATTAAAAGAACATGAGTGGAGGATAGCTCAACTTCCAACACACATTTTAAAATTTGGTTTTGATCACAAGGAAGGCCCATCATCTGTTTTTTTTTTAAGCATTGAAATTAAAGATCTTTTAATGTTTTGAGGCTCAATTCATTGTAAAACAATCCAAGAGATTGCATTTTATTTAATGCAAGATGGGATTGTACAAATACTAAGCATCAGCTTGTATCCAAGTGTAATTACCATTTATTGTAATAAGTCTAAGTAGGATAATATCTTAATTATGATAGGATATCATTTGATTAGGTTGGAGGGAAGCCTCAAGAAGCCCCTCGTGTATAAATATATGTAATTTCTCCCCAAATGAGGATGATGGAGTATTTTATTTTGTTGTTGAATCCTATTGTTAACGTTCCTGAAAGTCATTGTAGAAAGTGGCTGAAGCTATTTTTTTGTTGTTGAGAGTTGTGGAGAATAAGCCGAGAGATTTAGGAACTCATGTACATACTTTTCTGAATGAATATAACCAGAGAGGTTTGATTCCAAATGTATGGTGTTGTGTGTCTCTAAGTTCATTGAGTACATGTTATGTTTTTTGTTTTCTATGTTTTATATGCATTAGTGTGCATTTCATGATTAAGTGTGTGAACCTTCGATGTTCCATAAGTTTCAATTGTTTCTCTTGTGAAACTGTAGTTCAAGGAGTGCAAATGCAACAGTCGTGTTTGACTCAGAAGCTCAGAAGAGATAATGTGAAATTGTGTAGAGTGAGTGAAGGAAGTGCATGTATACTCACTGGAGTATAAAATATCGAATAAGACCAGTGCAATGTGTGAACCAGGATGAACCTTAGTCGAAGTGTTGAGGAAGTTTCAAGGAAGAAGAACACAAGGAGTGGATCGGGAGATTTTGTTTTTGAAAAATATCTAAGTCTGAATATTTTCAAAAGTTCATAGGATGCAAGGAGTGTTACATAGGTTCGAATCACCTTAAGTGATCAAGCTCAGGAGAAATAACGGATTAAGTTTCATTTGAAGGGATGAGGTATTGTGTTTTGAAGGCCGAGTGGATGAGATCCAGTCAGGGAAGGTCGAGATCTCTTGTGATCGCCAAATTTGGAGAAGTAGCACGGGGTTTAAGCCCTTGAATCCCTTTAGACCTTGAAAGTTCAACAATTTGTGTGTCTTCAACGCAAAGGATATGGAACACCTGAAGTTTCAAAGTTTGAAATATATCTAGACCATTGATCACAGGAGGACACATGTTTGCAGATAAGGCAGGGTCGAGAAGTCCGGCTACCCTAGAGAACTAGGCATGGTCATAAACTTCACAAGTTTCTGTAAGTCCCAAATCAATAGAGTAATTCCTAATCATTGATAGACGGGGGACACGTGGCACTAGATCTAGTATTTTGGAGCCTTGGCGCTCCAGAAGGATCGATGTAACAATCGTTTGGAGTTGAGAAATCATGAAGACCCGAAGGCCAGAGTGAATCGTGGCCGTTGGTTAGAGAGGGATGTGTGGAAATAATATTTGACCTTCGCTAGTTTGGAGTTTGAAAGTTGTAATGGGTTGTGCTATAAAGACACCTGAATCTCTGAAGTCTAAAATAATGAAGTTCTTTACAACCATATATCATGATGAGCATTACAGACCATTGATACCCTCCTTTGTTCAACGATCTATGAATTCGACGTTTGTGAGGAACGTCGCATGTTGTTGTTGGATCTCGTGAAGCCCGGGGCTCTAGAATTCCAAATTTTTTGGAAAAGGGAAGTTTGGCCCTTGATTTTGGCCCAGGTTCTTGTGGCGGACTCTTTTGGTGAATCAGGACCCTCACAATTTTGAATTTCCATGCATGTAAAAAGAAAAGGACCTATGAAAAAGAGTTTTGAAGGCTCAACAGGGGCCCGAGAGATTATTCAGCTCCCAAATTCAAATGATCCTAGAACGGGAGGTCGCGCAAGCCCTAAGGAGTGGTGGGGGTTTTCATCAAAGAGGAAGGTCATTCAAGTATATTGTAGATGAAGAAGATGAAATTGAATAAGAATATGATATATATATAGAGTAGGAACAATATAGGTCGACAGATGAAGAAGACGAAGAAGATGAACCAGGCATAGGAGACAATGTGCCAGTTCTTGATGATGATATCGATGATGATATGTTAGAAAATGAAATTGATGATGATAATGATATCATCAATCCTTTCAACATTGTTTCTAAACTAGATGTTGATACATATGTTGAGTTGGATGATCAAGAAGAATATACAAAAGAAGGATGATACAAATGTTGTGTTGGATGATGTACGTAACTAGATATTTTAATTTGTATGAATTATTCTCTTTAAATAATTTTTTATGTGGGTTAATTACATGTTTTTAAGTTGTATTTCATTTTTTTATATCCTATGCTACAAGTTGTTAATTGTTTTTGTAATCAATATTAAGAATTGAATACTTATTGGAGGTTTGTTTGAGAAAAGTTCCTATTGTTTTACAATTGATCAACAAGCATTTACAAACCAAATTAACCTATAAACCAAACTAAACTAAATTAACCTATAAAATAACCTAAATTAATGACAGTAATACTCATATTGGTGATTGATCTGGAATCTTTTCATCAAAGTGACTTATAAAGAATTGTATTAAATGAGCATAAATTAAAGTGCACCATTAAAGAAGGGAAATATCAAAAGTGAAGAGACATGAGCATCAAATATGAACACAAAATATTGAGAACAAAGTTCATCCCTGTTGGACTACATCTGCAGGTCCTGCTCTCAAATGGGTAGGACTTTTTATTAACTTAGCAAAAGAATTTGGCAAAATACATAACTATACCTCATTCTAGAATCAAGCTACGAAAGATTTTCTCAAATAATAAAACAAACAACATCATTGAATTCATGGTGTCTAACTAACAAAAAATGATTGTCTCCACACCTCAATTTGACTCTGGCACTCTGAGGCCCAAGAGAAACTCTGTCTTGATTTCCATGCCCTACAACCTGCAATTAATTCCCAAAATTTACCTCGTAAACCATGTCAGTCGTACCGTCATGCACATCCCTCTCCATCATTGGGCGGATTCAAATTTTAAATAAATTTTTGGGCATTGTAAACAATGGAGGTTGTTTGCCTTATGGTTGGCAGATCATTTGTTAAGACGTATATAGTGGAGGAGGTCTTGGGGTCAAGCCTGTGGGCCTCCCCTTTTGGGTGTTGGTTATAACATATATATATATTAATATATCTAGTGGTTCCACCAACTTTAGCAGAGGTTTGGATATGTTCATTGGGCGCTATATTTGGCAGGGTTCTGTCAGATTTGGTTGACCTGGAAATATTTTTATTTTTAGAATTTTGTTCTTGGGCCCTCATTGGGCATTTTCCCACTGCCACGTGGTAGCCCATGACTAGGCCACATGGAATCCAACCATTGGACCATGTCAACCAAATGTACAGTCACCTGCCACGTCAGATTATGGTATTCCACCTCAGATACCACATCATCTTTCCACATCATCATGCCACGTCAGTAACCACATCACCATACAGTCTTCCACGTGGCTATACAAATTTCCATGTGGAACATTTTTATTGGTCCACGAAATGACCCGAAAGTGCCAAAAATGAGTGACATGTCACAATGCTGATGTCAGCATGACACATGTCACCTCTTGTGTGTTCCACGTACAATGTACGGATGATGACATCAGAAGTACGAATGTTGACTCATCCCTTGCTGACTGGGTTAGGTTCACCAAACTTTGACCACAAATATCTTTCGATCTATAACTCCATTTAACAAGTCGTTTACGTCGTTGGAAATATTGCAACACACTTTTCGTGATGATGCCATTTTCAATGAGTTTTGAGGAATTTGATTTTTTTTCCCTTTCTCTGTTTGTTGAGGCCATTATGAGCTTCTTGAGTTGCTTCTATGAGTTCTGAGCTATCCTTAGTATCCTCTGGATACTTTTTGGATCACGGCTTCCAAGTGAGAGATTTTTTTACCACCAAAATATTTCATCAATCAAAATATAAGTGAGGGGAGAGTTCCCCCACCTTGTCCTTCTCAATCCACTTTGATTTTCTTGGATTGTTCCCTTTAAGCCTACTTAAATATAATCAACATCACTCCTGCATGAATTTCTTTTTCTTCTATCCAAGATGATATTTTCCTTTAATTCATCCAAGTAATCAGGAGAAAAATCATGAACTGAAGGTATTGAAACTTCCTCATCCCGATCCATGATCATGGGAGGATCAAAACGTTTCAAGTTATCTAGATTTACAACTGATTAAACATGCATATAAGTTGGAATATACATATGAAAATCATTGGTACCACTTTTCTCCAAAATAGTGAAGGGTCCACAATGAATGGGCTTGAGTTTCTTTCCTTCACCATTCAATCTCTCCTTGTTGATGTGAAGCCATACTTGGTCTCCAACTTTGAACTAGTGATCAAACATGTGTTTGTCATGTCGATATTTATACTGTGCTTGAATTTTCTCTAACTGTTCCCTGACTACTTGGTGTACCTACTGGATCCTATGGATGAACTTGCAGACTCTGTCTTCATTTCTTTCTTCATTTGAATCGACATCTCTCCCATACATCAAGTCCAAAGGAAATTTAGGTAGGTACCCAAAACATGTCTCAAAAGGAGAAAAATGGGTGGAGGAATGTAAGGCTTGATTGTAATCATGTTGTACATAGGGTATATGTTCATCCCATAACATGGGATGCTTGCTACAGTAGCCTTGAAGAAAAAGTACCACTGTTCGATTTACAACCTCTATTTGTTCGTCAGTTTGTGGATGGAAAGAAGTGCTCCTCTTCAACTTGGTGTCCATAGTTCTCCAAAAGCTTGTCCAAAAATACTGAAGGAATCAAGTATCTCGATCTGAGATAATGGATGTGGGTAACCCAAAGTGAACCCAAACATATTGAAATAAGAGATTCACAGTCTTCTCAGTAGTGATATTCTTTTTACATGGCATTAAGATACACATCTTGTTGAACCTATCCAATACAACATAAAAATAGTCATGACCCCCTTTCAATATTGGTAAACCCCCTACAAAATCCATGGAGATACTTTCCTATGGATGGGACGGAACATGTAGTGGTGAGTATAGCCTCAATTTTCTATTAGTGGGCTTACAAGTATAACACATCACATGCCCCTTTAGATATTTAGTTACAATTTGTTTCATTTGATTCCAGTAACAAAACCTCTGCAAATGAGACATAGTTTTTCCTACCCCAAATTCCTAGAAATGAGAGAAGTGTGAGCTTCTCGTATTACATGGAATCGTTCACTTTTAGGAATACATATCTTTCCAAGATGGTGGATTAGTTTTCCCTGCAGACAATACTTCTCTACCTGTGCACCATGGGTTAGCTTCTCATATACTTATTTAAAATATTTATCAATGGAATATTCTTCCACATAGCTATCATGA
This sequence comes from Picea glauca, assembly GCA_000966675.3. NCBI lineage: Eukaryota > Viridiplantae > Streptophyta > Pinopsida > Pinales > Pinaceae > Picea > Picea glauca. The sequence goes on from JZKD02S1843718.1 coordinate 752,016, forward strand.
GATAAAAAATTATTATTCAAAATAATAGAAGCAACAATAGGAGGTCTAGAAATCATATCAACTACCTTGTTACTTGTACCCTTTTTGTACTTGAGTACCAAATGAAATTGTTGTAGGAAACCCATCGATCTATAATGTCAATATTGTTGCAGTTTGGTTTGTGCTTGGAGATATTTTAAGGTTTGGTGATCTATATTTATGATTGTCTCATTACCTAACAAGTATTTCTTCCATTTCTTTATGCTTTGAACTAATTCATACTACTCTTTATCATATGTAGGATAGTTAACAACAACTTGGTTAAAAGTCTCAGAGTGGTAACATATAAGCTTACAATATTGCATCAATACTGCACACATGGCATATCCGTTGGCATCTATATTGATCTCAAAGGGTTGCTGAATATTCGATAGTGCTAATACTGGTGCGGTACTGATCTTTTCCTTCAAAGTATTGAAAGCTTTTTGTTTCTTTCCTCCCCACTGAAAAGTGTTCTTTACACTGGTTAAGGCTTGCAAAGGAGATTCTATAAAGGAGAAGTTTTAAATGAACCTCCTCCGATACTGAACTACACCTAAGAAGCTCTATATCTCGATTACACTTTTGAGCTAATGCCAATTTACAATTACATCAATCTTGGAAGGATCAATTTTTAATTGTCCTCCTCCTACAATATGACCTAATTACACAAGTGCAGTCTTACCAAATTCACATTTGGAAAATTTTACATACAAATTTTTCCTTTGAAAAGTATCCAATACTTGCTTTACATTCCTCACATGTTCATCCCAAGTCCCTCTAAAAATAAGAATGTCACCTAAATATACAATCACAAAATCATCTACAAAATTCATGAATACATCATTCATCATACGCATGAAAGTTGTTAGAGCATTACAAATTCCAAATGGCATAACTAACCACTCAAATAATGCATGTTTGGTTTTAAAGGCAGTCTTCCATGCATCCTATTCTACAACCATGATCTGATGGTGTCCACTGTGCAAATCCAACTTAGTGAAATAAAAAACATTCTTTAATTGATCAACTAAATCGTGTATACGATGAATAGGGTATTGATTTTTCACCATGATTTTATTTAAGACTTGTTAATCAATACACATTCGCCATGTGCCATTCTTATTTGGCACCATCACGATTGGAGAACCATAAGGAGATGAGGTTGGCCTGATGACCCCTTGATCCAATAATCCTTGTACCTACTTCTTGATCTCTGTCATGTCTATAACTGACATCATGTACATACCCACATTAGGAAGAGGAGAATCCTACTGAATATGTATCTCATGTTGGATTTCCCTCTTAGGAGGTAATCCATTTGGTTCCTGGAAAATATCGTCATACTTAGAAACAATATCAATTAATTTTTTTTATGAGAAGGATCACATCCTTGGAAAGCATCGGATGTTTCGACATCTTTCTCCCTTACGACCATGAGTACATATTTATTATTAGTGTTTATGAGTCTCTTCATTTGACCTACACTAACAAGTGTTGTGTTTACCCTCATGTTGTGAGATATAACAATATATTCCACTCCCCCCTTAGTAAGGTGGTATTTGTTCTCATGACAAAAGAAGACTGTTTTTTTATCATAAAGATAAAGACTCCCCAAGACTATGCCACATATATCAAGTGATACAAAATCCAAATCCACTTCATCAATCAACTTTGAAGCAATATCAAATATGACCCTACATTGTTTGGTGACATTAAGTTTTTATTTATCACATACCCAACCAAGAGGATAAGGCTTTGGATGTGGTTTTGTTTCAAGACCCATGTTTTTGACAAGTGCTTCATATATCAAGTTTACTTGGGAACTTAGATCAAACAATGTATCTATCTTAGTGTGTTTAGATACAATTCTTATGTCAAATAATTCCTTCCTCGTTCATTCATAATCATGATATTCATTATTGGAATTTGAACTAGCATGTAGGGAATATTTACCTTGTACTCAAACCGTTCTGATATTTCCTCCGTCTCCTGAATCAGAACCAAGATCTTGTTGCACTGTAGCAATGGTTTTTGTCTTCCCCTTTCCACCGAACTGTTTCGGTCTCTTATCTGGATGTAGCTTCCAATAATGTCCATCATTGTGACCACTTTTATTTCAATGAGTGGAATATGGCTTTCCTTCTTCTCTCTTTATCATAAAGGTCTTCTTGTCCTTCCTTTTAAACTCCTTCAACAGATTATTTGGGAGATTGGAAGGTTTCTTTGTGGGATCTTCTTGAACATGATTTCCCATATTCTCAAGGTGAGTGGATTGCACCCAAACTTATTCAAGACTAGTGTTATGAGGAAAATCTCTCTATGTCTAGGGTAAACCACAATGGATGAAAATGACTACAGAAATCAACTCTCTTCTCAAGTATGCTATGAAAAAAAATATGCTAGCAAGACAAGATAAAAGGCCTACCTCATACAAACATTCGATGAAGTCCATCGTTGAGCACTTGACCCAAAGAAATATACCTACAACTAGTCCTCAACAAGCAAGAAAAGGAAGAATATGGTAATAATATATAATTTTATTACATTCAATAACATAATCCATTAATAAACAAGACAAATATGCGCATGGAATAATAATTCAAATATTTTCAAGATATCAATTGGATGGGAAAATAGTATTTCTATTAATATATGATTAGCAGAAGTGAAAATGTTACAGAATTTTGTGTCAACACGGTTCGTAACTGATAAACTAGGTTCCTTCCAGTTGGGCCTCCACCACTTCAATCCTCCACCAAAGGCAACCTCATCAGAGAGAAGCAATGAAGTTCTTAATCAATAAGGGAAGAGCTTGGGGGCTAAACACCATGTTCATACTTAAAGGACAAAGGGATGCAAACTCAATATGAAGTAAATAATTCCTCTAGAGTAACTTTTCTCTCAAAGTTGAATTGTTTCTCCTCTTTCCATAGCTCAAAATTGGCCCATTTATAGCCTTCAGAATGGAACTCAAGGGCCGAGTTGGAATATTTCTAGTATATGGAAGGCCAAGGATCATAGATATCCTGTCGTGACATGGAAACCTACCATTAATTTTCATTTTCTGGAACAAATACCAATGTACGAGGGTTGTAGTGGATAAGACTACGTATATGCATGATGTATAGTAGGCAATATGCATACATGTGGAAAAACATTTATTTTTAGCTCTAGATTTTACAAACAGGGATGATAAGTCTGCATGGGGAAATGGAAAAAGGCCTTCTATGAAAGATTGCATAGGGTGAGGAAAATATTTCTATAACATATGCCCCCTAATGTGTGAGGTTAGAGGAGTATTTTCAATGGCTGAAATACATTATAAACAACCCAGAAGTGAAGTGATGGGGAACCAACTAGATGAACTAGCTTCTCATTACATTCTGCACTGACTTTGCATACATGGTTGCCAATAGAATTACACTACAGATCCATGTAAAAATATACCAAACAAGTGTCCATGGCCATGAATAGGAAAATACAAATGTGGTTACATGTTAATAGCTATCATAGTCACAAGCAAGGCCCAATATAACCAGTCTCAAAACCAATCTGAAGATATTTGTATACAATGGAGTACAATCTGATCTCCCATGATCACTGAAGTTATATAGGTACTGGTCCGATGAAAAGGAATCAATATCTCAGGAAAGTTACGGCCACATACTGATGTCTTCACATCTTCTACACAATCTTCCAAGGGTGCAAGTCTACATCTTGTGAATAAAGGATTTGAGGTCGAACACAATGAGACATCGTTTGATTACCGGTCATTGATGTATATCGTTAACAAACACGATACAACCTACCAATAATGAAAGTAGGTATCAAGGCATCGAGTACATTCTTGCAAGTGTGAAAAAAGGAGATGGTGTCGAACACCTAAAGAATCCATCGATCAGGAGATATTGATGTATTCCCAACTGTCGATGGTGAGAGAGACTTCCACTAATGACTACAAGCCTCAAGGTACTCATAAGACTGTAGGTCTCGTTTACAGAATAAATGATCTGAATTCGATGGAAGGAGACCTGCTGAAAGGAGAGCATTAAGGCATATCTCATTAGTCAGCATGAGGTACAAAGCAAGATCTTCATGATTTGGGGGAAATTGAACAAAGAACATGTTCACAAACCAACAACCCTGTGCATATTTCGGATGTGCCAAGTGCAAACGATACACGAAAAAGACCCTCTAAATAGAATCCAATGATGAAAAATGATAACAAAGGCAAGGAAAACACCAATAAGGATAATAGAGTCCAAGACACTACATGAATCCCAATGTGTGAATAGATGTCTTTTTGTCGAACACAAGGGAAACCACCCAGTCAATGACCAATGATGAAGTGTCGACTGTTGGGTTCAAGGTTACCTACCAATGATAAAAATAGGACTAGGGTGCATGATAGGACTACAGTATCATTCGATTATAATACAAACTGAGGGTATGGCCGACATGCAAAGTCAAGAGTTATGAGAAGTGGTTGACACAGGTTGATAGACTTCCTTTGAAAAAGAGCATGAGACATATGGAAGACTTTGGAAGCATAGACTTAATGATGAAATCATGAGATTCGGGAGGCATCAATGAAATTATCTATAGGAACTAGAAGAGTAACCAGTCAGTAGAGAAGACTCTGTAATGAGCTCAGCTTCCTAAGGCCATGATAACCCAAAAATTATGATGACAAATGGACTCAATAACTTTGTGCTCTGTTCAAAGGCAACACGACTGCTTCCAATACAAGATAATACTCCTTTCCCGTCTGTATTTTTTTTGTTTTTCCATAGACAAATGAATGTTATGATACAGAGGAGGAAACAAGTGTTGCAAGTAAGGAAAAATAGTTCTAGCAGTGGAACGTACCTATGCTCAATGCAGGGAAATGCATGCGGGAGATGAAAACTTGGGGGAATTTTCCCTACTAGGTATAAGGTGTAAAATTACGAAGGATATAAACAAGGCTTTTCTTGGTTGAGGATGAAAAAACTACTGAGGAAAATGGTTTATAACGCAAAGATAAAACCGACTATAGGATCAATATTGCAAGAAAGGGCATGATATGAAATCACAACTTAATGCCAAAAAAATGTCCTTTTTTATGACGTTTAGTCTACTTGGTGTGAAAAAGGGATAAACTTGTGCCAAATAGACGTCTGTCAAAATCCAATTTATGAGTGTAAAAGAGACAAGTTCACTCAGCAATATTTTCACTTTTTGAAGACAAGTTGGAAAAGAGCTTAAATTAAAATCGATTGGGAATCCTTGGGGTAAAAGGAAACATGTTTATGAGTGAGAAATGAGGCTCAACATAAATTCATTTACTAGCTATGAGGGACTCTTGGTCCTATGGAAAAATCTCAGCATGCGCACGAAATGAAGCAAAGGATCTAACTAGGGCACCCATTTTTGGTAGGTCTCTACCACTTGATAACGAAACGACTTATAGAAGATGGAATGTTTTATGTCGCAACAAATGGGTTCATACTTAAGGCATAAAAAGTGATAGTTATAGGACGATGTGAAAATGTATGATGGAATGGATACCTATCCTATTTGTTGGGTAGTGAAAATGCCTGCCCGTGGTGATGAAAATCCATCATAACGTTGAAATCCACAAGAATCCCTGGTGAAAACTACAAAAACCAACTCAATGCACCTTTGTATTATTCTATTAGGTGAAAAAATTACTCAAAACTATAGAAAGTGGATAAAAATTGTTTATAAATAGTAACAAAACCAAAAATTAATATACCATTTTGATTTTTTACCCAAATAGTGCAAATTGGACCAAAATTCCTCCGAGATTCAAACGGTGATTGTGGGAACGTCAAACTATGAAATTAGAAACCATCTGGACCAGGTAATTTTTCTTCCCTTCTTCTTCATTTCTAGTGGATTAAAATTTTAATTTAGGTTCCAAATTTTGAGTAATTTAGGGCATAAAATGTGAAATTCGGTGTATGCAAGTTGTCCCTTATTGGGTCACATATACGATGGTTTATACGTGCATGTTCAAGCTACAGGGCACGTATACCCAACCCTATACACGACTATAAGTGAAACAACTCGTGTACAAGAACACAAACAATGATTTCCATGAATGCTAACTCAAATTTTCACTTGTCCTTAGCAGGATGGTTCTTGAATGGATAGAAAGAGAGAACGAGGAGGTTGATGTTGTTGTGGATCGAGATCCAAGGGACAAAATGGACTTAAAGAGATATGGCTTATATAAATTTTGGGCACTCAAAGGGATGAGGGCCCAGGTGAGGTTGCTCGAGATGATTGTGGGTTACTGGGATCCTGAGAGTGAAAGCTTCAACCTCGATGGGCAACAATTGAGGATTGAAGTAGAGGATATCTACTTTTTTACTGGATTATCACATCGGGGAGAGGTTGTAAACCTTAAATGGGGAGTAGGGAGAAGAATTAAAATAGAAGAGTACATTGACACCCACTGTGTAGAAGGGAATCTAAATGTCGGGAGTCAACTCCTTATTCGGGTGATAAACAATATCATCTTGAATATTGTTGTCCTTTTATTGACCAGGATCACAAGTTCGGCCTCATTGCACCAAGACGCTCATTTTCTATGCAGTACAATGTATAAGACCCATAGTATATGATTGGTGTACCTCACTACTGGAAAATATGAAGAGCCAGTTGACAGAGTTCAAACGAGGGAATAAGAGAAATTTTGGGTTTGCCTCTATCCTATGCAGTTTCTTCTTCGAGTGGGTTCTAGGTTTGGGACCTAGAGTCAAGATTCTTCCTAGAGGACCTCATGATCCAGCCATGGCACGGTGGACCAAGGTAATGAGGTGGTAGGGGGGAGGTAGGGTTCCCACACCCTACAACAAGGCTTTCTTCTTTTGGTGGCAGGGACAGGTCATCGCCCTAGATGATTATCCCTATGCAGGGATCGACTTCAAAGGGGATCTGGACATGCCACTCCCTCCAGGGGCCACCTATGGTGACATAGGCATGTCAAAAGATTTTAAATATTTCATTTTTTTGTATTTTTGTATAATAGAACAAAAATATTTTTGGATGGTGCTTAATTATTAACTAGACACTTGTGTAACATAGACATGGGTCTGCGACGACTGAAAAGGTTTCCTCCACATCGACGAAGGAATCGGGGAGATGAGGCAGTGGGAGGAGAAGCTGAGAGAGTCCTACAAAACATGTAGGGAAAACTATCTCCTTTGACTCATAGGATTCCCATGGTTCAGATAGAGTATATTCCTGAAGCCATGCAGCGATACGTGGTTAGTGTACCTAGAGCTTGGGTACGATTCTTTTAACATCTCCCAAACACCGTATTTTGTTACCATGACACACATCCATAGCCACAGGCGTAGATGTTGTAAATATTGTAGTACCGGTTGTATATGTATTGAGGCTATTACCCCCAATTTTGTACTATAAACACCATATTTTTTGAAATATATATAAAATGGATCTTCGGCTTTTACTTATATTTTACAATGTCTACATTGATGAGATGGTTTTGTTTTATTTATTTATGTGACAAATGCCAATCTAAAACAAAATTAGCATAAGCATCAGATACATGATTATAATTCATAGGAATGTGATAATAAGTAATGAAATCGAACTATCATTATAAAAGATGTACCCATATGAATCGTCGGATTAAATTAGGATCATGCACATGGTAACTTCCATTCAACTGACATACTACTAATTGGGAATCCAAGCGAACTTCTAACAAGTGAATACCATGTGAGATATCATCACGTAAAAGTTATATAATGATGCTATATTTGGCCACATTATTCATGGATGGCCCTAGGCATATGCCACCTAAAGACACCAGTACAACCTCGGGTGAGTAAACCACCCAAGCAGCGGAAGCCAAGTTTTGTGTATGCTGAATGGCTCCATCTGTGAATCCTAGGTAGACTGAAGACTTCATTGACATCCACCAACCAAGTGAAAAATTCATAAGCAATTTGAATATGAAAAGAAAGGGAAAAGATATATACACTAAATTACATTAGTATACAAAGAGTTTCACCCTAGCTTGGGGCTCAAGCATAATATCTTTTCAAGTAGAGCCAATTCCTAGGATCAACCAACACATTCCCTTCATAATATTGTAACTCATACGCTCCTTTTTCTAGAACATGTTGCACGATATAAGGACCGTGCCACATGGGTTTAAACTTGCTTGCCCAAAGTGGTTCCTTTTCTTGATCATACAAAAGTGCCAAGTCACCCTCAGTGTACAATCGAGGATAGACATACTTACCATACTGGACCTTGACATGTATTTTGTTCACCTCGATAGCTTTAGAGGCGTCTTGATGTTGCTAGTCAAGACTCTCTAGGTGTACAAGGCATCGCTTGAGATCGGAAGTGTCCAGTAGGAGCGCGACTCCCAACTTCAGAGAAGGGATATTTCATTCAATAGGTAATATCGACTCCACACTGTGTACTAACTGGAAAGGGGAAACAATGGTGGCAGTCTTGATTGAATTTTTGTATGCTTAGAGTGCGAGATATAGCATAATGTGTCAGTCAAACTTACTCTGGCTGACAATTTTTTGCAAAATGGTCTTGAGAGACTTGTTGATGGCCTCTACTTTTCCATTTTCTTGGGGATAATAAGGAGAAGAATGACCATGTCTAAAACCTAGCTTAGATGCTATATCTTCCATCATTTCATTCTGAAAGTGAATACCATGATCAGTGACAATATCACTCGGGATACCGAATCAGGAAATAATTTGATTGAATACGAAGAAGGTGACAATATTCCCATCTGATTTAACTATAGGCATGGCCTCGACCCACTTAATAAATTATTCAACTTCCATTATAATGTGCTAATACCCCCCAACCAAAGATGGGTTGCAATCCACGAAATCCACCCCACACATGGTGAAGGGACCGAGAGTAATGACTGAGTGAAGAGGGGCTAGACACAAGCACATTTTCTGAGTGAACACCTGACAGGGGTGACATTTCTTAAATACTTCAATACAATATTTAAATACAGTAGGCCAAAAATAACCAGCTCACAAAATTTTGTGGGTTGTTTCAAGCCCGGATAGATGACCACCACAAGCCCCACTATGTCAATCGTTCAGGATTGACTTGGCTTCTTCGTGAGTGAAAAAAAGATGCAAGATATTGTCTATTCCTTAGTAATACAAAGTGTTGCCAATGATAGTATAATTCTTAGCTTGGTACCTTACACGAGGTCAGTCATCTCATGAGAGATTTTGAGGGAACTTCAAAGTTTGAAGATAGAGAACAATGTCTCCATACTAGGGGTTAGACGATGAGACAAGAAAAATGTGTTCATCTGACAATGAATCAACATGTAACATCCTCATTTAATCGTGGAAAATCAGATATTAACTCCGCGAAGACTAGTGATTTCTTGGATTTTGCAGAAGCGAAATCGAGATCAAACTCTTGTAAAATGAAATTCCATTTATTATATTTCCCCCCTATGATATGTGTGGTGAGGATGTCTTGAAATGTATTGACATAAGAAACTACATTAGTCTTGCAAAGTAATATATAATGACGCAAACATTGGACTGCGTGCACGACAACCAAAGCTATCTTTTCAACGTGAGAATAATTAAGCTTAGGACTTACTAAATTTTGACTAAGATAGTAGATGACGTGCTAAAGGATCTCATCATCCTCCTCAACCATAAACATACCAATCATCTCTTCATACGCAACGATATAAAGTAAGTAATCCCTACTATATTCAAGAGTCTTTAGCAGAGGCATCAATACCAAGGCTTTATTCAAAGCATCAAAGGACTCCTGGGCTCACACATCCCAGATAAAAGGGGTGTCCTTCTTCAAAAGATGCATGAAACCCTTAGTGATATTAGCATAATTCACTATAAACCGACATAGAAAGTTAGCTCTCCCCTGTATACCTTGAAGTTTTCTAATAGTGCATGGGGGAGGAAATCAAAGTATTGCCTCAACCTTTAATGGATCCACCATGATCCTGGTCTCAGAAACTAGAAAACCCAGAAGATGACCAAACTTAACACAAAAGATGCACTTGTGAGGGTTCAACCAGATTCTATAGTAACGACATCTTTCAAAAACAAGAAGAAGGTGCATAGTGTGATCCTCTCTCTTGCGAGAGTGATCAACAAGATCATCAAGGTAAGCTTCGACTATGTGCTTAAGATCATGAAAAGAAAAATTCATGGGACGTTGAAAGGTTGCTCCGACTTTTTTAAGGCCGAAATGCATTTTCCAGTATGCGAAAGTACCCCAAGGACAAATAAATGTTGTCTTGTGTTGATCCTCAGGTTTAATTTGAATTTGGTTATATCCTGAAAATCCATCCATAAAAGAAAATACTTGGCTTCTCGCACACTTGTCAAGAATTTGATCAATGAAAGGTGTCAGGAAGTTGTCTTTAGGACAACCCTTATTCAGGTCACAAAATTACATACATACATGGATAGTTCCTTTCTTATTATTCATAGGAACAAGATTGGATACCCATTTAGTCAAAGGAGCGTTGTAGATCAAGCCAACATTAAGTAGCTTATCCACCTTTACCTTAATAGCAGGGGCCTTCCGGAGATTCACAACTCTAAAATGTTTTCGAACAGGTGTAGAATCCAGATATGTTCTAATATCATGCTCAACAATATGAGGGTCAATTCCTATCATCTCTTCATATGACCAAGAAAATACATCTCAGAATTCCTTGAAGAGTTTGGTGTAGATCAAGATCTCTTCTAGTGAACAATATACACTGGTATGTACGTTTTCAATCTTGCCAGGGGTACGAGAGATATCGATCATGACAGTAGGAAAAATAATCTCCATGTTTCATTCTATGATGTGAACAACTATCTCACTAAAAGTAGATCGAAATTTATCTTGTTCAATTCTTTCAATATCTGGGAGAAGCTAAGAGTTGTGATGCATATCATCCCAAGGTTTGTCGGAACCATTCATGGCTTCGATGATAGCTTCATCTGAAGGAAAAGTATCATCAAGGAAATAATGTGAACAAGACAACAAATTGGCCCACACGGTCCTGAGAACGGGATCCTCCACATCCGTCGACGAAGTAACAGGATCGGGATCAATGGAAGAGTCAAGAACAACTTGATACACAATCTTTGCTGCTGATAGTGGCATGACCATTCCAGCATGCAACTTAAATTCACAAGATGAAGTCTGGGAAGGTAGGGTCCACAAATCACTAAAATAGGAAGTGTGGAAAGGAATGGACCTCCCTGTCAAGACGGGCCTACTAAACATAGCATAAACATGGTGAATCGGTGACATGAATTCGAAAGTACCCATAAGGGAATAATAGATTCTGACAGCGATAATCTTAGTTGTTGGGTGAGAATTTTCGATCACAGGGATCGACGATCCAATAGATACATTAGGACTAGAGTATGCAAAGGATAACTGGTGGATCATCACGATCTTCGCTTCATGAAAAAAACAAAGAGTACGAAAGATAGGCGATACAACGATGAACATAGCATAGGTCAAATTGCGACCTACTAGAAAGTTATAATCAAGAGGTGCATAAACTACCTCAACCTCCACCTCTACCGTCTTCCCACCTAACTAGATCGGAAAGGCAAGAATAATACCATGAGGGCGGAAGGATTGACCGTTAAAAACACTCAACATGTTTGATGACTTAGAAAGAGTCGGAGAATCGAGAGCTCTCCAACAGATTAGGTAAATCACACATGTAGCAGTGCCTTCATCAACGACCGCACATTTGATGGTATACTCTGAGTACTCCATGTGGATTTCGAATGCCACATGGTAAGTCAAGTGAGGCTTCACATCTGTGACATCAAACTCGATAAATTTTGAGCCATTGGGTGCTATAGCTCCTAAAGAAGATAGTAAGGTATTCCTCTGTGAAGGAAACGTCTGGAGTACCTCCAAATCTAACCTCACACAAGGGATCTAACCCAGGTCCTCAACAATAGAGTAGTTTTGGGCGGCTCTAGAATTTGGATTGTGGGTAGAGCGCTTGATTACTCCTTTTGGGATATGAGGCGGTGGCTCTAGTTTTTCAATTTGTAAGTTTGTCTCAGGAGGAGGAGGAGGAGATTCTAGACTAGGAATAGCTTATGAAGAGCTATAATCTCAAGATCGAGTGGCTACATTAACTTTTTCATCGACCATATTGATACACAAACATACGTCATCTTGCAACAACAGGTTTTGATTCCCACCGGCTACATTTCCAACGTTTGAATAACTCAAGGCCATGTGTTGGTTATGTGGAAATGGATTCATCATCACGACGAGTAGTAGAGATAATAGCCTCACATATTCCACAAATTTAGGGCATAAATGGGTAAGGTGATCATCTATGCAAAGCTTACAAGGAAATTTCACCTTATGTATTTCTCGTTTTCCCTCTCCAACAGTATTATTCATCTTCTCATTATTACCATTGTCCTTGGGATTATAATTATTTTTCCCACCCTTATGATTATTACATCCATCCTTCTTATTCCCGCCTGGTTGTTGGTTACCATTTGGGTTTTTTGATGATTTCACAAAGTGTACATCCGCCGACTGAGTGGGGTTGGAAGACACAGACAAAGTTGGCCCTCCTACATACTAGTTTAGAGACAACTCTTTCAAATGGCTTGTCACCGAGTCTGCGGATTTTACATTGGTGGTACCTACAATGCCATCGACATGAGCAGGGGTGATATTAAAGATGGAAATTTATTTTAAAATGTAGAAACCTTGGCGAATCTTACTAATCCTTCATATGCCAACTATAAATGTTTGGTGACATTTTTGTAAAAATATTCAAATTTCTAAGGATTTTATATAGTTTGTATAAAATTTTGGCGATTTTTAAGTTAAAATAATTTTATCCTAGAATTTGGGCGAATCATTTTTAGAATATCGAATATTTTTTTGGGAAAAACCATGGAAAATTAGCCCATGAGAGAAATTTATCCCCTAAAATCATCCATGGGCATGAGGTTTGGGCTTTTGTCTAGGGTCGTAAGTTGATGATGGTTTATCCAGAATAATGTGGTATAACATCCTAGACTGAGCGTATATCAGATCTAATTGTTGGGCTTTAAGAATCGCTTCTTCCTCAGTGGTAACCCCAACATTAGGAACATATTTTGATATAGGAGGGTGAAAAGTCTTAAGGAACCATTCTAAAAGAAAGGTCAGGTGTATGGGAGTCTTAATCAACCTCTTCCGTCTACACCACTCCTGGATATGATCCAAGATATGAGTGATTGTGTCCTGGCATAAACTCGACAAAATTTCTAGGTCAGCATCGTAACGAACCAACAATTGGAAGTGGTTAAGGAAGACCAATACCATATGACTAAAGGTCCCATATGCCCCCCTAGGTAGCTCAATATACCATTTCAAAATGACCTTAATGAGGGTGTGTTGAAATAATATTAACCGAATAGAATCATTATTAATGGAATTCGAGGAGCACCATATGTGAAAGGTAGTGACGTGATCACGAGGATCCTCTCCATTCTTACCTTCAAATTGTGGGATGTCTGGAGGAATCTTGCTGAGGATGGGGGGCCATGTAGGATCATGAATCATAGGGTTGTTCATCAACTTAGACAAGTTTGGTAGACTAAGCATGGCCAGAAAAGGGAGAGAGGGTTGCGACATTTGGCCCCAAGCTTCCCAGAAAGATTTTGCTTGAGGAAATGCAACCCATCCGGGGTTCCGGTAAGCACCATGGACCTGTATGGGATTATAAGGCCCTCCTTTAGGCTTATTCATAAAATGTTGGTTAGGAATCATTCCAGTAGGAATGTTCTATTGGGGGTTATAAAAATTCCCCCCAGCCAGATTAGATCTGGGTTGGGGGTTGCCCAAATCATGAAACTGAACTCCTCCGGGTGTGAATCCAGAGGATAGAGGTGGATTCGTCATGCCAAATGTATTGGTCGGAATCAACATCGAGGAGGTAGGGGTTTAGGATGAAACTTGAGTAGAAGCTTGTCCATCAGGTTGGTTGTTCCACCCAGAAGCAAGAATATTAGACCTGGGGTTAAAAGTAGGAATGCCTCCCATATTAGGATTCGTTTGAGGTATTTGCAAACCACCAAATGAAAAATGGAGTATAAGGAGGTGCAGTTCCCCCAAGCCCAATGTTAACATTAGGGCTAGCAGTTGGCATGGCATTCAAAAACTTTGAATTAAATTTTGACATACCATAAGAAAAAGGACAAGAATCCATAGGGATGGACTAAAAATTATAGCCCAGTGAGTGACCAAGAGACCTAAAAGGGTTCAAGGTGGTAGCTTGAGCATTCATTATAGGCCAAGCCATATTAATGATAGGTTCCTTCGGCACTACAATCATTGTTGTTGCAGGAGTCGAAGGGGTGTCATTAACTATAGTGGGTGTGGGAGTCGAAGGGATCCAAGTGTTATGAAGACTAGGTTCAACACTCATCCTTCTATAATCACAAGTATGAACTGTGGAGGTGTGTGTACCACGTCTAATAACTCTACACCTTTTAGAAGGCAAAGACTTGAAATCTGGTGGTAACTGTAACAAGCGTTGGGACCAAAGGGGACGTTGGTCCAACTCCACGATGACTTAAGACTCTAAAGATGAAAAATCAATCCTAAGGCCAACTAGTAATCAAAGAGCACACCAAAATCCAAATGGCCAATATGCATACAAACCAGGTAAAGTGGTTGAGAGTGGCCTCCATCCCTAAATAAGGTATGCCTTACCCAACAAGGGACTGAGACTCCCTACTAAATATTGGAGGTAAAAAAATCAGCTATAAGGACCCTCATGGGCTTAAAAACTAGTCGGTTAGATATCCTCGAAGAGGTAATCCTCCATAAAGGTTGTGTGTTGTCTGACCCTTATCTGACCTAGGGTACTTGCAAAATAACCTCTGCAAGTAACCTATGTGGAACCTAAGTCAAGAAACTAATAAACCATTGTATAACTAATGCATAGGTGAGTAGTTGTAACTCAGGTCCACCGTATGGGCAGGGTAGAAAATCCCAAAACCTTGAAATTACCACCTCTCACGGAGGTAAAGGAACTAGCAAGATCCCCACATACGAATAGATCCCCAGAAATATCTTTGACGCTAAGAAAGTATCTCATCTGGATTATTTTCGACACAGATATATTGCGAATATCTAATAATATAATAGAAATGTATCATAGATGAAACCATAAACATGGAGATACAGTAATACATGATTTCTATTAATGAAAGAAATGTACAGAGAATGTAAAAATACAGAGTGAAAGACTCGCTAGAATGGTGGCATCTTATCTCTGATAAGATATGTGACGGATACTCGCATTCGCAAGAAGATGATTACAATGAGGCTCTGAAGGCCTTTTATAATAAACAGGAATGCCAAAAACCCTAGACATCCAAAAACCTAACCCTAGTTGATGAAGTGCCAAAATTCATGTGGGCCTCATTTGGGTAAGCGAGTACGTAAACTACCTAGGGTCGTAACTTTTGCATACGATCTCCATTTTGGAGTAAATATTGAAGGAACTTCCATATTTCTCCCCATTATCCCAAAAACGTCATTTAGTGCCTTAAAATGGTCCCAGAAGTTAAAACTGCTAAAAATAGTAAATTACCAAAATTGCTAGAGAATTGTTTTGGGTCAGTTGGAAAAGGTGGGTGTCCATCGATATCCACCTGGATCAATCCTCCCACCTTAAGAAGGAATGGTCTCCATTGCATTGAGTGCCTGGGGGAGAGGAAAAAATGTTTGTTAAATCTCAATCTTGGTGAGTTGCTTTCCTTGTTGGAGACGTCACGTTGCTCAGTTTGTTGAAGTCTATCATGAACTTGTTGAGGCTCAGACTATTCAACAAGTCCAACTATAGGAGAGGATGGTGTGCAGAAGGAATCTATGCTATTTTCTACAACCTTGTCGACCTGATTTTATTAGATAGAAGGTGCTTGGGGTGAGGCTGTAGTGGTTGCAGTGTTCTTATGTTCCCCTTTTGAACAGATTGTGAAGAAGATGAATTTTGTAGTATGAGATACTACCTTGCGACACTGTCTAGGTGGAACAATAGTCAGAACTAACTATGGTATTCTGTAGAGATGACCCCCTAGAGAAACAATGACACTGCGAGGTTGATACTCATAAACAACATGGAATCTACACATATATGGCTGGCCCAAGATAACATCACATACATCTAGTGGGCCAACATCACATAATACCTCATCTGTGAATGAAAAAGGTGCTCCCCCTCTTCAGGATCTATTGGTTCTTCTGGTTGAATTGATGTAGTTGCGAAAATAACAGTGGGGTCTGTGTCAATGATCTATCCTTTATCAGTATTTTTAGAATCAGATTCCAAATCAGGGTTTAGCTCCTTGTCTTTGATCTTGGCCACCAATGACTATTTTGAGTGACATTCATCAGTGTTGTGCTAGGGGATTTTGTGGAAATCGCACCATTTTTCAATGTCCTTCTTTGTCTTCCCGTGACCTTTATTTTCCTATGGCTTGGACTGGTTTTCAAGAGACTATTTTTTAGCGATGTCTTTGTCATACTTTGGTTGTTTCATATTTGCAGACCCAAACTCCCATTTGTTCTGGTGCTTAAATTTCTGCTCGATTTTAAAAGCATATCAATAAGATGAACCAAGTGATGATATATCCAGAAAATCCATTTCAGTTTGGATGTATCTGTGTAGAGCCCCAAGGTATCTCAAAACCAAATGCCCTTCAAAGTCTTTGATACCTAGCTTGGTGTGCAAGGTATGGACGGTATTGGTGAAATCTGGAAATGCTTGTCCCCTCTCTTGTCACAGTGTGGTCCATCTCATGTACTGGTCCTCATAGTTTCCAATAGGGTAATACTGTTCCTTTACTGCATCCACACAAAAATACCAAGTGGTCTCGACCCCATATATTCCAAACTTCTCTATGGAACTTTTCTCCCAGTAATTTTCCCACCAATGTTTGACAATGGGGAGAGATTTAAGGATTGCGAAGGTGATCTTTTCCCTGTCAGAAAAATTACGAACAGAGAAATAACTTTCTAACATATTTAACCATTTGTTTAGGGCATCCACATCTATCTGACCTTCAAATATGGGAATATAAAAATTTGATAAAACATAAACAAGAATAACAACATGGCAGAAAAGGCATATTAGCCAACACACTTAATGTATTCACTCCAATGTTACATATTTATAGTACAATGGGTGATGCCACCTCATAGAGAGATTTTATCTAGATCCTAAAATCATGCATGATGATTAGGCTAGGAAATCTTAACTAAATCATTAGTCATCACTTGAGGATATATTACTAATATCCTAAATGAATAAAACAAATATAGGTGACAATTTAGACTTAGTGATTGGTAAAGGTAAGCCATATGCTAAAAAAATTAACCTATACCTTGAAAGGAGAGGTGCTTCCAAAGTAGTTGTTTGATGAATATGCACTTGTTTCTATCGGCATGTGTTGAAGGATTTGGGAAAAATTCTCCATCATTTCGTCCCTCTGTCACATGAGAGCTTGCTCAAGCAACAGATTGATATAAATGTCTGCTCTATTGTTTTTATTTTATTCCTCCACAGAGGGTTTCTTGGGCGTGCGAGAGGTATTTTCTTCAAGAGAGACAAGCTTGAGACCCAAATTTATATACTCGGACCTCGTCGCGGACATGCTCTGAAAAAAATGATCAAGAGTAGCCTACTCTGATACCACTAATCCAGATTATTTTCGTCATGAAATAAGAGTGGATATATAATAAAGAAATGCACAACGATATCGTGGATATCGAATAATATAACAAAAATGTATCAGATATGAAACCATAAACACAGATATATAGTAATACATGATTTCTATTAATGAAATAAATGTGTAGAGACTATAAAAATATAGAGTGAAAGACTCGTTAGAATGGTGGCAGCTTATCTCTGAGAAGAGATGTGACAACGACTCGCATTCACAAGAATATGATTACAATGAGGCTCTGAAGGCCTTTTTGCAATAAACAGGAATGAAAAAAACCCTAGACATCCAAAAAACTAAACCTAGGAGATGAAGCACCAAAAGTCATGTGGGCCTCGTTTGGGTAAGTTAGTACGTCAACTTCCGGGGGTCGTAACTTTTGCATACGATCTTCATTTTAAGCGCATGATAGCCCATTGGAAAGGTATCACCAAGGAGATTCATTTTGGAGGAAATATCAAAGTAACTTCCATGTTTCTCCCCATTTTCCCAGAAACATAGTTTAGGGCCTCAAAATGGCCCCGGAAGTTAAAAACTGCTAAAAATAGTAAATTTCCAAAATTGCTAGAAAATTGTTTTGAGCTAGTTGGAAAATGTGGGTGGCCACCGATATTCACTTGGATCAATATCAGGGGGATATCCATTCAACCAAATTCACATGACCTCTTTCTTAACTCCAGTGTGAGCAGAGCCTCCTGATATTACCAATTATACAATGGATTTCTCCACTCCATATCTCAGACACATATGCCGATTTAATTTCCTTGGAGAAGTTTACTCACAAAATCCTATTCCAAGGCACTAAATCCTAAGCTATTTTGTGCACCCTAAAAAATAAAATAGTGGCCGTGATTACTCAAAAAGGTATCATAGTGAAACTCATGTTGTTACGACTCTGCAAGAAAAGTAAATATGAAAATAATGCAAATTCCTAACCTTAACTTTCAATGAATGATATGCTTCTAAAAAACAATGCAATTTTCAATTTCAACTCTGTAATTCAGAAGTAAAAATCCAATCTTTCATTACATGCACTAAGCTAATGACAAGGAATCAAAAGAACAAAATCCCAAGCAATGAAAAATGCCTATTTTTTTGTATTTTAAATATAATAAAAATGAAAATGCATGGACTGAAAAGCAACTTGATATATAACTCTACTGTGTATGGAAATAGATAACTCAAGTAGGATATCAAGCAGTGAAACACCCAACCCAATGTACAAGGAAAATCACAATGAAAATATGGTGAGAAAGAATCCACCTAGAAATTCAACCAAAGATAGGCTTCATGTCATCCCACAAGAACTTAATAGACACTACAGAGGCCCAAGAAGGCTAAGAAAACATCAAATCCCACCCAACAACCACCAAACCAAGAAAAAAAGAAAGGAAAACTAATGTATGCAACTGTTTAGGCAAACAGAGCGTATATACGCAGCTTGTAGATGGACAACCTGCGTATGTACGTGACTGTCAAGGCATAAAGCACGTATATGTTTCAAAAAACAAGGCCAGGCAAGGGAGAGGGATGAAAACTTAGACCCAGAGTGAATAGAGGCTGCAAGAAATGGTACAACAAGAAACACAATAGGAATGAGAGAAATCTAAGGAGAAAAGTAATCCAAACCCTAAAAAAGAATATTCAATCCCCAGTATGGTTGACAATTATGTTACGAGGAAAATATCTCTATGGGTAGCGTAAACCACAATATATGGAAATGACTGCAGAAATAAAATATCTTCTCAAGTATGCTATGAAAACAAATATGCTAGCAAGACAATATAAAAGGCCTACCTTGTCCAGACGTTTGATGAAGTCCACCTTTGAGCACTTGACCCAAAGAAATATACCTACAACTAGTCCTCAACAACCAATCAAAGCAAGAATATGGTGATATTATATAATGTTAGCACATTCAATAAGATAATCCATTAATAAACAAGAAAAATGCACCCATGGAATAATAATTCAAATATTTGCAAGATATCAATTGGACCAGAAAAGAGAATTTCTATTAATATATGATCAGCAGAAGTGAAAATGTTACAAATTTCCGTGTCAACAGGGTATAGAACCGAGAAACTAAGTTCCTTCCAGCTAGGCCTCCACCACTTCAATCCTCCACCAAAGGCAGGATCATAAGAGATAAGCAGTGAGGTTCTCAATCAATAAGGGAATGTCTTGGGGGTTGAGCACTGTGTTCGGACTTAAAGGACAAAGGGATGCAGACTCAATATGAAGTAAATAATTCCTCCAGAGTAACTTTTGTCTCAAAGTTGAATTCTTTCTCCATTTTCCATAGCTCATAATTGTCCAATTTATAGCCTTCAAAATTTAACTGAAGGGTCGAGTCAGAATGTTTCCAATATATGGAAGGCCAAGGATCAGAGATCTCTTGTCGTGACATGGAAACCTGACATTAATTTTCATTTTCTAGCACAAATCCTGATCTACGTAGGTTGTAGTGGAGAAGCCTACGTATACACATGTTTTATAGTAGGCAAGATGCTTACATGTGGAGAAATATTTATTTTTAGCTTTGGATTTTACAAACAAGAATGATAAGTCTGCATGGGGAAATGGAAAAAGGCCTTCTTTGAAAGATTGCATAGGGTGAGGAAAATATTGCTATAACAATCAGGGGTTAAACAATAGCAAAGTATGACGAATATAACTGTGAAGTGAACCAATATACTTCAATAAAGTTTCATAATAATCTGAAGGAATGTTTAATACAAGAGATTTATTCCTAAATTCTTCTATGAAACTTTGTACAGTTTGACCTTTACTTTTTCTTAAAGTTTTCCATTCCATCATTGATTTATGTAAATAACCCAATGGATACAATTGCTTCCTTATCGTTGATTTAAATTCCGACCATGATGAAATAAGATTACCACACTTACTTCTATCCTGAAATTTTCTCTCCCACCATACGAGAGTGGTGCCTTCCAACCGAAGAGAAGCTAGTTGCACTTTAACTTCCTCTTCATCAATCTGTTGAACACAAAAAATATACATCAACCTGTCGGAACCAATTAGCTCGCTTTTCAGGATTAACATCTCCATTAAACATAGGTAAAGAAAATTTTACATCAATCTTTAGTAATGGTTTCTTAAAATATGGTTTATGGCTAGAATGATGAGAATGATGAGAATGCTTAGAGGAAGAAGAACTAGAACTTGATGGTGAATATGGAGGCTCAGGAGGGCCTCCTCCTACCCCTTGATTTACCAAAACATCATCATCAACTTGTGCTTCATTTTTCTTCCCTTTCTTCTTATTCCCTTCTTGTAGTCTACGAACATTTGTTCGACCATTTCTGACATGCGAGAAAATACCATATGCAAGTTTTTCTCCTGTTCATCACGCTTGTCCTCTTCTGCCATTTTCTTCCTTCGGGATGCATGACCAAATTCAGGATTGAAATTCTTAAGAGTTACTTCACCTTGCTTATGCTTGGACGTAGTAAGAATTCACACTCAATAATTCATGTCAAAGATGACTTCTCTAATACCAACATTATCCGAGATATTTTCATCGCAGTGACTTATAAATAATTATATTAAATGATCATAAATTAAAGTGCATCATTAAAAAAGGAAAATATCAAAAGTGAAGAGACATAATTGTTGGTTTTCTATTCCCTTTTATCCATTTACCATTGCAGATTGACCCCAGTTCATAACTAAGAAGCTTCCCAAAAAAATCCCTTAGAGACTATCGGCCCCTTTGGTCACCCAGAAGGAAACACAGTACACAAAGTGTATCGCACAGTATCACCTGAGATATCTCTATGGGTGGCTACAATAATTAGGTGTTTGCAACCTGAGACTAAGCAAGATATGTGCTTGTATGTCGAAACCTTTATTCAGTTCATTTAACATCTTGTTATAACATTTACTCTACACATGCATGTAAAATACCAGATATACTTAATCACTTCATTCATTCAACATTCATCAACTAATCAGATAGAAAGACACATTCATTCAATCCCACAACATAATGCTACTGTGGTTCACCCCTTCCTGGGATACGTCCACAAAGATCTAGATCTTGGGATTTATTATGGTTTAGAAAGATATCACATCTCACATGTTTACAGTCATAGTTCTCCCTCTCTCACACCAGCTCCTTGATCCCTGCGAGGCTGACTAGAACGTACCAGGATCCTCAGCCTATGATCTAACCCTCAGGACTGAGTCACTCATTTCCTCCTTATATTACCAACTGAATGATTCATACAATTCCAATAGTACCCTTCCTCTATGTCTTTCCCTCTCCTATATCCTCCTTTCCTCTCCTAATTACTACTTATTTATATTTTTGTCTCACCAGCCATTACAATGTATTACAAAAACCCTAACCCTAGTGTTGTTAGGTCTTCCATGGATCTGTGCATGCTGCTTTTCCTTCCAGTTGTCTGTTTCCTATTACATTCCTTTCTTCCAAAAATAGCCTTTATTTCTGATTCAACATGCTTCCAATAGGCCCCCAACACTGACATGTGGCTCATCCTGAGCCACCTAACTCTGGTGTGCTTCATCGATCTCTCTTATGATCGATTGGAACTTCTTCGTGAGATATGTTGCTTATCTTTGGGCATGCATGGTCTTCTCCTTGAGTGCGTCCAATACCTCCACTGCAATCTCATCATTGACCATCCCTACACACTCTTCCTAGGTTTGTTTCATATTCATTTTTTCTTCTTTCTCCTGTGCAATGACCTCTATTTCCCATTCCTGGAGTGGTTCCATTTAACCCTGGTGGTCATTTTTTTGTGTTTGTGCAGCTCTGAGTTATGCCTATAGTTTCTTCATATCCTGTGCTCCTTTGACGTGTTTTATGATTGGAATTTTATTCTACCTCTGATTAAGGTCTTGGATAGCTACACTTATCCTTTCTTCTTCCTGGTCCCACTACTGGACCCGTTCATCCTCTTCCAACTTAGTCTAGAGCTGTGTTGTTTTCGCGAACAAGCCGGTTGTCGCGTGGACTTGTCGCTCCATCTTCTTTATATGCATTGTTGCCTCTTGCTTCCTCTTCTCCTTCACCTCTGGTGGAGTGGTAGGCATGAGTTTATCCCATAGGTGCTCGATCTCCTATTTGTATTGATCGATTGTCTACACAATCTGATCAATATTCTATGTCACCATGAGTTCGGTCGCCTGTGCGCTCTTTGGAATTTTCTCATAGGCTACAACCAATTTCTACTCCTTCCTATCCACATGGTATTTCTCATCTTTGGTATCAATCTTAGCCTTCTTGAGTACCAATTCCATTCATCCCAGTGGTCCTTTTCCTACTGCAATTCCAATGCATCTGTGCGTGCGCGAGACTGTACCTCTTGTTTGATGTTGACTTGCAGTTTATACAAGGCCTTGGTTGGTATCTACATCAATACCAACTATATTTGAGCCAAGAAATTTAGGGGTGTCTTCTATTAGAATATAATGTATGTGTTCATTTAACCATAGAAAATATAGCAATATTCTCACCCAACCATAGGTCAAATCCACCCCCGAGCACCTTAACCTTGACATAGAATCATTCTGGAAGAAAACCCTAGACTGGATAGCCAAACAAAGGTGGCACACCTTTCTCCAAGGATAGCGCACCAAGAAAGAGAAACAAGAGTTGATCAGAGAGTCCAAACCATAACCAAGAGAGAGTCCAGGCCAAAACTGAAATATGCTAGCTGCAGTAGCTACAACAACAACTCTCCTCCAAACTTGCACAAAAACTGGCCAACTGCAGTGCACACAAGTGGTGCTTCTGCAGTTCTGAGAATGTTGGCCAAAATGAATATTGGCCTCCTATATTTTTACTATTTCTGGTAGATTGCTTGGGCCGACTTCTCATTGTGGGTACTAATTCTTTAGTATATAACATTTCCTTTAGCCGACTTCTTCACTTGGAGGCTAATAAGCTAATACAATTCATTCTCTTGAGCCAACTTGTATTCTAGAGTCATTAACCAATTGTTTAGGGTTTCTTCTTTCTTCTTGGAATATTCTATTCTCGTCAGGTTTACACGTGGAGGTAAATATCTCCCACAACTACCATAATATCAAAATCTTCCCCATGATTTCATCCATGCGCAACATGTTAGGTGTGATGTGAAATTTCGAGCTCAGTTGCTATCGTCTACATCTTGTCATGATCGCTTGACCCAGCTTCCCCTCCTATCAGTGATGTTGATGGGACTGTTCCTATGCTGCTACCTGCCACCTATGCTTCTCTGAGCTGCTTGAGGAGTTATTGTATGTATGCCAACTCTTCCTCAGTTATGTCCCTTTGGTGTGAAACATTATCGAAATACTCGATTGTGCAATCCTATATCATTTGGGACACCATGTCCACATCATCCTCGATGATCGTGTGTTCTGGGGGCGTTTTGTGTGCCTTCGCCTTCTTGCTCACACCCCCCATCTAGATGAATGGCCTCTTAGTCCATTCTTGCTCCTATGGGGTAGCACTTGATGTGGTTCCCTGTGTTGTCTTAGCTTGTTTTTGTTGTACTCGTGGTGCATGTGTGTTGTTCTTCTTCCTCACCTGGGTGCATATCTTGGATGTGCCCCCTTTTTTTTGTTATTCCTTGTTCTGAACTGTCCTTGGTTTCTTGGGAAATTTTATCTATTTAGTATGTGTTTGTTCCTGTCTTACCTCCTCCTCCTCTATTTCTGTGAGTATTTATCAATTGAGGACTGGATTTCTCTAGTCATCATTCTAATTCTTAATGGCCATCTCTATGTCCACCTCTTTGATGCATTAGCGCAGTTGTAGCAATTGATTGTCAGGATATTTTTGTGCCTGGATCCACATCGCATGTGATTTCTTCTAGTGTCACTCTCCAAGTGTTGGTGATGTTGTCCTGTAGTTCATTGAGATATCCTTCAAATATGGTTGCATTCACCTTTATGTTCTTGGGGTCTGAAGTGGATCCCGACGATAAGTATCGTTTTCCATTGCAGGGATTGGGTCTAGTGGAAAATAATGAATACCTCAGCTCCTTCCATCCGATCAAGGCTATCAGGATGAGTATCCATGAATAGTGAAATTATGTCCCTAGATCTTGTGCATCCTTACAGTAGTCTAGGAACAGATTCAACAAATTAGGGGCCCAATTGAGTGTGGTTCCATCTACACACTATGTTCCAGCTAAGACAACCCTGACCAGGAATTCCTCCTTGTGAAATCTCTTGAGTAATTTGCATGCCATAATTTTTGTGGGCATTCTTTTCATGGTGTCACTAATACGCTTGATGATGATTCTACATGATCCCCATTCAGTACCATATTTCTTCTTCATTTCATCGGCAAGTGCTTTCTCTTCATTTTTTCCTCAAGTAACTGCGTGAGATCCTCACCCCATTATGGAAGCCTTGTGATGTATGCAATAATCTCTACGTCTATTGAGATGAGGTTCTAGCCACAGGTATCCACCATGGGTGACTGCCATTAGTTGCTTGATGCAGTTGTTTTCATATTGGCCCCTCCCAAAGTGCGGTATGTCCAATAGGCCTAAAATCCCATTTTTGTTCAGCCCCGCTGCCCACTTGACTTGTTGATTAATTGGTTCGCCAAATGGTCCTATACCCACATTCTGTAGTAGACCTGCTTGGCGAACTTAGGGAACTTGTCCATGTATGTCACATCATCGTCCGAGTACCTCAATTTATCCACATGGACTAACATATTTTTTGTTATATGTACCCCTTCTGGAATGCACAGCAAGACAATGGTTGTGGTGGCTTGCCTGTGTGGTGACCTTGGTAGTGCTTGGTTGCCCATCCACTGTGGTGGATGATTCGAGGTCCTGCCCTCCCTTGTTGGCTCTTCTGCATACCCATCTGGTCATTCGATGACATATTCCACTATTCCCTCCTATGGATTTTCTGGCATGGTTTCCTGTGACCTTTCCAGCGCAGTTGTTTCTGCCTAGTTTGGGGTCATCCCATTGGTTCTCGAGGCTTCTTCAAGGTTTTCGAGGTGCAATTGGTTTCCTGCATCCTCAGTTTGTTGGCCCTATCCCTCTTCCGGTACATCCATGTCCATGCACACTAGTGTTCTACATTGGGTTTCCTCCATGATGGGTGTGGGGATTCCTGGTGTCATATCAGGCGACTAGATTTTGTCCACGTTGATGACTTCTGGATACTGAGGTGGTTGTCGTTCACTTCCCTGTGGCTGCGGTGGTGTTGTGGCACTTCTTCGAGGTTGTCTAAAAGTTGGGATTAGTTCTCCCTATTTGGGTGGTGCCATGGTGGTAAGGATGTTGTTCACCGAGCTTAGTGGCCTCTGCAACCTCTACAAACTTAAATCTCTTCTTCATCTTCTCTATCGCTCTATGCCTTTCCTGATTTCACAATAACCTTTCCACTCCTGCATTCTTGCTTTGTATCGGAGTAGTGTGAATCTTTTCGTATATGTTACCATGATTGTGTTTTAATTGAACCTTCGCTTCCCACATACTTTCCATTGACTTCCCTTGCCGTCGTCAGTTGACACAATTAAAGCGGTGTCCTGTGTGTTAGTTTTGTTATTTAAGTTTGATAGTCATCGTTTGTTGGCACTTCTTTTACTATATCCATCTTTCTAGCTATTTTCTCTTCGTAGTGATCATTGGCCTTGTTTTCACTGGGCTATCATTTCCGAATGTGTGCGCTCATTCTATTTTTAGTGCACTATACCTCTGTTTTTATCTTTTGATTTCCGACATGATGCAACATTTTTTATTTTTTTTTAAGTGTTAAGGGGTAGACTGTCCCTATACATCTTCAGTTGACACCCATTGATCATCCCTATGATTTATGTTCCTCCTAAATCCTTCAAATGTACATATCACACATCTGTAATATTTTTTACTTCATATGGTCCTAACCAATGCATTTTGTTTTTTCCTGGATGCTGAAGGGATTTACTGTCATACATCAAAACTAAGTCTCCTTCCTTGAAATTGTTCCTCTTGACATGTTTTTCATGTCAATATTTGTCCCTTTCTTTCTGGACTTCTTGGTGAAATCCATCTAGAATCCTATCTTCCTCCATGATCATTAGTTGATTCATCCTATCTTGTACTGCGCCTCATTTTTTCATGTTTGTAATTGTTGCTACGCGTAGACTGGGTACCAAAAAATCCATTGTCACCACTACTTCTTGTCCATATACCAATCTAAATGGAATTTGTCTTGTCAATTTCTTGCATGTGGTCCTATATGCTCACAATACTGCTGGTATCATTAGGTCCCAATCATCCCTATTAACGTTACAGATATTCATCAATGCATTTTCAAGGATCTTGTTAAAGGCTTCCACTGTTCCATTTTCTTGAGGATGACATGGTGTGATATTTTGATGATGAACTTCAAATTCCTTAGTCATAGCCTTAATAATACTATTAATGAAGTGATTTCCTTGGTCACTCATCAAAATCTTGGGGCAACCAAATCTAGTGATCACTTGTTCGAACAGGAAGTGTCTTGTTGTCTCTACACTACAGTCTTTTACTTATGCTTATTCTTCCCATCTTGTCAGGTATTTCGTTGGAGTGATAATGTAACTCCCCCCTGAAATTTTTTCTAGTGGTTTAATTGGTCCCACAAAATCTATTTCCCATTTTTCAAATAACTGCAAAGCTACTTGTGGTCATAGGGGTATCTCATCCCTTCTATTTGGTTTATCAACACTCTGACATACATCACATTTCTAGAAATAATCCTTTGAGTCTCTATGAATAGTCGGCCACCACATTCCTGCGTGCAATATCTTATGTGCGGTATATTTTCCTGCATAATTTCCTCCTGTTATTCCCTCATGAGCTTCTACTAAAATCCTTGGTCTTTCATGTTCTAGTGCACATCTTATTAAGATGCTATATGTGCCCATTTTGTATAAGTGTAATGAAATCAACTACTAGTATGAAGCTTGGACTACTAGGTTTTTCTTCTGTGTCATGTTGAATTCCTGTGGTGTATTCCCTGTACTCAAGTAGTGGATGATGTCTATGAAATATTCATCGACTATTTGGACGGAAAATAACTTCGGGTTAGGAAATTTGTCCTCTATATTTTTAGGTTCCTCCCAATTCGTGATGCTTGATAGATGATCAGGTCCTTCATTCAACTTTACTGGCTTGACTATTACTTCAAAATAAAATTCTTGAAACAACAATAACCATCTGCAAATTCTCCCTCGCAACACTGAAATGTTGACTAGGTATTTGAGCATTGAATGGTCTGTTACCATATTGAAATGTTTTCCAAGTAAGTAATGTATAAACTTATGAAGCACGAAGACCATAGCTAGGCCTTCCCTCTATGTAGTTTTGTAGTTCTTCTCCGATTCTAGCAATTTTCTGCTAGAAAATGAAATAGGATGATCCAATTCTCCTACTCCTAGATATGCCAGAATATCTCCAAGTGCTATCGTCGATGCATCTACATGTACATGGAATGTCTTCTCCCAGTCTGGGCATACTATTATTGGTGCGGTTACCATATTCTCTTTCAGTGTATCCCGATCGTGTTGACAATCCTCATTCCACTGGAACTTTGTGTCTTTCCTTATCAATTTCTACATTGGCACAATGATCTGCATGTACCCTTTTATAAATTTCCTATAGTATCCTATGTGTCCCAATGTCACTCTCAATTGTCAGAATGTTTTTGGTGGTGGAAGGTTAGCAATTACTGCAAGTTTGGGAGGGTCTAATAGTAAACCTTGATTGCATACTATATGGCCCAATAGTATCCCAAAAGGTGTTTTGAAGATGCACTTCTTGATGTTTAACGATATCTGGAACTGCATGCATCTTTGTAACATCGGTCACAAGACCTATACATGGTATTTAAATATACTATAGACTATCCAAACGTCCAGGTATACCTTTATAAACTGGTGGATAAATTCTTTAAATGCAGCTATGACTACTCTAAAAAATATTGCTAGTGCATTCTTCAGTCCAAACGACAAGACCATGTACTGGTAGGATCCCCATTCTGTAGAAAAAGTGGTCTTGTATTTGTCTTCGATGCTATCTTGATCTAATGGTATCCTAAGAATCCATCGATGAATGAATAAGATTCCTCTCCTCCTACGTTCTCCAATGCCTCATATGTGAAAGGTGTAGGGAACGAGTCATGTAGGCACACATCATTCAACTTCCTCAAGTTGACCCATACTCTTATCCCCCCCCCTTTTTTTTCTCCTGAACTACCATCAGGCTTATCCATTCCAATTCTTCTACAGGTTCTATGATTCTAGCCTCCAACATCCTATCGGTCTCAGATTTGACTTTTTTCTTATATATCAGATTTAGTCTATATGGTTGTTGTCTGATAGGTCTTTCCTCAACTCTGAGTGGTATATTCATTTCACCTATATCTCGTGCTATGCCCTTCATTTCTGTGAATGTTTCTAGGAATAGGTCACTCTACTCACGCAGTAATTCTATTGTGATTTCCATTGTTTTCTCATCCCAATAGTCTCCAATGTTGTCCATTTTGGGATTCTCAACTGCCCCAATGTTGACTTTATTTACCCCTATCGGTGCAACAATTAACTATGATTCTAGAGGTGGACCTTCCACTTCTCTTTCTCCTTCAACTTCCTCAATCTGAATATTGGGCGAGTCATCTTCCTCCAGTACTTCTTCCTGCACATGGTAGCATGACAGTAGTTCCTCCATTGTCTGTCTGTTTTGATGTTGTTCTTTCATTATGAGTTCAACTTATGGTTCATTAATGAATATCACCCCTCTTATTTGTTTAAGTGCTTCATCTATGTTGGATTTCTCATGCTAAAATGAGAAAATGATTGTAAAGTTTTTTTGTAGTATTGTCCAGCTCATAGTTCCTCTACACAATTCCTATCCTATATAGCAGTTTGTTGGGATGACCTCTAATGTGTGTACAAAATGGTGAGGCCATTTCTCTGGTGGTGTCATTTTCCACAATGCTCTGCACTTCTCCAAGTGTCATGCTCGTGCCCCCTATCCATCATATTTATATTGTTTATTTATTCTTTGTTCTGCGCCAAACCTAATGCGCAGTAACCGCTTAAATTGGTACCTATCCTTGATTGTTTCCTTATGCGTGCCCCACCATATCGTAGGGGTATCCTTGAGTGATATATCTAGTTCTAAGAGTATCTTATTTTCTAACACTTCATCTTTTTAGTGTGTCAAGAATGGTTCTAGATCATTGACCCCATGGAAACTAAGTGGCTCCCTTATCTCTGTACCTACCCATTTTACTACGCAGTCTATTCTTGCACATAGTCTTGTGGAAAATTCTTGTAGCCTCTATTTCCAATTCTCTAAACTCATATCTGAGTCTGACAGACATGAGGTGATGCTCCTCCAATTGAGTATCCCATCTACAGTTGGGTTTACATAATCCTCATCTCGCACAGTTGTCCTATACAACTGGATAATTTCTTCCAGGTCCAAGCAAGTAGTCTCTATGAACCTTTCCCCTTCCGATGGGTCTAATGGCACAATGACCCTATATTCTCCTGACTTGAAGGTCATTTTTTGCATCTTTAAGTTGATTAAGGCCTAGTTATCAAACTCCCAATCCAAGCCGAGCAATGTTGGAGAAAGTGTTGTTTCGTCCACTATTTTTGTTACTTCAAAGTTAGCTTTAGTGCACACTCCATCCAAGTCTACTTTCACTCCTTTTAGTCTCCCAATTGGTAGAACTCTTTGTTGATTTGATACTTTCAGCTAAACCAATGAATATCCTAATGTGGGCTGTCCCATAAATTTCCATGTCTTCTTGGGTAATACATTGACTTCAGATCTGTTGACGGGCGAAATTGACCGCTCATCAACTAGAGGAGTGAATCCGGTCCAGGGTTGTCTAATTAACCCAAGTTGTTGGATTAATTCACTCCGATGGGTTTTGCAGCTCCGTTAGCCGATCTAAGTCCTAAAGAAAGTGAAAAATAACTAAAGGAAAAACAATAACCTAATAAATAACAATCACTAAAATCTATAAGTACGTTTAGATATATATATATGTACAATTTATTTAACTGAAATTATAATCAATACTTTATATACAATCTGTACAAAACACGAGTTTTAATCTAAACTTGTAAAAATCAAATGTAGATTGATTACTTTAGCAATAATAATAAAGAGAATGAAAATACTACCTAATCTTTTTTTGGTTTGTTTTCTTAGATGTATGCACTCATGAAATCAAACATTAAAATACCTAATTGAATGGAAAATAATAGATAGTAGAAAATGTTATATATGTGGAAAACTTCTATATTCAACAAACTAATGAAATCAAATAATAGGCTAACCTATTATTGCATCTAATGTATGTTCGATATTGAATATCCAACCACCTTTGTCTAAGAAGTGAACCTGCAACAAATCTTGAGATTGCTCTGAATAAATGCGAAACAATAATGTTGGAGATTAAATTATAATAATAGAGCATATAATAGATACAGTTATAGTAATCATATGATTTTTCAAGTTGCTACGATGAGATAAATCTTCCTGTAAGAACTTGCAAGCAAACATTCAACAGAAATTAGAGAGAAATCTACTAATTTAAATTGGATAGATGATCACCATATATAGATTGTATCTGAAACATAAGATATGGGAAACATATAAAATGAATCATGTCAAATGGTAATAAATCACGATGACAAAAGAAATCACCATCTATTATCAAATTAGCATACACATAACCTGAATCAAAACATCATACAGAAAAGCTAAAGCTGTAACGTGCATTTTGTTTCATTCAATTTTGTGATAAAAACACCCATACTATTGCCCCAGACTGAGATGATCAATGTTTACAAAATGATATGTTTATATAGGTTTCAGGAAACATAATTTTTTCCTATTGATAAGATCAAATTGGGTTCAAAAAAATAATGGGGGATGCAACCACCCTGATTTCACTAAATATCAAAAGCTACCAACAGTCTAATCTGTTTACTCAAAATACAAAATTAATATGGCTGTGAGATCTCAAAAAGTGCCTCATGTCATATTGGAAATCATGGGCTCCTTAATTATCCTAAATAAAAAAAAAAATAAGAAGATCTGAGATATGTTTTCAGTCTTCAGATCAAACAATTCGAATTTTCTTAACTGGCTACAGAATCTTGCTATTCTGTAGCTAGTTATAATAACAAATGCAATCATGTTTTATTAAATAAACAAAACAGACTAATATTAATAAGAAAAAATAGTTTATTCAATCAAATCAAATATCCTAACTTAAGAATGACACAATCATGTTATTAAATTAAAAATATCATACCTCAAATTATGAAATCAAAACGTATCAAGAAATTTTGGAATTAACGATAGCGGTTGCTACCTCTACATTTTTGAAAATGACACGACTTGTAGATTTCAAACACTTCTCCTTCCCTTGGATAATGGATTCAAGTATGTTTTTTTCATTTGTCAACATATCAACTTGGTCTCTTAAATACTTGAGTCGTGACTGTAGCAGTGGAACATCGGTATAGTATCTGTCGATCCACGATCGACACACATCACATTGTGACTGTAAGGAGTTTGCATTAGAATGAACAACAATATGGTTCAGTGAATCCTCCATGTGAATGGTAGATTTATCACAGAGCTGGATACCAGGAAATTCTGGGTTGTCCTTTAGACAAGGAGGCAAATTATTAACATAGTCATAGGGTCAGTCAAGGTATAGCCTGAATGACACGGGGTCCTCTTCAGCAAGGAATTTGTCAATTTCTGAGTCTGAACCTTCGCTCACTTCAAACATGTTGATCGTGTTTGCACGGGGTTTCATTTTATTTTGAACACTTCGAGAAATTAACCGACCAACTCTTTTGTTTTTGAAATTGACATCAACACTGCCTTTTAACTTCTTTCCTGTAGGTTTCTTTATAGTTTTAATACAATCCTTTGGATGTGTGATCAGTCGACTGTTCTTGTTGAATAACCTTAGCGTAGCTCAAGGGTTCTTTGTTAGAGGAAAGATCACAAGCCTGGACATGTGGGGGAGAGGTCATTGGGTTTACAAGGGTTTCCTCAATGACTGGCTTATCAACTTCTCCCAACTCAGGGTTACCAAAACCATTTTGCAAAAGAAACGAATCCCAATAGTCATTTTGTGACTCCAACTGATGGATGAGGATTATTTTAATGAGGACATGGTGAAACAGACTTGAATTTGACCTCTCTTTCCTAAATATTTTTCCCATTTTGTACAGACTTTTGAGTAGGTAATAAGGCATATTCAACGAAAAACTAATAAAACTCATAGCAGGCATAAATGATAAAGGAAAACAAGTCTGAATCGTCCCTCACATGTGACGAATTGCTTCACTACAACAAGTAAATCATGCCACCTAGGTTTCAAAAATGAAATTGGCATACCTCGATCACAGCTAGTTATTTTTCGTGAGGTAAACAGTAAAGTCCAAGGGACCTCCTCCACTTTCACATTCTTGAACCATTTCTGACCAACTGTTGGCAATCCCATGGATTGACTTAGGAAATCTTCAGTTAATTCCAATTTCACATCACCGATTTTTTCCCTATAGCCATAAAAGGTTAAGGAAAACTCTTGGGCAACCTGAAGATTAAAACCCATAAAATTTTTGATGAAAATATGCCAACCATTCCTTTCCAAATCTTCCCTAGCATTATCATACGAAAGCAGTGTTTGGATTTCATTCGGTTCGACCCTTAAAACTGGAGCCATACTGAATAGACGGGTAATTAACGCACAACACATAGGTAGGGTTTGCAAAAAGGAAATAGAGCCATAGCCCCAAGCCTTATCAATACATGTTGTGATGATTCAAACGATAGGCAAGGTGTTTAATCAAAACACATGTGAGGAGTTTCATGAAACCTGAGAACACGCTAAAGAGTAATGGCATCTTGTACATTGTATGCCACTGTGGCATTGGGTACATGCTAAGGCCAGAGTACTCTGAAAACATAATGCGTGCATCATATTTTGATTGCAAAGTTAGGTCGGTTTACAAAATCGAATAGTCAAAGGTTTCATGAAAGAAGTATAATCAAACATCAAACCAAAATCAATACAAAAAAATCGAATATCAAATGGAGGGGGTCTTTCATTCATATAACCACAAATCTCTTAGCCATGCTTAGAATCGAAAGGGTCACAAACAAGGAGAGAAACATGCTCATAGAAAGAAGCCACAATTTTGTAATAAACCATATGCTTTCAATGAAATTTTAAAACAGAATAGTAACGATAGTTGCGATTTTTCATGCTTTCAGTCATGAAATGAAACATGAATAGATGATAGGTAAAATGTGACGATTTACAACTGGAGTTTAGAGAAACACTCATAAAGAGTAATAAAATTTCATAGACCTTGTGTAGGCAGCTTATAAAAATAATAATTACATAATCGCTGCCAACAATGGAGACATGCTGGGAGAAGAAATTATCTCTGTCAAATGAACAAGTTCAGGTTAGAATAATCAGAAAAAACTTCGAATCGAAAACAACCGAAAATTTGTTTGAGCATCTCAAATAATTATGACGCAGTCCAGTTTTAGACAACTGTTATTTTTAAAGAAGAAAAAACTGTTGACAATCTTAGCAAAAGAGAGCCATGATGTAAAGTTAAAATCTTCAATACTGTTGACAGGGTTGTTGGTGCCAGTAGGAATCCATAGCCTCGACATGGAAGTAAATTAACCCACTCTGATATCTGTATCATGTCAAGAAATTCCAGATCAGAACGAAGGATATTTAAGGTCAAAACAAAATCCATAACTGAGAATTTTCTTTTACCTGACATTGCTTCGCTTCTAGCGAGCCTTTTCAGTACCCCGGTGACGTTACCTTGGCTTCATGCATGCATTTACCCGCTGCCAGCAGACCTGTTCAGTGTCTCAGCAGGTTTACAAGCACTTCCCACATCTCTCTAAAAGTTTATATTATAGTCTTTAAAGATATTCAATAGAGTGGGGTAACACTGAAAATTCTAGTTTTTTAACACATGTTTAATATGTCACGGACCTTGAAAAAAAAAATTAGTTGTCCTTCATCAAGATCTAGAAATAGTTTATTAATAAAACTGACTTTCAAGAACAGGGAGACATTGTTGAGTTGTTCTCTTAAAGAACAGGGATAGCGTAAAAAGGATTTTTATAGATGGTCGTGAATACTTTAAATTATGGATTGAAACCAAGAAAATGCTTTCAAACAACAAGTCATCTTCAACAGGGCTCCAATTTTCAGAGAAATACAACAATTGATGTTTTAACAACTTTTAGGAGTCATTTTCGAGGAGAAGTTTTTCTACTTTCTTAGTCTAAGCTAGCCCATGGTGGCAGGCATATGTGTTTCAAAAGAAATACCGATAAGCAGAAATGAGAACCAAAACAAACCAGAAAAGAAAAGCAAACAACAAATAAAACAAAATAGAAAATATTTACAAAGGGTGTATGGGAGCGTCATCAAGCAAAGTATTTTTTTAGAGCTTGGCCATTCACTGGGAAGGTGTCTGTCTATCCCCCTAAATTTTGTAAGAGAAAGGAACTAGGACCCAGTTTCTCAGCAATTAAAAATGGTCCCAACCACAAGCTCTAAAACTTAGTATGCTCTCCTTTTCCCTCATTAGGTTTGTCCCACTTTAGGACAAGGTCACCTACCTCAAAATTTATGTCAGAGGTAGAATTGGAATCAAACCAGTTTTTAACAATGAGTTGATGTTGATCCAATTTTCATTTTTCTTGAGCCCTTACTTCCTCTAACTTTAACAAAGCGTTAATTCGACTCTCCAAGGGGGAACAGTCTCCTTCCTGTACCTTCTGCAATAACTGCAGAGATGGAAGAAGGACATGCGGTGGAAGAATCACTTCCCTGCCGTAAACGAGAAAGAAAGGTGAGTTACCCACAACATTTTTAGGAGTCACTCTGTCAGCCCAAATTGCGTTCAATAGTGCATTATGCCAGTTTTTATTGTTTTCAGAGACCGTTCTCTTGATAATTTTGATCAGATTTTTATTAGTTGATTTTTCCAAACCATTGCCTTGGGAGTAATAGCTAGCAGAGTATTTTAATTTAATTCCTTTTTCTAGAGCAAAATCACTCATTTCAAGAGACAAAAAATAGGAAGCATTGTCAAATACTAAGCATTCAGGAATACCAAAATGAGTGATGATGTTTGAATTCAGAAAGGATATCACCTGGATGGTATTTAAAAATTTTAATGGGGCAGCCTTGGACCACCCGGTGAAATAATATGTGGTTGTTATGATGTATTTATGTTGCTGCGAGGATACCAGATTGATTGGGCCTATAATATCCAAGCACCACTACTGAAAAGGGGAGTCTACCGAAACTGGTTGCAAAGGGAATGTTGGTTTATGTATCCATCTAGATGCCTTTTGAAAAATCACACACTTGTGGCATAAGGCATGAGCGTCTTTGAAAAGGGTAGGCCAATAATAACCTTCTCTTAATACTTTGTGGGTGGTGGTGTCTCCACTGAAATGCCCACCAGCTTCCCCTGCATGTAACTCCAATAAGAATTTTTCTTCTTCATCTTTTTCGAGACAGTGCATAAGTATTCCATCAAAATTTTGGCAAAACAAAACACCATTAATCAGCTGAAAAGAAGCAAATTTTAATCTTAGTGCTCTCCTTTTTTGGGGATCAAGGTGACAGGGAGCTAATCCATGTATAAGACAAAATTTGATGTCGTTGTACCAGGAACTAACAAGGTTTTGTGCAGAGAAGATTTGATTTTGATGGTGTTGATCTGGATTTAACATATCAGTTTCATTTTGTTGTCCTATAGCTGAATCGGCGACCAGCTTGCATAAACCTTGGCCTCTAACAATTTGTGCTGGGGTGATTTCTATGTCATATTCTTGTAAGGATGTGACCCAGTTTTCCCTTTTTTCTCCTAGTTCTTTCTGTACCAACAAATTTCTGACAGTCGGGTAAGGGACACTGATTTTCATCCTAGATTTCAACAGATAAGATCGAAAGTGTTTTACTACTTTAAAAATAGCATAAGCTTTCTGATCTAATGCTGGGTAATTAAGTTCTGCTCCCTTGAAGGATGATCTCATAAAGGCAATTGAGACTTCATTGTTTTCAGTGTTCTTTTGAGTTAGGATAGCAGCATAAGATTAGTTAGAGGCAAACGTGTAGAGGGTGAAGTCTCATGAAAAATCAGGGCTCATTAGAGAAGGAGAATCTATTATGGCATTTTTTATTGAATAAAGCCTGACTTTCTAAAGGTTCCCAATGGTACTGCACATCCTTTTTTATTAAGTTTTGTAATGGTCTCATTATTTCTGAAAAGCTAGGGACGAATCTCCTAACAAAGTTTATCTTCCCTAAGAAAGATTGCATGGACTTTTTTTATGAGGGAGGGGGGGAGTTTTGAAATGACTTGGGTCCTTTCAGGGTCGATAATCATCCCTTCATTCGATATAATGAATCCGAGGAGATTACCTTGTTCTACTGCGAATACATATTTTTTAGGGTTTAAAGAAATGTCGTACTTACGACATCACTGTAGAACAAATCTTAAATGAGATATATGATCTCCTTTATTTTTTGAGAAGACAGTGACATCATCCAGGTAAACTACTATAGATTGATTGATTAAGCTGCGGAAAGTGATATCCATCACTCTCTGAAAAGTGGCACTGGCGTTTATGAGACCAAAGGGCATCTTTCTATAAGCGTAAGTTCCCCATGGGGTATGTAAAGTAGTTTTGAGTTGGTTTGCGGGAGACATAAGGACTTGGTTATACCGTGAAAATCCATCCAACAAGGATAATATTTTAGAACCGAATACTTGTTGAAGGATCTGCTCCATGGGAGGGACAGGGTAGTTGTGTTTATCAAACAATCGATTAAGATTTCGGAAATTGACACATAGTTGGATTTCACAACTCTTCTTTCTAACAGGGACAAGATTAGAGACCCATTGTGTGTTACTTACTAGGAAGATTATTTTAGCGTTCAGGAGTTTGTTTATTTCCTTCTTGACCGTTGGTTCAAGTTTTGGGTGCATCTTCCTTAACTTTTGTTGAAAAGGTTGGCTCTGGGGTTTCATGGGAATAATGTGTTGTATGATCTTAGGATCAAAGGTTTTTAGGTCGTCATATGACCAGGAAAAAACATCTTTGAATTCCTTAAACAACTTAATAAATGCTACCTTTTCTTGCTCAGAACACCCCAAGCCCAAATTAATGCACTATGGGTTATCTTTAGTTCCCAAATTTACTTTTTCATGTGTCAAGGAGGAACTATTCATTTTACAATTCACTGATTTTATGAATTTATCGTGAAGATCATAAAATTTTCTAACCTAACTACAGATTTTGGGATATAGTTTACCATGTCTGATGTGGATTCTGGAGATCTCGGATCTGGTATTACCATAAAGTCGCGAAGATTTTCGTCATGGGTACCTTCGTTGATCACCGCGCCCTAGAAATTTTCTTCCATATGCAGAAAACTTATGATTGGTTGATTGTCATCGAAGACTCTCCAATTTGTGATGTTGTCTGGAATGGACGGTCTGAACAACAGTTCGACAGAAAATGCATTCGGAGATAGGCCTTCTGTAGGAAAAAGTTTTGAGGCGACGTTAGCTAACAAATTGGCCTTAGAATTATTTAATCTAGGAATAGAATTTATGTTAAAAGAATAAAACTTGTTCATCAAATTCCATAGCTCAGTCTAATAGATTTTAAGGTGCGGAGATAAACAGTGGATAGAATTTTTTACCTGTCTAACCACGATTTATGAATCACCAAAGACAGTCAAATTTTGAATGTTTAAATCTAGTGCTTTTCTAATACCTTGCAGGAGTGCCTCATATTCGGCCATTTTGTTTGTACATTCGAATTCTAATCGAAAAGAAATCAAAGTCTTGTTACCTGCTAGATCGATGAGCACGCACCCTGCACCAGCTCCTTCCTTAGATTTTGACCCATTGAAGTAAAGAGAACATATTTGATTTTCGTCAGATGCATGTGACCACTAAGAGAAGGCTATTGACTATGTGCATGTCATAATTTTAGATTGTTGTTCTGGGTCAGTGATGGTAGAAGTTTCGGCCATGAAATTTCCGAAAAAAGTGTCCATCCCCTGTATTTCAAGCGAAATGGAAGAATCAATGAATGTTTCATTGGGATCATTTAAATTAGTTATCGTGAACTTAATATAATGTTCATGATTTACCTTGATTCTGTTAGGCTTTCCATTCTCGGGCAGCCATAAGTGAGACCAATCCATTGCAAAATAGCCATGTAATTGTTTTGACCAATCTCTACTTAAAAACAAACCATATACTTCTGGGATATCTACAACAATGATATCAATCACTTGATGGACTTTAGGATTAGATGATAATATGATAATCACATTTTTTAATTCGCCTATCACTTTAACACTAGTTTGATCAAGCTGGATAATTTTCAAGCTGGACGGTTGAACTTCGACATTAATTTTTTGACAGACAGACCAAGGCATTACATTAGATGATGCACCTGAATATACCATACAGTTATGTACATTCCTATTGAAAATTTCAAAAGTCAACAAAAAGGGAGGGACATTTCTATGAGTATTAACAGTAGAAGCTTGTTGTTTTTTAATCGCAGACCCTGAAACTAGTTTATCTACATTTGTTACACTATTTACAGGAAGGTCTCTTTTATCATGAGGCTCGGATGTAGTTTTGGTGGAGGCCTTCTGAGGAGTTTTGGGGTTGTTTTCAACACCTTTGTTGTTGTTCAGATTGTTGTTTTTGCTGTTTTCCACAATATTCTGCAGCATCTTTTGCAAAAGAAAAGGGAATTTTAATAATTCGTAAACATAAATGTTAGCCCTAATTTTTTTTAGATCTTCAATCAAATCATAATCTAAACTTGGGTTTGCTGAATTTTGTTTAGTCTCAATTGATTTAGACTGTTTTGGAGGCACAATAGTTGCAATTTCAGAAGAAGACTTATTCGCTGTCTTGCTCCTGGTATTGTAAGGA
This sequence comes from Picea glauca, assembly GCA_000966675.3. Lineage (NCBI taxonomy): Eukaryota > Viridiplantae > Streptophyta > Pinopsida > Pinales > Pinaceae > Picea > Picea glauca. Next base: position 791,859 of record JZKD02S1843718.1, read on the forward strand.
TGCACTGTTTCGAAATTAGCTTGGAAAATGCTATCCGAAAAATGTCCAAAAATGTTCGGAGAGGATTCATCTTCTTCTATTATCTCTTGTTCATCTACTTCTTCATAAATCTTAGGAGGAATCAATTTATCGTGTGCTTCTAGGATCGTTTGAATAGCAAATTGTAGGCTTTCTAGATTTAGGCTTTCATAATTTGACTTAGGTCGGTTTGTGGGAAAAGGCTTCCTAAAAAGGGGTTTGTAAGGCCCTTTTCTCGAAGAATCTTATTTAGCCGATCTTTTCAAATCTATAACTTGATTGGATAACTTCTAAATGACTTTCTGTAAGTTTTCTAGATCTGAACTCTCTGGTTGAGCTTTGTTTTGGGGAGGTCTAGGGAGGATTTCGATATTCTTCTTAGAGGATGAACTAGTCTCTATATCGTTGTCGGTATTGTCTTTTAAGATGAGAACATCTTTCTCGATTTGACTCGCCTCTTCGAAGGCTTCTAACAACGTGGATTTCTTGGACCTCTTTACCCAAATGGCTATGTTTTGATGTAAGGTTTTCGTGTAGTATGCAATAATAAGATTTTCGGTAGTCATTGAATCCGTGGGGATTCAGTTCTTTAGTGTTAGTAACCTTTGATTAAAGTCTTTTATCTTTTCTTTGGGGTTCATTTTTAAACTAGAAATCTCCATGAATAGAACTTCAGGAGACTTATCGTCTCCAAACTTCTCAAGGAAACATGACTCGAATTTATCCCATGACACGATGGTGTGCGGCTGTTGGGAAAAGTACCAGGTAGAGGCATTGCCTTCAAAGGTGTAGGGAAACAATCCGCACACTATGTCTTTGTTCTCAACACTACGGAGCCTAATGGCTAGAATAAAATTTTTGATGTGATCTTCAGCGATCTGCTTGGATTCTGGGTCAAATTTAGGGAGCCATTTCTCTGGATGTTTAGGCAAAGGATGTTGGGGACCAGGTATGGCCACTGCATCTTGGTCGAGCCAAGTTCTAGTAGGATTGTTCGGATTGGCCATAGGTGTGTGTGGTGTCGAAGGCTGAGATGAGGAACTGCCTTCATCTGAGGATTCTTCTTCAGAAGAAGAAGGAGATGAAGGGGGTGGTGATGGTGGAATACCAGATCCTCCTGCTGCAGGAGTGAGGATATGATCTGGATCCATAGGGTTTAAGGTAAGAACAGTACCTTCAAGTTGCTCTCTGATATCATAGAAGTATAATGGTTGATTAAAAGGTCGACTTGGTTTTCTGATACGGGCTAAGGCACTATGCGTCCTTATAAGGGATTGACGAACAATCTCTTGTATGTCGCCACCTGGGGAACTTGGAGTTACTGGTTCAACTGTGATCCATGGATCATCGTTTGATGTGGTTGTTGTTTGAGGGACAATGTTGTCATCTGAACAAATTCTAGTTACTATAGGTGAGAGGGTAGGTGGGGGAGGAGTCTTGTGACCTCCTCATTCCATTAATAGTTTCCAGGCCCTCCTTCTAGCGCCATTTGTTGACGGGTGAAATTGACCGCTCATCAACTAGAGGAGTGAATCCGGTCAGGGGTTGTCTAATTAAGCCAAGTCGTTTGGATTAATTCACTCCAACGAGTTTTGTGGCTTTGTTGCCCGATATAAGTCCTAAAGAAAACAAAAAATAACTAAAGGAAAAACAATAACCTAATAAATAATAATCACTAAAATCTGTAAGTACATTTAGATATATATATATGTGTGCAATTTATTTAACTGAAATTATAATCAATACTTTATATACAATCTATACAAAATATGAGTTTTAATCTAAACTCGTAAAAATCAAATGTAGATTGATTACTTTAGCAATAATAATAAAGAAAATGAAAATACTACCTAATCTTTTTTTGGTTCGTTTTCTTAGATGTATGCACTCATGAAATCAAACATTAAATTACGTAATTGAACAGAAAATAATAGATAGTAGAAAATTTTCTATATGTGGAAAACTTCTATATTCAGCAAACTAATGAAATCAAATAACAGGCTAACCTGTTATTACATCTAATGTCTGTTCGATATTGAATATCCAACCACCTCTATCTGAGAAGTGAACCTACAACAGATCTCAAGATTGCTTCGAATAAATGCAAAACAATAATACTGGAGATTAAATTATAATAACAGAGCATATAATAGATACAGTTACAGTAATCATATGATTTTGCAAGTTGCTACGATGAGATAAATATTCCTGTAAGAACTTGTAAGTAGACATTCAACAGAAATTAGAGAGGAATCTACTAATTTAAATTGGATAGATGATCACCGTATATAGATTGTATCTGAAACATAAGATATGGGCAGCATATAAAATGAATCATGTCAAATGGTAATAAATCATGACAATGAAAGAAATCACCATCTATTATCAAATTAACATACACATAACCTGAATCAAAACATCATACAGAAAAGCTAAAGCTATAACGTGCATTCTATTTCATTCAAGTCTGCGATAAAAACGCCCATACTCTTGCCCCAGACTGAGATGATCAATATTTACAAAATGATATGTTTATATAGGTTTTAGGAAACATATTTGTTTCCTGTTGATAAGATCAAATTGGTTTCGAAAAAATAAGGGGGGAATGCAACCACCCTGACTTCACTAAATATCAAAAGCTACCAACAGTCTAATTTTTTTACTCAAAATACAATATTGATATGGCTGGGAGATCTCAAAAAGTGCCTCATATCATCTTGGAAATCATGGGCTCCTTAATTATCTTGAAAATAAAAGAAAATAAGGAGATCTCATATATGTTTTCAGTCTTCAGATCAAACAATTTGAATTTTCTTAACTGGCTACAGAATCTTGCGATTCTGTAGCTAGTTATAATAGCAAATGCAATCATATTTTATTAAATAAACAAAATAGACTAATCTTAATAAGAAAAAATAGTTTATTCAATCAAATCAAATATCATAACTTAATAATGACACAATCATGTTATTAAATTAAAAATATCATACCTCAAATCATGAAATCAAAACGTCTCAAGAAATTTTGGAATTAACGATAGTTGTTGTTGCCTCTACGTTTTTGAAAATGACACAACCTGTAGATTTCAAATGCTTCTCCTTATCTTGGATAATGGATTCAAGTTTGTTGTTTTCATTTGTCAACATATCAACTTGGTCTCTTAAAGACTTGAGTCGTGACTGTAGTAGTGGAACATCGGTATAGTATCTGTCGATCCATGATCAACACACATCACATTGTGATTGTAAGGATTTTGAATTAGAATGAACAACATTATGGGTCGGTGAATCCTCCATACGAATGGTAGATTTATCACAGAGCTAGATACCAGGAAATTCTGGGTTGTCCTTTAGACAAGGAGGCAAATTATTAACATAGTCATAGGGTCGGTCAGGGTATAGCCTGAATGACATGGGGTCCTCTTCAGCAAGGAATTTGTCAATTTCTGAGTATGAGCCTTTGGTCACTTCAATCATGTTGATCGTGTCTGCACGAGGTTTTGTTTTATTTCGAATAGTTTGAGAAATTAACCGACTAGCTCTTTTGTTTTTGAAATTGACATCAACAGCACCTTTTAACTTCTTTTCTGTAGGTTTCTTTACAGTTTTAATACAATCCTTTGGATGTGTGACCGATCGACTGTTCTTGTTGAATAACCTTAGGGTAGCTCGAGGCTTCTTTGTTAGGGGAAATATCACAATCCTGGAGAGGTGGGGGAGAGGTCGTTGGGTTTACAAGGGTTTCCTCAATGACTGGCTTAACAACTTCTCCCAACTCAGGGTTACCAAAACCATTTCGCAAAATAAACGAATCCCAACAGTCATTTTGTGACTCCAACTGATGGATGAGGATGATTTTAATGAGGCCATGGTGAAATAGACTTGAATCTGACCTCTATTTCCTAAATCTTTTCCCCATTTTGTACAGAACTATGAGTAGGTAATAAGGCATATTCAACGGAAAACCAATAAAACTCATAAGCAGGCGTAAATGATAAAGGAAAACAAGTCTGAATGATCCCTCACATGTGATGAATTGCTTCACTACAACAAGTAAATCATGACACCTAGGTTTCAAAAATTAAATTGGCATACCTCGATCACAGTTGGTTATTTTTCGTGAGGTAAACAGTAAAGTCCAAGGGTCCTCCTCCACTTTTGCATTCTTGAACCATTTCTGACCAACTGCTAGAAATCTCGTGGCTTGACATAGGAACTCTTTAGTTACTTCCAATTGCACATCATCGTTTTTTTCCCTACATCCATCAAAGGTTAAGGCAAACTCTTGGGCGGCCTGAAGATTAAAACCCTTAAAATTTTCGATGAAAATATGCCAACCATTCCTTTCCAAATCTTCCCTAGCATTATCATATGAAAGTAGGGTTTGGATTTCATTCAGTTCGACCCTTACCACTAGAGTCATACTAAACATACGGGTAATTAACGCACAACACATAGGTAGGGTTTGCAAAAAGGAAATAGAGCCATAGCCCTGAGCCTTATCAATACATGATGTGATGATTCAAACGATGGGCAAGGTGTTTAATCAAAACGCGTGTGAGGAGTTTCATGAAACCCGAGACCACGCTAAGGAGTAATGGGATCCTATACATTGTATGCCATCATGGCATTGGGTACATGCTAAGACCAGAGTACTTTGAAAACATAATGTGCACATCATAGTTTGATTGCAAAGTTAGGCCGGTTTACAAAATCGAACAGTCAAAGGTTTCATGAAAGAAATATAATCAAACATCAAACCAAAATCAATACAAAAAAAACGAATATCAATTGGAGGGGGTCTTTCATTCATATAACCACAAATCTCTTAGACATGCTTAGAATCGAAAGGGTCACAAACAAGGAGAGCAACATGCTCATAGCAAGAAACCACAATTCTATAATAAACCATATGCTTTCAATGAAATTTTAAAATAGAATAGTAACGATAGTTGCGAGTTTTCATTGTTTCAGTCATGAAACGAAACATGAATAGATGATAGGTAAAATGTGACAATTTACAATTGTCGTTTAGAGAAACGCTCATAAAGAGTAATAAAATTTCATAGACCTTCTGTAGGCAACTTATAAAAATAATAATTACATAATCGCTGCCAACAGGATCAGGGATGATTTTAAGGATGGAAATTTATTTTAAAATGTAGAAACCTTGGCGAATGTTACTAATCCTTCATATGCCAACTATAAATGATTGGCGATATTTTTGTAAAAATATTCAAATTTCTAAGGATTTTATAGAGTTTTTATAAAATTTTAGCTATTTTTAAGGTAAAATAATCTTATCCTATAGAATTTGGGCGAATCATTTTTAAAATAGCGAATCTCGTTTTTGGAAAAACCATGGAAAATTAGCCCATGAGCCAAATTTAGCCCCTAAAATCATCCCTAAGTTACAGGATCCTAATTCCATTATGATATCTCCCATGTTGAAATATCCAATGTTGGCATTCATCCTGAACTCCCTAATTGTTCTCCTCCTTGTATGTAGGCGATTGATTGTTCTTTGTTCTATATTTCCTTTTGTCTCTTCACTACAAATTTCTAGAATATTTTGTAATATTTTGACAGAGGATGGATCATTTAGTAATTTTACACATGCTTGCAAAAATACATTGGTCGTACTTACTTGTCCCAGGGGCTGCATTTCTTTGTTATGATCCAACGATGAAGGCATCACGTACTTGGGTGCTTCCTTACTATGTTGTGCGGTTGAGTTCGACGCAATGTCTAGATTCATAAATTATTGTTTGGTTTTCTTAACTATATCCTTATCGTTCTTCGTGTCAAACTGCTTCCTTGGTTCGACATTCTTCTTCACCCATTGGTGTTGTACTGGCTCTTGTCTCTCTGTGCCATTTCCTATTTTATCTCCTCTGTGTTCAACTATGTTGATGTTTCTTCCTTCATCCCTTACTTCTGCTGAAATCCACTAAACATTTTGATTGTTCTGAATCCACTTTTCTTGTATCTTCCCTAATAGCGTAGGACACTCTTCCATGTCATGATCATATGCGCGAAAATACATACATCTCACTGGTGGAAGTGGGAATTCTCTTGTATAGTGTCCTGGTTTTTGAAAGTTGTGACATACCACTGGTCCTCTACCTCTTCCAAATCCTCCTCTTTATCTTCCTCCACCTCTGTAGCCAGCTCGATCCCCTCACAACATGTTATACTGAGGCACCTGGTTATACTACACAATATTGTAGTGTGGTTGTGTGGTATTGTACTATGGTTGCGCTGTGTTATATGGTTGTTGCATAGTATTATACTGATGTTGTGCAATGTTGTATGGGGATGGTACTTGGTTAAAATGAGGTGTGGCTTTCCTGGTCATCATTTCTGCATGCACCCTGTATGCATATGATGTCCTCTCTCACATAAACTCCATCATTCTACAGTCTTTTTCATCGTGGCCTACTGACATGCAAAAGTTGCAATACAAGATCTTTGGGACTGTCTGGTACTTTTGCATCATTGCACAGTGGTATGGATCATGACCCTATTTCTTACATATCTCACAACATAGTCCTCTTGTTGGTAATGGATTTGGAATTCTAGTTGCCATGTACTGTGCAAATGTTCGATATTCGTTCTTATGGTATCCTTTTGTCCTACATGTGGTACACCAAACAACTTCCATTTTGTCCTTACTTTTGTTTTGTTTTAGTTGGAATGTTGAGTTCTTCATATCCTCCTTCAACTCCTTGATGGCTGGATCTGTCTTCTGATATTGGTTTTCTTCTAGTTCTAGGGTTGCTTGTAGAGCCTCTGCCTGTGTCTGGAACTTCTATTGTCACAATGGATATTTCAAGTGTGGTAATAATGAGTTGACGAACAAGTGCCTATGATGCATATCTATCATGACATATTTCATCTTTCCTTTCAATCATTTGAATCTCTTGTCAATATCCCATATGGATTCTCATGGTTTATGTCTAATCTCTATCATCTCATTCATGTATTGATCCTCTGAAATAGGCCTCTAAAAATCATTTATCAACATCTTCTTAATATCTCCAATCGTTCTGGTTGACCCTAGTGGATCGTTTACAGCTAAACTCGTATACCAATCTAGTGCGCGATCCCTTACTGTGATAACTAACTATGCAAGTTTAGTGTCATCGCCTATGATGTGTTTTTCTTCCCATATCTTTTCAAAGATAAGCAAGTGCTTCTCTAGGTCCTCTGATGCTTCTCCTTTAAATTATGGTAAAATGATGGTGGGATCATGTCTTTCCATCATGAATGCTAAAATACTACCTCTGCACAGTGTAGATACTTGACTAATGCTTCCTGAACTAGCTCCTCCAGTTTTTTCTCCTTGTGTAGATGTACGTCATGATGTCTTCCTTCTCCCGAAATTTGGTTATCTAAATGGTGGTGTTCTTCTTGGTGTGTTAGTTGCACATGGGTTTGTGGGTTCCACACTGAAATTAATATGGATAGGATTGTTTCCTTCTATTCCCACCCTTGGACCTGTTATCTTCCTCTCATATGTCGCACGCAAGAATTCCTCAATTTTCTCTACATCCTAGAGATCCTCTACATCCTCTTCATCACTTTCCAATCCTTCCCTCGCAGCTACGACTCTCTTCTTCGTGTTTACCTTGTATCGGTAGGGTACTTCACTACGCATCCTTCCAACTGTCGCCATGATGCTCTTGATCTGGTCATCATCCATCAAAATTGGGTCCAAGGCATCCTCCTTATTTCCTTTATCCCCTTCTCCTTCCATTTCTCCTTTTCCTTTTAGTTCTTCCCCCCTTCCCCCATGCACGCAGGGAATTTTAGTTGTTTGATTCCATTGTCATTACACCTTTTTTATATAGAAATATATTAATGGAAGTATATAATGATGTGAGATACCTACCTCAAGGACCCTTCAAGAAGTATTGTTCAATTTCATTGTACAACTTTGTTGTATCTACTGCAAACTCTGTAATAAATCTGACAATAATGTTGTCTAGCCAAAAATATACTACGCGCGTGAATTTATTATCAATTCATTGTAGCTTCACGATCTCTTCATGGTTCCACTCTAGCTATCTGATCCGATTCAGTAGATGGTTTTCCTTCAATATTTTTATCCACTCCTGCAATATGTGTGGGAAATCAAAGAAAAATACCTCATGCAAATCGGTGAATACGTACTTGTCCAGATACTTGCACGATGTTAACTTCAGGTTCCTGTTATCTTTCTTCACAAACTCTAGCTCCTTTGTCTTCATACAACTTTTGATCTCTACCTTTGTGGGATTGCATGATCTCAACATCCCCTTTTAGCTTTGTATTCTCTCACCTTCTTGTCGTCCTATCCGGTCTTCTTTGGACACGTCTTTTGCATATTTCATATGCTCAATATATTTCCTTCCAATCAGTTGACAATGGAACCATTTTTTGTTTTTCTATTCCCTTTTATCCATTTACCATTGCATATTGAACCCAATTCATAACTAAGAAGATTCCCAACAAAATCCCTTAAAGACTATCAACCCCTCTGGTCACCCAAAAGGAAACAGAGTACAAAGAGTGTATTGTGCAGTCTCACCCAAGATAGCTCTATGGATGGATGAAATACTCAGGTGTTTGCAACCTGAGACTGAGTGAGATCTGTGATTGTATGTCACAAATTTTATTCAGTTCATTTAACATCATGTTATAACATTTATTCTACGCATGCATGTAAAATACCAGATCTACTTAATCGCTTCATTCATTCAACATTCATCAACAAATCAGACAAAAAGACACATTCATTCAATCCCACAACACAGTGCTACTGTGGTTCACCCCCTACTGGGCTACGTCCACAAATATCTCTTTCTTAGGATTTATTATGGTTTAAAAAGATATCACGCCACGCGTGTTTACAATATTAGTTCTCCCTCTCTCACACCATCTCCTCGATCCCTTCGAGGTTGAATATATCCCACCAAGCTCCTTAGTCTATGATCTAACCCTTGGGACCGAGTCACTCATTTCCTCCTTAGCTTACCATATGAATGATTCGTACAATTTCTACAGTACCCTCCTTCTCTATCTTCCCCTCTTCCATCTCTTCCTTTCCTCTCCTAAGTACTACTTATTTATATTTTTGGCTCACCAGCCATTACAATGTATTACAAAATACCTAACCCTAGCATCTTTAGGTCTTCCATGCATGCGCATGGGTTGCTTTTCCTTCTAGTTGTCTCTTTTCTCTTGAATGCATTTCTTCCCAAAATAGCCTTTCTTTCTGATTCAGCCTTCTTCCAACAATAAGCATCAAATATAAACACAAAAACTTGATAACAGAGTTTTTCCTTGGTGTACTACGTCTCCAGGTCCTGCTCTCAAATGGGTAGGATTTTTTATTAACTCAGCAAAATAATTTTCCAAAATACATAAGTATATGTCGTTTTGGAATCAAGTCGCAGAAGCTTTGCTTAGATCAAAAAATAGACAACACCATTGAATTTGTGGCCTCAAATTACCCAAAAATGATTGTCTCCACACCTCAATCTGACTCTAGCACTCCCAGGCCCACGAGAAACTCTGTCTCAGTTTTTGTGCCATGCAACCTGTAATTAATTACCAAAATTTACCTCGTAAATCATGTTGTCCGTATCGACACGTGCCTCCCTCTCCAGCACTGGGTGGATTCAAAATTTAAATAAACTTTTAGGCATTGTAAGAAATGGAGACCATTGGCCTAGTGGTTGGCGGATAATTTGGTAAGGATTATATAGTGGGAGAGGTCCAGGGGTCAAACCCACGGGCCTCCCCTTTTGGGTGTTGGTTATAACATATATATATATATATATATATATATATATATATATATATATATATATATATATATATATTAATATATTCGGTGGTTCTGCCAACTTTAGAAGAGATTTGGATATGTCCATTTGGTGCCAGATTTGGCAGGGTTCTGCCATATTTTGTGTACATGCCATTCTTTTTATTTCTGGAATTTCATTCTCAGGCTCTCATTGGGCACTTGCCCATTGCCACATGGCAGAAAACCATTGGGACACATCAACCAACTATAAAGTCACTTGCCATGTCAACATATAGTCTTCCACCTTAGCTTCCACATCATCCTGCCATGTCATCCGCCATGTCACCGTACGGTTTTCCACATGGCTATACAGACTGCCACATGGTACATTTTTACTGGTCCATGAAATGACCCAAAAATGGATGACACGTGGTAGCCTATGGTGTTGTGACATGAACATGTTGATGTCATCATGACATGTGTCATCTCCTACATGTTTCATTTACACTATACAGATGCTGACTTCATCTGTACTGATGTTGACGTCAACAGTACGAATGATGACTCATCCCATGTTAATTGGGTTAGGTTGACCAAACTTTGACTGCGAATATATTTCGATCTGTAACTTCGTTTGACAATTTGTCTACATCGTTGGAAATCTTTTGACGTGCTCTTCGTGATGATGCCACTTTCACTGAGTTTTTAGGAATTTGATTTTTTTCCCTTTCTCTATCTGGTGAGGCCATTATAAGCTTCTTGGGTTGCTTTTGTGAGTTCTGAGTTGTCCTTAGTCTTCTATGGATCTTTTTTGGATCAGCTATACAAACATGAACAATAATAAAAAAATTCATAATTGAATAGAGATAAATATCGAAACGAAATGAGGCGATAATTATGAATTCATGCACACGCACATGAATTGTTATAAAACACCAGAATTCATTAATGAAAATAATTTCATAATGGAGGTTAGGTCATGAAAATGCGTCAAAGAAGACATGGTTGTGTGAGAACTGAAAAGGAAAAGATGGCCAAAGAGAATACCAATTATATATAAGAAAATGACCAGTTTTGATTACTAGAATAAGTGTTTATTCTCATCGACCCCGCAAAGTGACCAGTTAATGGGGCCAATGTTGAAATTTTCTCAATTTTTTCTTGTAGACATTGAAATTTGACATGTTTTCACTAGATGAATGCCTTGATGGTATGGTAGGGTTTCAAGACTCAAATATTACTCATATTATACCCACATAAGAAAATGGTATGTAATTGGGTGTCCAATAAGTTGAATATGTTCAATAGCTTAGATAAGAGAAAAAATCAATATAAGATCAAATAATTGAGGAAGCTTGTGCAATTTTTTGAGTACTTGTCTATCAATTATTAGTGTGTTTTAAAAAACTTGTGATATAATCCACACTTATTTATCAAGGTTAGGTCATGAAAATGGGTCAAAGAATACATGGTCGTATGAGAAATGAAAAGGAAAAGGTGACCAAAGAGAAGACCAATTAGATATAGGCACATGGCTAGTGTTGATTACTAGAATAAGTGTTGATTCTCATTGACCCCGCAAAGTGACCAGTTAATGGGGCCAATGCTAAAATTTTCTCAAATGTTTCCTGTATTCATTGAAATTCTACATGGTTCCACTAGATGCATGCCTTGATGGTATGAGATGGTTTCAAGACTCAAACATTACCCATATTATACCCACATAAGAGAATGGTCTGTAACTGGGTTTCCAATAAGTGGAATATGGTCAATAGCTTAGATAAGAGAAAAAATCAAATATAAGATCAAATAACTGACAAAGCTTATGCAATTTTTCGAGTACTTGTCTATTGAGAATTAATGTGTTTTGACAAACTTGTGATATAGTCCATAAATATTTATCTAGGTTAGGTCATGAAAAGGGCTCAAAGAATACACGGTTGTGTGAGAACTGAGAAGGAAAGGGTGACCAAAGAGAATACCAATTAGATATATTCCCATGACTAGTGTTGATTACTATAATAAGTGTTGATTCATGTCGACCTTTCAAAGTGACCAGTTAATAGGGCCAACGTTGAAAATTTCTCAAAATTTTTTTGTAGTCGTTGGAATCTAACATGGTTGCACTAGATTCATGCCTTGATGGTATGGGAGGGTTTCAAGAATCAAATATTACTCATATTATACCCACATAAGAGAATGGTATGTAACTGGGTGATTGTAACATCCCCAACCACCCAAGTCGGGAACACCACTGCAACTTTTCTCTGTTACCAACTATAACATACCCATCCTCCCATGGTAGGGGCATGCCACACCAAGAACACACCTCTTGGAGGATTTGGAAACTCTTATAACAATTAATTAATAAATAAGCATGAAATACATACATGTAATGATCAAGATTAATAACACAACATAAAATACATGCATGATATATCGTGCACACCAATAACTAGAAAGAATGCATATTATAGGTACAATCTCAGGTATAATCATTTTATACATAGCATAAATAAATAAATAATCAAAGGAAACCATAACCAATAAAATTTTTATTTTATAAAAGAAGACACCAACTAGGTGCAGACCAAGGATGTACCACCCAATCACAAACACTATTGTTCCAAGTCTCAACAATAGTGTCACCCCTGAGTCAGGGCTATGAATCCACAAGGAAGGTTATAGAGTGTTATTTGGCTTCCTAAACCAGTCAAAACTGAAGCTCTCATAGTATTCTCCATCACTCACAACAATCCAAGTACCCAACTCTCTTCTACCTAGCCTGCACCACCCAAGAGAATAGACCTCCACCCTTCTCTTCCATGCAGTCCCTCAGGAAGTCCCTCTCCATCCAGGGCTCCAGTGAAACTAGTCTAGAATATCCATGTTGGAACTCTTAGGACTCGTATCTATGATCCAAGTTGACCACAAGCCAATAATCTCATACATGAAAACCTCAAATCATGGTTGTACTACACTAGCTATCTCTAAAAATGGGGACAAAAATGAGAGTATTTTCTAGCGAGAGAACGTACTCCTTCCACAGGCCAGGGATGGGTTTTTGTAATTTGTGGGGGTCAAGAACCTCTTGGCCATCCCCCAAGAGCTCACGTAACTAATTCCCTGCCATTACAGAAAATGGGTAATATAAAATGAATAAGCACTTAGCCCCTCAAGCCCCATTCTCATGTGGAATCATAACCCCCTATAACTCTATTCCTTATCTGTCTAGCAACCAACAATGTATTTATTATTAATAATGATCAAAATATTACATTTATTAGGCACATTTTCATTTTAATAATTGTTTGGGAACTTCGGCCTCTCAACAATGTAACAATACATTGTTTAATATGGGGCTCAGAACCTGGGGTGTTACATCCCTTCCCCCTTATTTTGGCACTATCCTTAGTGCATATACAAAACAAAGATCAAAATCTCAAAATTTATTCAAAAACATGTGGGTACTCTGCCCACATGGTAACTTCATGATCCCAGGTAGCATCTCCAGGACTATAGCAGGTCCACTGAACTTTTGCCAACTCTATAAATTGATTCTGGAGCATTTTGACCTTTTTGTCAAGTATTTGCACTGGCTGGACCTGAAAGTCTCACTCTGTCTCTACCTGAATCAGATTCCAATCAAAAACATGGTTAGGATCATGTACATATTTCTTTAGCAAAGAGACATGAAATACATTATGCACTTTCATGGAAACATGAAATACAAGAATGTATGCAAGTGGCCCTATTCTGTCCAATATCTCAAATAGATCACCGTATCTGGCTTCTAGCTTTGTACAACTTCCCAAATTCAAATATCTCTTGTTGGGATTTACTTTCAATAGCACATGCTCTCCTACTTTAAATTCTCTCGTTGTCCTATTCTTGTTGGCATAAATTTTTTGTCTATCTTGAGTTGCCCTTAAATTATGCTTAATATTAACCATCTGGTCTTTCATTTCCTTTAGAAAATCTGATCCAAGTACCACTCTATATATTGGGTTGTCCTAGCTGATTGGAGTATTTCACTTTATACCATACAAGGCTTCAAATGGGATCATCTTCAATGAAGCTTTATACCCATTATTATAGGAAAAATCATCTAAGTGCAGGTAATCTTCCTACTTATATGACTTATCCATCACATACATTCTTAACATGTATTCAATTACTCGGTAGACCCTCTTCGTTTGCCCATTTGACTGTGGATGGTATGTTTTTCTAAAGTTCAGATTTGTACCAAATACTTTGAATAATCCTTTCCAAAACTTTGAAGTAAACTTAGTGTCTCTGTCTAAGACAATCGTCCTAGGTATCCCGTGTAACCTAGAAATTTCCTTCATGTAAATTTATGCAATGTTAGATATTGTATGAGTTGTTTTTACAGGAACAAAATGAGCATCCTTTGTCAATTTATCAACCACTACCATGATTGAATCATGTTTCCTTGTTGTCATGGGTGTTGAGGAAAAGGTATGGAACACCTTACTCAATCATTTTCAGATCTTGCCTAGCTAGAAAAAGATAGTTGGGAATGTCACCTGGGATTTATAGCCTCAAAAACATTCACTCAATCTGTGAGTATTAATTACAAGGATTAAGGCTGATTTTATAATTTGTATATGTTGCAATGTAAAATAAAATTTATACAAAGCTACTGAAATGTATACATATTTTACATTAAATTAAGCATGGAGACCAAAAGTGAAAAAGTAACCAAGTCATGAAACACATATATGAGATAGAACATCAATCTGATTTTATTTCGTTCTGAGATACCAAAAGTGTTTTTCTCTTTACAAACCCCTGTGAGGGTATGGACCAAAGTCTGATTTAGAGATATTCAATGGGAACCATACAAAAAGACTTCGACAATAAAGTAAAACTGAAATTAATAATCTATATCTACTTGCCACAAACTGCTTCCATTTTGACTCTACAAGATATCCTTTATCAGCCATGAAAATTAATTCACAAACATACTAGAATACACAGACTGTCAAGGATGAATCAACACCTATAAAATAAGCGACTGAAAAGTATGGTTCAGTCTTGAACCTTGTTGTCTACAATGAGACCTTTTTGTCAACATGAGGATTAGGCTTTAAGTAAACTCAGAAATGAATGAAAACATAAACTATCTCATTTAATTAAAGCGAAAACCTTATTCTTGTCTCTCTCTCCTTCTATTCTCCTCTTGTCTCTTCATCTCACTGAGATTTTATTTTCTTTCCAATTAGTTGAAGTAGTTCAACTACTTTTTGTTAGTTAAGTCAAATTAACTTAACAAATTAGTTTAGTAGAAAATAATAATAATATATAATTAAGGGTCTTAATTAATAATAACTAAAATAGGTGGGACCCCTTGTGAATGCCATCAGTTCTTCTTTCTTAATCGTCAATATAAAGAACAAAATATAATCATTTAGACCAGGTGACACCCTTATAACTCTCGTAAATTTTTAAACAGGATATTTAAATATCAACAATAATTTATATCATATCCAAAAAAAATATATGTATCCACATTATCCACATTATCCACAAAATCTCCAAAAATAAGGATTGTTGTCCAAAATATGTTGCAAATCATTAAACATTATCCTCATCACTGAAAATAAATAAATAAATCATTTAGAACCCATATTTTCTACTTTGCGAGACATTCTTTCTCTTCTCACTGATGTCCCCAACTGACTTCTCTTGAGTGGCCTTTGGTTGGCTAGAAATTTGAGGTTGTATTTCATTGATCACATGGGAGCAGTCATCCTTGAGGTGGAGGCAGGAAGACACATATTTGGAGGAGTCAGTGGAGGGACTAGAGGGGGAGGCCACTATTTTTCCTTTGTCTTGCATAGGTTGCGGAATCTCAGTTTTCAATCTCTTGCTAGCATGTGAGGATTGTATTGGCAAAACAAAAGGAGAAATTTGAACATTGAGGTTAATTGGTGGTGGTAAAGGAAATGACACAATGGGCCAACCACGATGGTGAAAGCTAGGCTAGTGGAAAATTTTTTGCCAATTGTCATTTGCAGAGACTTCAGGTTGCAAAGACACATGTGGAGGAACGAGAATGACAAGAATACTCTGAGGAGGCTATAAATGGGGTCTTTCTGGTCCAGGCTGCAGTATCCCATGGCTAGCCCAATTAAAGAATCCATCTTGGAACAATTGGTTCAATTCTTGTGGGTCAGCGTCAAAATGGATAGAAAATCTAGGCCTTCTATGACTTTGATTCCAATTTCCCCTACCTCTGTTATTTCTACCATTGTTGTCTCTATTGAAAAAGCTAATCCTGTAGCAACATTTTGTCAGTAATGAAGCTCTTAATAAACCATACAGGAAACTCTGCTTACATGAATCAAAATTTGTCTCTAAAATTAACACGAGATACATGCAAATCCATACATAACACATCATTTATTAATTTCCATGTGAACATGGAATGATAGGATCATGGGAAATATGGAGGGAGTGTAATTAGAGAAAAATTGTATCATGGAGGGGATAAACATATGAATATTGTTCAACAACTAATAAAACAATTAACCATGTATATAAAAATATCAAGAATATCAGTCTTCAACCCTTTCTATATTAACTTTTCTTTGTTTCCACATAGACTCCTTTTTAAAATTAATATCACAAAACAAGGATGTATAAGTGAAATCGGGATCATGAAGGAAATTTAATTAGCAAAAAATGATAGAATGGTAGGGAAAATATACAGATCCTGTTCAAATGAAAAATCAAACCATGTTATCTCTTATATAAAATTGCAAACAAAATATCCTTTTGTTCAAAATTTTGAAGTTTAAACAATACTTTGTTTCGAAACAATAACCCAAAGTTGATGCTTCCTTAACAAAATTGCCCATTGGCCTTCGAAACTGGATTACATAATACTAGATATAATATTCCCAGGATTTGATTTAACCAAAATAACCATAATAACAATACTCCCATTATATAATAGAATCAAAACGATAAACATCATAATCGCTACAGGAAATACCACGACAGTGTTGGAGTGGACAAGTCACATCTCATAATACCAACCCACAAAAAAGTTCTTAAATCCCACAGGGTCCCGTGCAATTCCTAAAAACAAATCTCTGTTCATATTCACCATTGAATCGATCCAATCATTTATCATAATTCCTCATCCATTTCATTATGTTTCGTATTATTGAATTCAAGCATCAAACATTTTATACACATGTGTTTGAAATTTCAATAAAAATGGAAAGTTTATTTAAAAAAAGGATATGCAGTATTTTTTGTCGAACTCATAAGCTTCATAAATACAGACTGTAACTTCCAATGAATAGGTGGGTGCAATACTTCTTCCATAATTTCCTAGCAAGTGACCAATTATACCCGTGCCCAAGTAAAAGAGAAAGAGAAATATTCCCATTATATTATGGGTAAGCAATGTTTTCACAATAATGCATATGGTTAGATGTATAACAGTAATAGTAAGTGGCAGAACAGAGCGAGATAAACAAACTGATGGTTTGGCCATTAAAAAGAACGGAAGGTTTACTACACATGTGCCTTACATTAATAGTCACGGAGTGGAGGTTATAGTGCGGGTGCATTGGCATATAAGAGTGTTAAAAAAAACCTTGAGGTAAGGTAGGGAAAAACCTACTTTGAACAGAGAGGAAAACACAACAAGAAACCATAGGAAAAGAAAACCCAACAACACTCCTTTTTCTGAGAAAAAATCATGAACAGTTACACACATCAAGGACACCCATGACCTTTATTTTTTCTTAAAACTTCCAATAGTATTAGAAAAAACACCATAGGAAACCAAAGTTTTCAAACAACCAATAAAAAATCTGAAAACATCGTGAAAGCTTGATAAATACATGAACCATGAGCAACAAGAGACAACACTTGATTTAAGAGAAGACTGAAATTCATTGATGGAGAAGTAATAAAAACCCCATACATGTAAAAGATTGCGTAAGGATAAATGACCAATGTGTATACCTCCTCCATGACCTAGCAAGGCGAGGAAACAACAACTAACAGAGTGCAATGCAAATGACTAGGGTGGTGGGCTCGATGTGAGTAAGAGTGAAGTGCATTTACTACACATCTCTTCTCCCTTGGCATTCATTCATGACTAGTACGATCCAAGAGCACTATACAATTCACATTCCATCAACATTCCCATCGATCAATAAAAATCCACTATCCCATAGTTTGGATACAATCCCATTTTAAAATGCTCCAACCTTTTCTACCATTCAATGTAACATATGACTATTGCTAGGAATACATCTAATATTTCCATCAAAACAATGTGCACCACAATTGTAGCAAGAGTTGGGATGGTCACCCATATAAAATCAAAATTAAACTAGAGTGTTATTCCTTCACCCATTAAAGAAACATATCACATTTTGCGAGAGGTAATCAAGACCACATTCTTTAATTTTTTAACTATCTTGCCCATAATTTCTTTCATAATCATTTTAACCATGAATTGAAGTGAATAAGCTATAGAATCTATGTCACAACAACACATAGGAAAAAAAAATAAAAGTGTCGCTTCTTCGTCATAGTGCCATAAGTCAAACAAGGGGTCCCACCTACTAGTATATTATTAATATAATTAAATAATAAAGCTTGGCAATAATTTGTGAGCATGGTACCCAATGGTGTGCTTTTAAGCATCAACAAACTGATGACTGAATAGGTAAATTTGTTTCCAACAGATTAAGAACTTAGAATCTCCAGTTTCACAGACCGGTGAATCGTAGATCAAAGAATTATTGACCAGAATGATTATGCAATAGGGGGATCAAGTTGGTTTAATGGAAATATTGATCCGAGACTTTAGGAATAACTCATGAAAAGTGTTACGTATGAGGGGGTTTGGTCCTGTATGCATAACATTCGATCGATCATAGTAAAAGTGTTTCTTGTTTTAAGGAGAAATTTCTTGGTATGCTCTTTTTAATCTCGGATGGAGGGAAGAAAGGGATAGCGAAAAGTAGGGATGAAAAATCAAATCATGTATCTAACAAAAATACTTGGAAGCATAAAGAAATTTCAACGATGTCTACAAGGAGGACATCAAAATAGTTGTTTCACTTGATTGTTATTGATAAACAATACTTACAGAATGGCATTGTTATGGAAAATGGATCCAAAGCTTATTTCTGATAAACAAAAGAAAACAACAAAAGGAAAACAACAAAAAATGAAAAAGCAGAAATGGAAAAGACATAAATGAAACAATAGATAATGAATCAATCAATTAAAAAAAGAAAAAGTAGAACAACATAACAAAAAATTATATACAACGGTGTATTCCATGCAACGTTAATCATTCAAGTTGGTGCCACATAATGTTTTAAGTGGGAACCATTGGTACTATAGGAAAATAATCATTCTTCCAAGTCTTTTAAAAGATAAGAATTTGCGCCTAGGACAAAAGCAATTTTGAAAGGACCTAGCCATAATTTATGAAACTTTGAATGTCTTCCTCTATCAGAATGAGTTGAGTATCAAAGAAAGACTTTCTCAGTTACTTTAAATTTGACATCTTTTGCACTTTTTTTGAAATATTTCTTCACGTTTTTTTGTCTTCTCTTTATGTTTTCCAAGGAAAGAATTCTTTATTCATCTAAGGATAATAGTGTATTTATCATTTGAGGGACATTGGAAGAATTTAATTATTTGATCTGTAGCATCCTGTAGAAAAAAAAGTTCCAGCTGAGTAGGCAGAATGACTTCTTGACCATAGACAAGTTGAAAGGGAGTGCAACATGTTCTTACCTTGGTAGTAGTGTGATCTTCCCAAAGGGCACAAGTGAGGAGGGATTGTCCTCAACCGAGACGACCATGGTGCTCACACTACAGAACCAATGTCCATGCAATTGAAGACTGCCTAGAGCTAATTGTGAAATGGCAATATTGGGCATGTCAAAGAGGTGTCAAATTCATCAATTCAGAGATAAATAGGTTCATCAAAGGACATCTACCCAAAATTAATATCGTTACTCGAGGAGGATAAAAGAGTAGCGTAGATGTTGATAATTTTCCTTGATCCAGAAGGTAGCACATAAGGAGGACAGGTATGAACCTCTGAAATATAAGTTATTCTTTAAAAATTAAATAGAAGTATTCTAGAGTATCCATGCCCCTGATATGGAAGAAAACCCCCCTCATCCCACTATTTATCTTGATATTTCACAATTCCCTACTTCACCCCCTGCACCTTGAATCTCCATAATCCCGATAAGACAACTTGAGCAGTCACAAAATGTAGTTGACTTTTTTTTTTAGTTATTTTGGGATATTCTTGGGAATGACCAACTGACAAAAAAGTTTTGCAATGCCCTATATTTACTCCTAGGAATAGAGGAATTCAAATGAGCTAGAATAACGACTAATATTCCTAATAAAAACTTTCAAAGAGTGCAAAGAAGGAAAATACAGACTAGGAAAGAGTTTAGACTAGAAGCACAACTAAATGAGTTTGAGATTAAGGATGTTATGTTAGATCTAGGATCTGATGTTAACATATTTCCTAAAAATACTTGGGAAGCTTTAGGGAAACAATAGTTGATCTATTCCCCAATCCAATTGAGAATGGCCAATCAATATTGCATTTTCCCAATAGGAAGGTTGGAGTATGTGGAGATATATGTTGTGGGAGTAAATATTATAGTTGATTTCGAGGTGATTGAAATCATGGGGTATAAGGACCCTTATCCTGCACTACCTAGTATTGATTGGGATTATGATAACTATGTGGTTATTGACCTAAAGAGAGATACTATGAAATTTGAACCAGACCAAATAAAAGTAGTTCAACCCTTGGATCCATATGTAGGCCCTCGGTACACGGAGCCAACAGACAAAAATATGAAAGGAGAGGATATAGATCATTTATACAAAGTAACAACAGGGAGGAGAGTATACTACATTAATCATATAGTTGATGGATCAGTAAGTTGGAGGAGCATACAATCGATAGATGGAGATTCAAAACTAGCATTTGATAGTTGGAAATAAGGTGCATGCATATGAAAGATTTTCAAGAAAATGTGCAATCGTCAGAGCAACGAGATGAGTTGGAACAGAGGTCAGAGAATATATGACATATAATGGTACCTCAGAACTTGGCATTTTTCTAGTCAATATGGAAGAAAAGATAGAAGAATATCGAAGGATCGTAGTTCTAGACTTAGCTCTGGAAGATTCCTCTACTAGGTGGTGGGCTAGTCACAAATAAGTAATTAAGAACTGGGAGGATGTGAAATATGCTATCCAGTTTCAATTTTAAGACAAGAATCAATTGAAATCCGAGATGCATATGGATTTTCAAGTTGCGTAACTTTTCGATAGGCAGTCTGATCCTAAAACACATATCGAACAATGTGTAAGAGAACATAAATTTGTGTAAGTACCATCTCAATTGTGGGTTCAAGTATTTCCCCATTCATGTTATAGCAAGATTTGCCTCACCCTATGAAAATTTACACAGAAGGCCTTTTTCCATTTCCCTATGCAGACTTGAAGTCCCTTTTTACAAATCCCATAGATAACAATATTATTTTTCTACATATATGCGGACTACGTATTGTACATCATGTGTATACGCAGGTTGCACTACTACAGGCCACATACATTAGGTTTTGTGCCCAAAATTAAAAAATGGTGTCAAGTTTCCATGTCACGTCACGAGATCCATGATCCTTGACCTTCCATATACTAGAAACGTTCTGAATCGACCGTTCAGTTCCACTTGAAGGCTACAAATGGGCCAAATTCGAGCTATGGAAAGGAGGATAAGAATTCAACTTTGAGAGCGAAGTTACTCTGGAGAAATTATTCACTTCATATTAAGTCTGCATCCCTTTGTCCTTTTAAGTCTGAACACATTGTTCAGCCCCCAAGATCTTACCTACTTTATTGAGAACCTCATTTTCTCTCCTATATGATATTTCCTTTGGTGGAGGATTGAAGTGGTGGAGGCCCAACTGGAAGGGATTTCGTTTCTTGGTTTCGAACCATGTCGACACTGAAGTTTGCAATTCATTCACTTTTGTTGATTACATTTCAATATAAATACTCTTTTCTCGTCCAATTAATATATTGCAAATATTTGAATTGTTATTCCATGGGAATATTTGCTATGAATGTTGATGGATTATGCTATTGAATGTGCCAACATTATATATTATCACCATATGCTTTCGTTTCTTGGTTGTTGAGGACAAGTTGCAGGTATATTTCTTTGATTCAAGTGGTCAATGATGGACTTCACCGAACATCTGGACGAGGTAGGCCTTTTATCTTGTCTTGTTATAATATTTGTTTATATAGAATACCTAATATTAGAGTTGATTTATGCATTCATTTCCATTTGTTGTGGTTTACCCCTAGTGTTATAACCCTAAATTTCACCACACATGCTTACCTGGCATCAGGCCAACTCATATCCCTTTCTTTCCAAAACTCTGTTGAAAAACTCTTTGAAAATCCTCTTGTGTCAAGGCCCACGTGCCCTTACATATTACTGCATGCATGTGTACGCTGGTTGACTCACAACAGACCGTGTGTACCTAACAAAGCACGAAAAAAGGAAAGTTTCCAACAGAACAAAAAGCTATGGGTCAGTTAACTGAAACTCCTGGCCATGCATGGCCGAGGGTTTGTCCAAAACCCTAGCTCCTTCTAGCCTATAAAAGAAGGGGTAGGGGTACCATTTGGAGGAGGAAAAAATATAGTGAAGAAACTCTTCCCATTTACGTAATCCATTGTCCTAACCCTTTATCCTTTCCTCATGCCAAAGGAGATTTAACACAAACTAGTTGAAGGACAGAAGAAGAGGAGCCCAGGATCAGGTTCAAAGAGCAGTGGTCAGTCTCAGCTTTTTTTTAAGTTGATTCATTTTTAGTAATAAAAAGAATACTTTTCCTGTCCCAATGCATGAATTGTCTATGGTTTGATTGATTTATGCTTGATTTCTAACCCTTGAGTATAGAAGTAGCATGCATGCATAGTTGTTGTTTGTCTTGAGTGCAGATCATGTGTGGAAGGAGTAGCGCAAGCAAGTAATCGAAGAGGAACGAAGGATCTACATCGAACGCTAGTAATAAGGTTGGTGGTCCTTTTCCATGCATTTACTGTGAAAAAGGGGTTTAAATCTTGGGTTGTAGGTAAAAAAGTAGTTTCTATTCGGTCAAAATTTGCATGCAAGTCTGACCCTAATTTGCTAGTCTGTAGGGTGTTTTTCCCAACAACAGAATTGACGACCATACTGGGGAGAATACTCTTTAGGGTTCCTGGATTTATTTAAGTTTTTGGGTAGTTTAAAGATTAAGTTTTATGTTCTTTCTTTGCTTGTCTTTGTCTGTAAGGTCTGAGCTAGCAGGGATTCTAGTTTTCCATACCAACTTTCCTTGACTTTTTCCTAACTTTAGTTTTCGGGACACACAAAGGTACACGCGACCTGCAGAAGGCCTGCACGCATGTACCCGTGCCCTATTCTCTGACAACCCGCATGTGAACGCTAGCTGTAGAGATAGTAGTAGCGTGTAGGAGTTTAGAGAACCTTAGAAGCAGTCCTCCTCTTCCCTGTCAAAATTACACATTCTCAGGGGGTTTTCTGGAATCCTGTCTGAATCTTGTTGGTTCACAGTCCTATCTCAGATTACCTTTTTTCGCCTGATTATTTCTTACATTATTTGTCTTTTATGTTAGAAAGAGAATCCAAGCCTTCAAGGGACCCTGGTTATCAATAACAGAGGCCTCTTCCTAGTTTGGACTGCCTGTTTTCATATTTTTCCTTAGAATTTAGATATACACACGGCCTGTACAAGGTCATCCTGCGTGTACATGCCTTCTATCTATGTTCAGCATGCATTTGCATGCATGCTATTTTAGTGACAGTTGTGTGCTTGATAGGCTACTCTTTGTTCAGGGTGGGGCAGTCATCCCCTCCTTTGATAGGAAGTATTCCTCTCAGGTGGTTGAGTCTAAGTTTGAACAGTCAATAGGTTAGGTCATCTTACCCTTAGCCTGCTTTTTCTTAGTTAATAGTTGACAGAAAATAAAAAAATAAATAAAAAATTATGGTTTTTAGACAAGCATAAGAGTCTTTGTTTTTTTATTTCCATTGTGTGTCTTTACTCTAATTCTTTGCGATCTACGCTTTAAGCTAGAATTTGTTTCTCTTGGTTTTTTGCTTGTTGGTATTTTCCCTTTGTTTCTTTGCAAGCACTTCAATAAAAAAAAAGCAAATCTCTTTTCATTTTCTTCTTTGGTTAGAGAGTGTGTTTCTGCATCATTAGCTAGGGAGAAGTCTTTTATTTCGTAATTTTTTGTAGTGCACTTAGAGCATAAGTAGCTCTTAGTTGAGAGAAATCCCTTTGAGTTTGTTGTATAAAATCTTAGAAAAATTAAAAAAAAAACAAAAAGAAATCTTTCTTTGTGAAAAGTTGTTGAAATTTTGCATTTAGTAAAAGTGTTTTGTTTCCATCTTTTTTCATTCATTTTTGCTTTCGTCTATACACATCATCATTTTCACCCTCATACCCCTTGATGTAAAAAAAATCCATAAAAGCAACGCTAATCTTAAAATCTACTAGACTTTTATGTTTGTAGGGTTCACAAACTAGTTCAGGACTAGGGCCTTGAATTAGGTTGGAGAGGAAACTCTTCAAGGCCATTCAAAACCAAACATTAGAGTCTAATATAGGGAGTGTCTAAGTCCAATTTCTTGAAA
This sequence comes from Picea glauca, assembly GCA_000966675.3. Lineage (NCBI taxonomy): Eukaryota > Viridiplantae > Streptophyta > Pinopsida > Pinales > Pinaceae > Picea > Picea glauca. The sequence goes on from JZKD02S1843718.1 coordinate 816,433, forward strand.
CTTATCTGGGACCCCCCTCTAACACAGGGGATAAACATGAGGTCGTGTGCAGAAATGTAGCGGAGATAACCCCTCCAAAGCCGGACCAATCGTAGTGGAGAACACATATCGAGGGATTGTTTTGGGATTTTGTCATTTGCATTTGCCACGAAGCTTCGTCAGTCTCGAATCTGTTCAAGGTCCTCATTTTTCTTCCAAACCATTTTCTCTCGATACCCTTGACAGGTTTCGGGCTTGATACCCTGCTCATTGTGGTCTACCCGACTTTCGACTGTACCCGCATGGTGATTGTTCGCGCGCTGGCAACCTAGTTGCCAGTCTTTTTAGGGACATACACAGGTGACTATGGGGGCATACTGCGGTACCTAGGACAGACATCAGGCCATGATTTTCAGAGTATACCTAGAGGGTTCTTTCGTATTTGAGTTGCACTTGCACCATTAAGTTGCTCTAGTGTTGGTTGTTGTAACTGTTCTTCCAAATAGTTTAGTGATTGCTTGTATTATCTCTTAGGGGATTCTTTTTAGTGTGTGTTACTTTTTGAATGTGTAGAATACCTTAGCATGTCTTGGATCTTCTCACATAGTGGAGGATCCCGAGCTTCGCCGGTCACGAAGGCTTCTTGGCCTGCCGCTGGTTACACTGGAGCCACCCCCGCCACCATTAAGGTGGAAGCTAGACCAACAAGGGTCTTTTGAAGCGACTGGGTTACAAACCTTTGTGCCCGAACAACTCTCGGAGGAATCAACCACCAATCTTGGCTCGGTTGAAACCCCAACCACTAATTTCTTGGCACTGTTTATTGCACCGGTCCAATTTCAAAAACTCTAGTAAGTGCCTCACACAACTATGGAAACAAACGTTGTTACCTCTTTTGGGAATTCTTCCATTCCCACCACAGTTGCTACCACAGGAGAATCATCTCCTAACTTACCATCATCGGTCCGAGCCACTATGGTCTCGGCCACAACTACATCACACGGTGGACCGAACCCATCTATGGCGGTGGCCACAACCCCCTTCACACCTAGTGTGACAGGTCCTCCGTTCTCATACGATATGCCTAGTTTGGGTACAAGTCCTGTACTAACCTACTCCACTTTACAGACTTTGGGTCTGGGGGTAGGGAGCTCTAACGCTCCTCTGCAAGGTCAACTTGGGGGCACTCCTGTCCCTTTTAACACTTTTCCTTACGCAGGAGGTCATATCCTTCCTTCGTCCCCTTCGCTTCGTGGACTGCATCAACAGTCCGTCAGGCAACCTACACACACTAGTTTATTTGGAGCCAGGAGTCAAGGAACACCTGCACATAGTATGTCGGTAGGTTCGACATCATTTTCTTGGAACGAGACGTTTGGTAACAACACTTTCTCATCAATCACTTTCCCATCTAGGGGTAATCCCATTTTTGGACAATATACTCCTACGCAGGGTACTATTCCTGCACAGGGGGCACATATAGCAGGACCTTGGAACTCAGGACAAGGATCTGTTCCCTCCTCTGGAATGTCATTTTGGGGTAATTCTTTCCACAGTAAATGGAACCCTTGACAGACTACTATGCCTCTCCCATCAGGACCAGCATGGGGTAATCTTTCCCAAAGTCCTTCAAACATGATGCATGCCCAACACTCTATGTCCTTTATGGGAAATCAGTCGATGATGTCTCCACAGATGCAAAATCCTTATGTTGGCCAGGGCCATGGTTTCTACCAAAATCTAGGCCAGCAGCCAAAATTTTCCTGGCAACCTGGTGCCAGTCAAACTCTAGGACCCTTTTTCCCAGGCTATCAGCAGCAACCCAAACTACCATTCCTGGTGACGTTACACTTGCCAGATTTGACAAGGTTGTTAAATGATCCTATTTGTCACGATCCACATTGGCCTCCTATGCCAACGAAGTTTCCTTCGGACATTCCAAAGTTCGAGGCCAAGCCTAATGAAGATCCAGGTGATCATGTGACTACCTTCCATCTTTGGTGTTCATCTAACTCATTGAAAGATGACTCCGTACAGTTGTGATTGTTTCAATGTACTCTTATTGGGAGTGCTGCAAAATGGTACATCAAGCTCGATCACTCACGATACTCTTCTTTTGGCGAACTGGCGATGGCCTTCCTTAACCATTTCTAGTTACCTGTGAGATACGATGTTGGCACAGAGATGCTTGCCAATTTCGAACAGACAATCGTGGATCATATCTCTGATCATATCTGAGAATGGAGACACCAGAAGAGTCTAATCAAAGTACCAGTCCCACCAGCATTCCTGCTTGAGTGGTTCCTTAAGTCTTTGGTCCCGCAATTATCCAAAGACATCGTGACTTCCAGAGTTTTCTCCGAAGAAGATTCCATCATGAGGGATCAACAGTTTGAGCTCATCTATTCTCAGTCTGGTTTATTATACAACATCTTGCTAGATGCGCCATGTTCGATACTGGATAAAACTAGACAGAGAGTTGGACCACATGCTGATGGTATTGTTGGTTCAGCACAAACCAAGCCCGCTAAGCAATTGAAAAAATAGTTGCAACAATTATCCATACAACACATAACATCCAAGAAAACTATTTCTTTGGCTTCTCCTCCTACCCAAATGTTGGAAGTACACTCCATCCAGTCGACTAACCCAAAGGCCTCCCAGCGGCCTAAAGGGAAGAAAAAACAACGAAAGAAGGGTAAGGGGGATAAAAAACCCACTGATAATGCTGGCGGGGAAAACATAGAAAAATGGAAGGCAATGTATCTATGCAACTTGTGCATGGAAGACCACCTGACCCATCTTTTTCCTCGACTTGCAGAGGCCCAAAAGTTTGTCACACAACAACAACAGGTAGTGTTGACTAATCCCTTTCAACATGGGAAAAATTTAACTCAAGCCTCTACAAGCACAGAAGGGGGCAGCCAAGAAACCTACCCTCCTCCAAACAATACCTCATCTGTGAACGTATATATGGTTAGGGGTGATGCTTTCATAATGACTAGAGCGCATGACTATAGTAAACCAAGTGCTTCTGAGAAGGGTAAAGAAGTTGATCTCCCATCTCTTCCTCTACATATTGAGAAGACATTGGGAGAGACAATGACACGCATTCCCAGGGGTGCATTTAAAAAATCTTCTCACAACCCAAACGCAAGGGCCGCCCAAAATTACTCTGTGGTGGAGGATTTATCACAAACCCCTTGTGCGATGTCTACTTTGGAGGTCCTCCAAAGATGCCCTACTCAGAGGAAAACCTTGTTAACCACTTTGGGCTCTACTGAGACTTGTAATCTGGGTACCATCATGTTAGATACGACCGACTTAAAACCTCATCTGCCTTACCGTGTCGTATTTCAGATAGTAGTGGCTCATCCCACGAAAACCTTTACATGGAATATCTTTCTCACGGTGGTTGACGAGGGTGCCTCGACATGAGTTATGTCGTTAGCATGTTGGAAGGCCATTGGCTAGCTCTCTTTGTCTCCATCACCTACTCTCCTCACTACTTTCGATGGTCGTTCTTTCCGACCACATGGCATCGTTCCTTCTTTCCCTGTGCAGTTAGGAGGGAAAACCATGTGTGTCGAAGTAGAGGTAGTCGATGCTCCCCTCAACTATAACCTCTTGTTAGGATGGAGTTGGACTTATGCTATGCAAGCTGTGGTTGCTACCGTTTTCTGAGTCTTGTTGTTTCCACACGAGGGTCGGATAGTGACCATCAATAAACTGTCCTTCTCCAGACCTGACCCAACTTTGGGGGCATCCACGGTCCCAATGATAGATAATCCTCAACCAGGTGTTGTTAACATAGGAGTTGGTTTGTGCCCGTCCTTGATGGGTACCTTTGATTACCCACCTCCTCATGATGATGTCAAATTTATATCTAATCAACATAAGGTTGAGATTTTTCAAGTTTCATCGTTCTGCACAACTTACTTTGAGGATCCTTGGATTCTTCCTTCCCCATCAACCACAATGGATGAGACAGGGAACTCACACATGTCCATGCCCTTGTCGGCCACTAAAGTAGCATACTCTTTAGTTTAGCAAGCTTCAACTAACCTTGATCTGACTCCTGCACAAGATTTAGATCCACTTCTAGAGCCTATTTGGGTTCAGGGTTCTCTCGCTAACGTCGATTCGTTAGACTTAGTATTGCCTTCTGATGAAGCAGTAATCGAAGCAATGACTATTCGGGACAAAACTTGGGAAGATATTCATCACAGATCATAATTTCTCCCAGAGTTAAGCCAAATCGAAGCAGGAGAATTCACCGTTACCATGACAGGAGATCAGCCATGTCCTATTAATCTCTTAGCTACACAGGAAATTTATGTTGAGGGCAATATGGCGACTATCGCTGAAATTATACCCATCAACATCTCCCAAAACCCTAGCGTTGTGGAGAATGTCTTCATCAGAGTGGATTGTTCCCCCGAAGAGATTCAAATTTACACAGATTTTTTCAAAGAATTCTGCGACGTTTTTTCCTGGTCTTATGAGGAAATGCCAGGTATCGATCCGAAAATAGTTGAACATGAAATCACAACGTATCTTGATGCCAAGCTTGTTCGACAAAAACTTCATCCAGTCAATCCTAAGAAAGCAGCAGCCATCAAGATTGAGGTTGAGAAATTGCTAAAGGCAGGTTTTATTTATCCTATCCATTTGACTCAATGGGTGTCAAACCTCATGCCGGTCAATAAAAAACAAGGCACGATTCGTGTATGTACCGATTTTCATGATTTGAACAAGGCATGTCCCAAAGATAATTTTCCAACACCATTTATTGACCAGATCATTGATGAATGTGACGGTTGTGAAGCCTTTTCGTTCATGGATGGTTTTTCGAGATATAATCAAATCCAAATCAAACCTGAAGACCAACACAAAATGGCATTCATTTGTCCGTGGGGTACATTCGCATATCGTAAGATGCCTTTTGGCCTTAAAAATGTTGGAGCCACATTCCAGTGGGCCATGTCTTTTACTTTTCATGACCTCAAACATATAGTCGAGGCCTATTTATATGATTTAGCATCACACTCTTGCAAGCGAACGAATCTTCCCACGCACCTTAGACTAATCTTCGAACGTTGTCGCTACTTCAGGATTTGCTTGAATCCAAACAAGTACAGCTTCTACGTAACGTCAGGACGTTTGTTAGGTTTCATTGTATCAACAATAGGGATCATGGTTGATCCTCTTAAGGTGGAGGCAATAATCCATTTTCCTCCCCCACACACAATCTTACAACTTCAGAGTCTACAAGGCAAGGCAAACTTCTTACGATGCTTCATCACCAACTATGCCAAAATCACCAAGGGATTTATGCGTTTACTAAATAAAGACATTCCTTTTTTCTAGGATGAAGTCGCTCAACACTCTTTCGATGCATTAAAACACACCCTAACAACCGCACCTCTACTACGACCACCTAACTATAACAAAGACTTCTTATTATATCTGGCTGCCGCAAAGTCAACCATAGGCATGGTTTTAGTTCAGGAAGACGATTCATTTTCAGAATACGTGATCTATTACCTGAGTCGAGGCCTCATAGGACCGGAACTCAATTATTCTCATATCGAAAAAATTACTTTGGCAGCAATTCATGTTGTTCAACGGTTCCGTCGCTATGTTCTGTTTCGCAAAACCACCATCATTGCTGTCGTGAATCCATTTCAGTACATGTTGAAATGATGAATTATAGGCAGAAAAATCAGTAGATGGATAGTCATCCTCCAAGAATTTGACTTAGACTTCATTTCAGCAAAGTCCAAGAAGTCATTGGTCTTCGCAGAGCTTATTTCGGAACTTCCGGTTGAGTCAGGTGACGTTGTGCCTGAGGAATCGCCTATCTGGGGGGATATATTTTTGATTGCATCTTCAGACCCCTAGTATGTAGATATACTTATCTATCTCCAGACTTTGAAGTTCCCCACCTCTTCTTCTCATGACGAGCGTCGGCGGATACGCCATCAGGCTAAGAATTAACTCATACTCGATTATACGTTGTATTAGAGTGGTGTAGACTGCATCTTGTGTCGATGTCTCACTCATGAGGAGGCCATCATAGTGCTCAACGATTGTCATACTGGAGCTTGTGGTGGTCATTTATCTGGGATGGAAACAACCCAAAATATTCTACGAACATGTTACTTTTGGTCCACACTTATATAAGATTGTATCAAATCAGTCAAGAAGTGCCATTCGTGCCAAATCTTCTCTCGAAAGATGAGGGCACATCCCACTCCTATGTTTCCTGTCATCATAGTTGGTCCCTTCACTAAGTGGGGGATTGATTACACTACATGCAGCCCCCCGTCAGCAAGGGGGCACCGCTATATCATCATAGTTGTTGACTACTTCACTAAGTGGGTCGAAGCTATGCCAACATTTAAAGATGATGGAGAGACTGTAGCTCTCTTCTTATTCACCCAGATCATAGCACTGTTCGGTGTCCCAAGAGAGATTGTCACTGACCATGGAAGTCAATTTCAAAACCAAATGATGACTGAATTAACATCAAATCTTAGGTTACGGCAGGAACATTCATCACCTTACTACCCCCAAGCCAATGGGTAGGTGGAAGCTGTAAACACAACTCTTAAGACTATTCTACAGTGAACTATCAACTCAGCCAAGTCAAATTGGCATTTGATGTTATAGTCGGCATTATGGGCTTACTGAACATATGCTAAGACTACAACTAGTTTCTCACCTTTTCAACTCATTTACGGGCTGGAGGCAGTCTTGCCCATCGAATGTCAAATCCCATCTCTGAAATTGGCAGTACAGTTATTGCCAGACACTTCTCCACTTGAAGAATGGTTATTAAACCTTGAGCAGCTTGATGAGTAGCGTCGCGATGCAGCCCTGGCCAACAAGGCTCACAAACATAAGGTCAAGTGTCAATATGACATGTCCGTTTGTCCTCGGATTTTCTCTGAAGGTGACCTTGACCTGGTCTACGACCAAGACAAGGACCCCCTGGGAGCAGGAAAGTTTAAACCCATGTGGTTCGGACCCTTCATTATAAAAGAGGTTTTAAAAAAGGGTGCTTATCATTTGGTTGATTTTGAAGGGAATGCTTTAGTGAAGCCTAGAAATGGGCTCTACCTCAAGAAGTATTACTCATAGACAGGTCACTGTGGGTAACTTTTTGTAACATATGTATAGTATTTGTACTATTACTTTTTAAGTTTCTTTTAAAGTGTTATGGATGTGTCATTGATGTTATCTTTCGTCAATATGGTAGATGTCAAGTGAGTCTGAGGTGTTCGTTGGGTATGCAAACAGTGCTATTGGACACACGCAGAGGCTTTCCTCCGCAGCTTGGGTAATCTTTACACCACAGGGTCAGTTGTTATCTTCCGGAGATATATGCTCAGGTGACACCACAAATAATGTCGTTCAGTATAGTGCAGTCATTGAGTTGCTTTGTGATGCCTTGTCATTGGGTATCTCTCATCTCTGGGTCTATCTCGATGTTCAACTGGTTGTGTCGCAGCTAAACAGATTATACCGGGTTCATGATCCAACTTTACACCGACGATTCCTTAGGGTACATCTCTTAGAACAAAACTTTGATTATATTACATATTTTCATGTTCCAAGGAGATTAAACCAACTTACAGATACTCTAGCTAATCAAATTTTAGATTGGCATCTTGCCCACATATAAAAGAACATGGACATAAACATGTAAATACATTTTTGCACACAAAATCCATAAGACACAAAAAGATAAAAACCATATATAAACATCATAAAATAATCGGAGTACATAGATGGATGCAAGCACCTAAAAAATGGGAATATTAACGAGTCACCGGGCTTATGCCCTCAAAAAATATATACAAGTAGGTGCTCATGGCACATAAAAATTCTAAGTCTGTTCAGGGCCTATGGGCCCTGTTATAATCATCCACGGCATAGGCTAAACGCCTAAATAATTGGACCCATGACTGAGGTTCCCCCACAACATGAGGCTACATGGATGGCGGGAGGTCCTCTATCTCTGCCATCGGGACTCTGCGAGTGAGCACAGTGAAGTTCCGCTCAACTCGTCTAAGGACCCTCTCGGCCTCTCCGGCTAGGAGGTTCCCTACTACTGTTTCCCCCCCAGTGGCAACAGCCATGTCTTCTGGCTGTGGACGATGCCTATTTCGTGCATAGTCGGCAGGTCACACGGGTCCCACATCTGCATGCAACAAACGTTTACCCATCAAATACTCTGGTATACAAAAAAAATGATATATATAACAAAAATACATAAAAATTACATATCCAAACAAAAAAAAAACTACAAAGGTGGAGACTTACCCATCTCCCCTCGCTCCTCACCAGGAGGCACGAGTATCTCAGGATCTCTAGAGAAATCTATCCCTACATATGGGTAGTCCTCAATCACAGGGATTTGTCATGAAATCCAAGCAAATAAATCATCATCGAAGGACTCAACGGTCCTTCCACCACCCTGTCACGGTAGTAAGACTGCCCATCTACACACTGCAGGGAAAGAGGCCTGATGTCCTCGCACTACAACCTGAGGAATGAAACTCGAAACTCTCTAAAAAAAGAACGAACACAAGATGGTCCCGAACCCGAAGTTCCTCTGTGTCCACTATCGGCAATCTGTCAATTGCCTCTTCATGCACTCGAGCAGTGTGGTACTCTAGTCAAAAATTTGTGCATTCATGCACTGGATAGCACAGTTTATCTGTGCGTGAGAAGCCTGATGCACGGCTGCTGAGCCGGTAATCTTCCCAATCAGTAACAACATAGTCTGCAGTGCTAAGTTAGTAATCTTGCTAATTGGTACCTGGGAGCCCGCACATTCAGTCCCAGCCTCACAATGCTTAGATATCAATTCCGAGATCTTGCTCGGCCCCATAGGAAAAGTCTCGAAGTTGATTGGTTCCCCTCTCCTTGAGAGGCCAGTCAAAAAGTATATATCCTCGATGGTGGGCACCAGTGATTTCCCCTCTAGCATAAATGCCTCTGGATCAGGGTGTCAGTAGTCAATCAAGGCATTCAATAGCCTTGGTTGCGCATGCATAAACAGACATAGAAAGAATTTGAGTAAATCGCATTGCATTAACATGGCCACAACATTCGGATCTGCAACAACCAACTCAATGATTGCCTCGTGCTCCCTTTCCCTCCACTGGACATACATCCTGCCAACACAATAAGGTAAAGGAGGGTCAGTACTTCCTTTTAGTTTGCTTTTTCATCATAAAAGGGGGGTACACATGGGCTGTAGAGGTGATAGTCGCGTGTACATGTGGGCAAACTTTACTCTGCCCGAATGTACATGCGTCCTGTCCAGAGACTGCCCGCATGTACCTAGGGCCGACCTTTTTAAGGTCGACGCCCACCCAAAAAATACACTAAATAACGAAATTGAAGTATTGATTAACTAGATAAGGGATTTTTTACTTACTTGGTCTAAGAAGAAGTTCGTTTCGTCCATTGTAGCTCCCGGAATCACTATTTTTGGCAAAGGGGGTCTTTTGGCTCCAGAGTCAATTTCCAAATCAGCAATGGTGATAATGAGCTGCCAGCTTCTATTTATAGACTTTTTGGCCTCTTTTTGTCACTTTTTTGGCCCCCCTTATCAGTTTCTTTATACCAAAAACCATTTAGAGTGATCCAGGAGTTATATGGGAGGGATTTGATTCGGTATTGGGACATTTTTTTTGAGTTTCAAGAAAATATTGACGGTCCATAAAAAAAAATTGTTTTTTCAAAAATCAACTTGAGCATATAGGTTAGGTTATCACCCCAACTTTTGCATCTCGTTGTATTTTTCTTCTGCTATAGGATCAATCCCATCAGGTTGTGACACGGAACCGTCATATCTACTCTAGAAGTGTAGCAACTTGTTGGTAGAGCTTACCAGAACATGAATTCCCTAGGTAGGTCCTGGTTGCATTATGGTGTCCATGTCATTTGTAAAAACACTGTAGGCTCGAGAGTCCGTATAGTATTTCCTGAATATGAGTTTGAGCCTCATTTGCATGAGTCTTTTTCACTCTTTGTCTCACCCTCAGGACTCCCAAACAATAACGGGTCTCCTTTTAAGCCATTTTCAGACCCCTACGGAGTCCATAATTAAGCTCTTTTTAGACTCCCTAAAATTGAAAAGATCGTTGAGTGACCTTATTATTTCACACTCGTTAAATTGGTCCAGAAGAATATTCCTGATGGAGTCCATAGTTAAGCTTTATTCAGACTCCTTAAAAGTGAAAAAATAGCCGAGTGATCTTGTCCTTGTCACACTCATTAAAATGGTTTTGAATTGACGTCTAATCGGTGCTAGTTTATCTCTTTTTTGAACCAACTAGACTATTGTCAAAAAAGGTACCCCAGCCGAGTCTCCTTTTATGCTTTTTCAGACTCTATAAACATGAAAAACCACCGATCTTACCTTCTCTGGGCTCATTAAACTTACATCGAAGGACGTTACCATTGTGTGTTCTATCAACCGCATTTGCATATCTAATCCAACAGCCTTGTGACAATTTGCTTCTGTGTCTTAACACCTTTGGCCGCTGGAGGATTTTCCCCGAGTATCATTTTACCAGAACATCAGTCTTGTCCTTGTGCCTTGAGCTTGTATGTTTTCAAGTACTCATTCCTCCATTGTATCGAAATATTCCTTTATTCTTTTTCCAAAATTATAAAAAAAAAACAAAAAAAAAATCAAATATACCCCAAAAAGAGGATGGGAAAAGTATTTTCTTTATTGGCAGCATAATGAGTTGCCCTTGGATAAAGCACATTTTTCCATTTGGTCATCAGACTATGGGATGTAGTATGACCTTAGGAAGCTTTTCTCGCTA
>JZKD02S1843718.1:842979-858262 GCA_000966675.3 Picea glauca
GAAGGATTATTACCTGACTGTATCATTCTTTGTTGTGGGAAGTATTTATTCCTTTGAAATCTTAATTGCTCATTTCTAAGTCTTAAGGAAAAATTTACAACTTTGTGACCGAAGTCAGAACAGTAGAAACAATAGCCATAGAAGAATTCTTTGTACCTGGAAAATGGTTGTCTTCTTTGAACAAATTGATTTCTTTCTTGATGATGATGTCTTTTAGTAGAAAGAACATTGTTTCTTCGTCCTACAGATTCAATCCTGACACCATTTTCTTTACTCATCCTGGGTTGCTGATTGTCTTCCTTTATTTCTACAGGTTCGTTATTGTCATTGGTTGTACTTTTGACAAACTTGATGGGTTCTTCATTTCTTGTCTTCTCACTACTTGATCCCTCTTCATAACCCAAACCAGTTTTTATCTTTGGATTCCTTTGCTGATTCAGAATGGTGGTTAATCCTTCTGAGGCTTTGATACTTGACAGATTCTGATTATACAAGGCTTGAAACTTCTCCATTTCTTTCCTTGTTTTCACTAATTCTTGTTCTAATGATTCACATTTTTCCTTCTTTTCTAATAGTTGTTGTTTCAGAATCTCTTCGAATTTATTTTCCTCTTCCAATTCTACCTTTAGTAGGACAAGGTCTTCACCAGGTTATTTACTGTCTTTCTCGAACTGTATCAACAGTTGTCTTTGCTTTTTGTTCTTGATTCTTAGTCTGTCAATCTCTTCCAATGATTCTCTCGAGGTGGGTTTATCTTTAACTATTCTCATTTCATATGCAGTCAATGTTCCGAGAAGTTGGTCAAACTACAAGGTTTTCAGATCATTAAGCTTTTCTATAGCAGAGACCTTTGAGTTGAACCTATCTGGGAGAGATCTCAAGATTTTCTAAACTAAAGGAGGTTCCCCAATTGTTTCACCAAGTGCCTTCATTGCATTTACTATTTCTTCTATTCTCAAAAAGTATTTTCCATTTGTTTCATCTTCCTTCATCTTCAGTTGTTCAAACTGTATTCTGTAGGTTTGAAGCTTTGCATCCTTTACCTTCTCATTACCCTCATAACTATTAATGAGTTTGTCCCACATTTCTTTGGCAGTTCCTAGGTGCATAACTTTTACGAATTATGCTTCTGCAAGCCCACTCAAGATAGCATTCATTTCCTTAGAATTGAAGCTAAATTCTAGTTTGTCATCCTTATTAGCTAGCACAACTGGCTTCACATAACCAGTCTCTACCACATCCCAGACATCTGCACCAAGCCATTATGTAGGTTCTCATTCTAACTTTCCAGAAGGAAAAGTTTGTTCCATTGAACAGAGGGGCCTTATTGGTTGAATTTCCTTCATGGATTGACATGTTTAATCTCTAGGATATACCCTTAGAAAAAAGGGGTCGGCTCTGATACCAATTGTTAGATGACTGAGAGGGGGCGTGAATCAATTGTTACCGTGCTTAAACAATTATGGTTGTTTTAAACTCTTTGTAGAGACACTAAATGATGATCACAATAATGTAGAGAAATAAACAATGGTACTTTCAGCATCATTCACATATATGAGAAACAGAAAGACAGATATTTCCCGAGGAAACCCATGCAGGGTAAAAACCTCTTTTCCTTTATATGATAAGTAATGGTTACACTCTTTATAGTATCATATATATGAGCACCAACTCATAATGAGGCTACAACCTCAGTTTTGCAAGCTGCAACTTGCTGAGAGCACCAACTCTTTGTTTTCTCTAGCACCCACTAGAAGGAAGCACCAACTCCCTGGTTTCTCTAGCACCAACTAGAGGGAAGCACCAACTCCTTGGTTTCTCTAGCACCAACTAGGAGAAAGCACCAACTCCCTGGTTTCTCTAGCACCAACTAGAAGGAAGCACCAACTCCTTGTGTTCAAACACCCACCTGAACCTTTGAGGACACCAGTCCTCCCTAGCTCCTCCCAACCACCCTGAAATATAAATCTTTGCTACTGAAATTTATTACAGTGATATGATGTTCAAGAATGGCTTACTAGACATATCTCTGTTCTACAACATTTCGTTTCTCTGTCTGCCTCATTGCCTTCCTGTACACATGACTTGCACTATCTGTTCTTCTTCTTTTTATGCTCTGTGTGCCATGTCCATTCACTCCATAGATTCTCTTCTGTGCAATTTAGTTGTTTCACTCTCCTCCTTCTTCACACAATAATCACCTTCAACAACAACAACCACAACAAACTCTAACAGCAACAACCCCTCCATCTCTTCTCTGTACCGTGTATTTATAGCTTATGTGCACCTTGTGCATGCAATGTTCACAATGCCTCTGCATGTTGACTCCGCGTCATTATCCTCCACCTCTTGAGTGCTCTGTCTGATCATCATCGTGACTCTTTAGCTTCTCTAGTGGTTCGCCCCGCATCTTCAGCATCACTGTTCATTATAGTGAGATTCCTCAGCCTCTCTGGCAGTTTGAGACTCTTCGTCTTCTCTGTGATTGTCGAACTCACCATCTCTGTTTCAGTTACATGCCTCAATGCTCATCAGCTGTCAATCACCTCCACGAAGATCTTCATCCCTCTCAGAGACTCTTCACCTCCTCTTCCAGTCATCTCGTAGTGTCTTCAAGTCCTCTAGCAGAACCCATCAGCAGTTTCTGGCAGTTACACTGTATCATGCTACAGTTTCCCTATGATATTGTTCAAATTCATCTGCACCATTGGATTGAATCCATGGGATCTTGCATTTATTTTGGCATTTCGACATTTTGGAATTCTTATGGCCAAGTGTCTCGACACTTCCTATCGCGATATCTGAAGCTCCGATATAGAGCTTTTATGCGCTAGCTCCTTCCTCTATATGACCAAGGCTATGACCAAGCGCTTTCACGATTTCACATTTCGTGAATCTGGAGATGAATCATCTCAACTCTCCAAGTCGTGATCCGCGAAACTCCAAGATGGAGCTGAGATCAATGGTCCACGATCTCAATGATTCTATGGTCCAGATCTTATCGTGAATTCGCATCTCATAATTCCTTCGATAGAGGTTCTTGTCACACCAAGTCGCGATAGGCGAAACTCTGAGATGGAGCTTTGTGGTGCTCTGAACTTTCGCCATGCATCCTCTTGATCCAACGGTCCACGCTTAAATCGTGATCTCGCATCTCATTGTTCCTTAGATGGAGATTCTCGTCACTCCAAGTCACGATAGGTGAAGCTCCGAGATGGAGTATGATCAACAGTCTAGAGTTGATCTCTATTTAACGGCTGCGATTGAATCGCAATTTCGCATATCGCGAAATCGGCATTCTTGATGCATTGGGTTCTTTGCCTTGTTTTCTATTCCTCTTGATGGCGCGATCCATGAAACTCCAATAAGGAGTCGGATCAATGGTCCACATAACCCCTTGAGATGGACGGTCCTCCTACTTTCAGGATTTTGTGAGCCCATTTTCTCCTTGCACTTTAAACACCGTGAAGGTTTTCCCCGATCCAATGGTGGTCGGATGCTATGCTCAGATCTAACGCCTAAGATATATCCTCCTCTTCAATGCACACTCTTCTTGTTTTTATTCAGATCTGACGACCCTCATGCTGTCAGGAATTTTGGATGGGATCCAATGATCAGCTACGATTCTCCTCCAAGCTTACACATCCTTCTTACTTTGAAGAATTTCGACTCTGGGCTAATTCCTCCTGAGCCTACGTTGTTCTTGTTTGTCCATCGATGCACACTTTGATCCTGCCATCTTCACTGTTGTACTTGCCAGCATTTACTTCGATCATTCGATCTTCTTTCTTGTTGATCATCGGTGTTGTACTCAAGCCATCATTACTGTTGTACTTGCCATCAATGACAAGCTTACGATTCCTGTAATACATTTTCCAACAAGATTTATTGGTTTAGGGCGAGGAATAAAGGAGGGTTTCCAGTTTTGAGAATATACAACCTTTTGTGCTTATTTATCTCTTTTAGTAGCCTCCACCCATCTCTGAGGCCGATCCATGAGGACATGGGCCCGAATCTCATCCTTGAGGCCACTGATAAAACATTCTCGAAAAAATGCATCAGACATGCCCTCTGTCCGAAAAGTCAAGGCAGACATAAAGTCTTCCACTGTTCCTGATTGTTTCAACTTTGTCAAATGGTACAAATGGTTATTGTCAGTGTCAAAGCATTCATAAATCTCTGCCACAAAGTGTGTCCAAGAAATATACCCTTGACGAGAAGTTTTTCTCCATTGCCACTATTGCCAACGTTCTTGATCTAGATGGAGAACACCATACCATAGTTTGGCCAAGTCATTTTTAATGTCGTATAAAGATAAATAATGTTCCATTTGGGTTACCCAACCAGTGGGATTTGGGTCACATCCACTTGTAGAAGGCATAGGTCACATTGAAAGTGATGGTTTTGAAAGTTAGGGGAATGAGAGAAATGGTCACCTTTAGTATGTGGAGGTGAGGAAGAGGAAGGGTTATCTGTATGGATATGCATTTTGGTGCAGAGTGTCGAAAAGATAGATTCCAGTTGGGTGGTGAGGTCTTTTTTTATTTACTCCATTGAGGACTGCATGGTTGTATTGATGGCGACAACATTGGCACTGAGTTGTTTTACTTCTTGTTGGGTCTTGATGAGACCAGATTGCAAGGTGTTGAGGCGAGCTTCCAAGTCTTGGCTATGGGTATGGGCCATGAGGATGGGGGAAATGAAAAGGGTGGGGGTAGGGTCAAATTTTTTTCCCAAAAATGATATTGATGAAAGTAATAAGGGCGAAGAGATGAATCCAATGGAATAGGTCTCAAATTATGGTGAAAAAATTTCTAGACTTTTTTTTTTTTACACCTGTGGAGTTATACTCCAGTCTAAAGAATATTGTAGAGAGGAAATGCCCAAATGCTTAACCAGAAAGAAATGTTTATTTACTTGGCAACTCGAACACAGTTGTGTGACAATAGATATTCTTTGTTTTAATTTGTTTATGTTCCGGTCCCCAAGAGTTAGGTATTCAAGGGTTCTACAGACAAGGGTTTTCCCTGTGCTATAGCTCTCTAATATACATGCAAGGTACAATAGTTGTACTCAGACCATCTCAAGGAACTAACTAAGGAGGATAGACCATACCCTTAGCCGTACTACCCGACTACCTAGGTACTAGAGAGTATCTTCCTGAGTGTTGTTATCAGTGGCACTATAGCAGTTAGGCGGCCGATCAGTTTATCTAAAGAGGGCTTCAGGAAATCTAGGTTGATCCGTACACAGGTGATGTTTGATGCGCTACCACTCGAAGGGGTACCACTTGAAGGGATACCAATAGGGGTTACAAGGGTGGCCAATAGATGTGCACTTAAGAACCACTTGTATTTCTTGCATGTATGAATCCATCAACCACGGGTTTATGCACATAACGACAGATCTGTGTGGCTTAAAGACACCAGAATATGTCTCTACCCTGAAAACAATTACCCACAATTTCTACCAAGTAAAGTGTTATGATACCACTTGTAATATACCAGATATAAAAAGTATGCAAAACAGAAATAAAATGCTAGAAATGGAAGAATAACAACAATATAACCAGAATAATCACCACAATAACACTGAAATGATATAAGAATAACAACATAAATAGCACTTTGATTCCGAGAGCAATGTTCACGACCCTCTTCAAGGGGGAAACCTCCAGTCGACCAGAGCTCTATTACAATAATCTCCAAGATAGGGTTCTCATACCCTCGACTCCTATTTATAATAAATATGTCTATCAAAAGAAGCATCTAGAGGAAGATCCTTCTAGAAGCGAAAGCTTCTATTAGGTCTTATTACATTCGACTTATTATATTTTATTGCAAGGCCTTATTAATATTGACCTTTATTACATCCAAATATATTGTTCTACCTATGTGCGGGTTAGGACCCTAACAACCTCCTTTCATTGAGAATAGGTATGTTCCACTATTGGAACTAGTTTTTGCTTACTTGTGAAACTTGTTTCCTCCTCTGTATCATAACATTCATTTGACTATGAAAAAACAAAAAAACACAGTCAGGAAGGGAATATTATCTTATATTGGTAGTAGTTGTGTTTCCTTTGAAGAGAGAACAAAATTTTTAAGTCCACTTGTCATCAAAATTTTGGGTTTAGCATGACCTTAGGAAGTTGAGCTCATTACACAGAGTTTACTCCCTCGACTGGTTACTCTTCTACTCCCTATGAAGAGTTTGATTGATGACTCCTTCATCTCAAAGTTTCATCATTGATTCTATGTTGCCAGTGTATTCTATATGTCACATGCTCTTGTCCAAAGGATGTCTATCAACTTGTGTTGGCCATTCCTCATAACTCTTGAATTTTCATGTCGTCTATACCCTCAGTGTGTCTCAGAATTACATGAAGTTGTAGTCCTATTGTACACCCTCGTCCTACTTTCCTCATTAGTATGTAACCTTGAACCCATCAATTGACATTTCATCATTGGTCACTGACTGGGTGGTTTCCCTTGTGTTCGACGACAATAAATCTATTCACACATTGGGATTCATGCAGTGTCCTAGATTCCATTAGCCTTATCACCTTTGTCAACAATTTTCCTTATTATATGCTATTCAGATGGTATTTTTTGTGTACCTCTTGCATCTGGCACACACGAAAGATGCATAGGGTTGTTGGTTCATGAACATGTTCTTCATCTGATTTCCTCCAAATGATCAAGATCCTACTTTGTACCTCGTGATGAATTATGAGAGATTCCTTAATTCTCTCCTTTTAGTGGGTCTCCTTCCACCGACTTCAGCTCATTTATTTTGGAGATGACACCTAGAGTCCTATGAGTACCTAGAGGTTTGCAGACATTAGTGGCAGGTTCTCTCCCCATCGAAATTTGGGAATACATCAATGTCTCCTGATCGATGGATTCTTCATGTTTTCAACCCTAACACCTTTATTCACACTTGTAAGAATGTACTTGGTGCCTTGATACCTACTTTCATTATCGGTAGGTTTTCTTGCATTTTTTAATGGTATGCCTTAATGATCGGTAATCAAATGAAGTCTCATTGTGTTCGACATCAACTCCTTTATTCACACTATGTAGACTTGAACCTTTGGCGGATTGTGTAGAATAATTGAAGACATAAATTTATAGTCGCAAATTTCTTGAACTATTGCTACCTTTCATTGGACCAGTACCTATATGACTTCAATGATCATGGGAGATTAGATTGTATTGAATTTTATACAAATATGTTCTGATTGATTTTGAGAATGGTGTTATTGGGCCTTGTTCATGACAAATAAATACTTTGGCATGTAGCCACCTTTGTATTTCCTATTCATGGCCATTGAAAATTGTTTGGTATATTTTCACATGGATATGCAGTGTAATTCAAATTGGCATCCATGTGTGCAAATTCAGTACAGTTTGTAATATTCTCATGAGAAACTATTTCTTCCCATTGGGTCCCCATTACTCCACTTATGGGTCTTATAATGTATTTTTACCATCGAAAATACTCCTATGAACTCACACATTAGGGGGCATATGTTATAGAAAGATTTTCCTCACCCTATGAAAACTTGCATAGAAGGCCTTTTTCCATTTCCCTATGCATACTTGAAGTCCCTTTTTACAGATCATAGAGATAAAAAAATTATTTTTCCACATATGTGTGCCCTACAAATTGTACATCATGCATATACATAGGTTTCACCACTACAACCCACGTACATCAGGTTTTGTGCCCAAAAATAGAAAAATGTGTCAGGTTTCCATGTCACGTTATGAGATCCATGATCCTTGAACTTCCATATACTGGAAACATTTTGAATCAACCCTTCAGTTCCATTTGAAGGATAAAAATGGGCCAAATATGAGCTATGGATAGGAGGAGAAGAATTCAACTTTCAGAACAAAGTTACTCTGAAGAAATTATTCACTTCATATTGAGTATGCATCCCTTTGTCCTCTTAAGTATGAACACATTTTTCAGCCCCCAATCTCCTCCCTACTTGATTGAGAACCTCATTGGCTCTCTTATATGGGATTTCCTTTGGTGGAGGATTGAAGTGGTGGGGGCCCAGCTGGAAGGGAATTAGTTTGTCAGTTATGAACCATTCCGACATGAAAGTTTCTAATTCATTCACTTTTTTTTATTACATTTTAATATAAATAAAATTTTCTTATGCAATTAATATCTTGAAAATATTTGAATTATTATTCCATGGGTGTATTTGTTATGAATGCTAATGGATTATGATATTGAATGTTCTAACATTATATATTATCACCATATAATTGCATTTCTTGGTTGTTGAGGACAAGTTGTGCATGTATTTATTTGAGTCAAGTGGTCAATGATGGACTTCATCGAATGTCTGGATGAGGTAGGCATGTTATCTTTTCTTGCTATCATATTTGTTTGTATAGCATACCTAATATTAGAGTTGATTTCTATAGTCATTTTTGTCTGTTGTGGTTTACCCCTATCCATAGAGATATTTTCCTCGTAACAATTCGCTAGTTACGGTACCAAATGCCCGATACATCCATGAAGAGACAAAAAGACAAACCATCAGTTGGAAAACTTTAGTAGATCAATTTTTCAAGGACTTCTCTTTCACAAGTAAGTACCTGGAGCTTAAGATAATCCTGCAGAGAATTAAAGAAATGATTTTTACCGATGTTTGTAAATGGAAATCAGACCCAATGGTATGTGAAAATTAAGAATAGTCAAGTGCTTCATTCCAACCATCACTTGGACATGGAAAAGACACCCATAGAATGATACAATATTGAGAAGGATTTGGGAGACCCCAATGAGTTACAAGAACTGAGAAATTTATCCATTAAGGAAACACAAGGGAGTAGAGAAATCCAGAGCACGTTGTTGATTCAGACTGATAGCTCTTATAATCACCCATTGAAGTTGTGGAAAATCAACATAGGAACTACCAATAAACCCAATATAGTTGTTGTAGGATATTATTGGGATGAGAAAACCAGTCAGGAAATACATAGCCTCTTGCGGGAGTATGAGGACTTATTCTCAAAGACATTTTCAGAGATAAAAGGGATAAAAGGAGCTATGGGAGAGATGAAGATTGAACTAAAACCATGATCAAAACATGTAAGGCATAGACCATATCATCTTAACCCCAGAGTGAAAGAGAAGGTTGTTGAGGAAAATATATGAAATGATCTTACTCAAACATTTTCAGATCTCTCTTAGGTAAATCACGATAGATGAGAATATCGCCATTTGTTTAAAGCCATCAAAATTGGTATCCTAATTCATGATTATTGTTTACAAGTTCTTAGGTTGTTTTTTTATAAATAAAATATTGCTGAGAAAAGCATTATTTATGTAATTTTATGAACATATCATTTGTTGAAATAAATATAGAGATAGAAATAAAGACACCAAGTCAATAATCAAAACATATGAGACATAAAGAAATCCTTTATTTCATTCCAATTCATCAATTAATTGTTCTCTTTACAAACTTTTGTGAGGAAGGTTTGGACCAGAGTCAAACTTAGACATCCCCAATGAAACATACAAAATGACTTCTGACAGAAAATCAAAAACTAAAATTTAAAATCTGGATCAACTTGCCACAGATTGATTCCCACTCGACTCTACACAATAGCCTTTGTCAGTCATGAAATATAATTCACAAACAAACAAGTCTACATAGACTATCAAAGCTAGAACAACACCTCTGAAAAACAAGTGTTTGAATGATGTAATTCAGCCTTGAATCTTGTTCTTTACAATAGGACCCTTCTATCATAAAAAATAATTAGGCTTCTAATGAATTAAGGAATGAATGACAACTGAATTATCTCAACAAAAACTCAAAGAGAAAACCTTAGTATGATTCTCCTTCTATTCTCCTCTTGTTCCTCCCTTTCCTTTTTCCTTTAAGCAAATTAGAATTGGTTGAAGTAGTTGAACTACTTCCTTAGTTAAGTTAACTAAAACTCAACCAAATTTTCAATTAAGGGGGAAAAGTAATAAATCATAATAAGGGTTTTTAAATAAATAATAACTAATAGGTGGGACCCCTTGTGACTCCCTTTAGATTTTAAAAATCATAACACAACTAGTTAATCAAACAAAACATCCCTCCTTGTGACTCCCATCATCACATTCATATTTGACAATTTATCTCAATCATAATTGAAATTATTTCCAAAATATATTACTCATATATCCAAAAATGGTGTGTTTTCCAATATTTCAGAAGTCAACTATTTTCAACAATTAATAAATAAAAAAACTTAAAATCCATATCTTCCACTCTCAGAGGCAATCTTTCCCTTATTGTTGATTTCACCTTTTGAAATCTCTGATTTTTCCTTTGGCTGTGTGGAGCCTTTAGGACTAATCTCACTGATCACATGAGAGAAATCATCTCTCAAATGCATGCAAGAGGACATAGATTTATCAGAGTCATTTGAGGGTGAGGAAGGGGAAGCAGTGGCTTTTCCTTTGTCAGGGGCATGGTGGGCCTTGATTTTCAACCTTTTGATTGCATGGGAAGACTGAACTGGTGAGTTGATAGAGGAATCTTGGACAATTTGATTGATACGTGGGGGAGTAGGTAAAGACAAGTTATCCGAGCCATGATGTTGGCATACTTCTGGGTGGACTATCTCTTCCCATCTGTCATTTTCAGGAACTTCAGGCTGTAGTGAGACATGAGGAGGAACGTGGATACGAGGGAACAGTGGGGATTTGAAGGGAGGCCTTTCGGGCCTGGGTTGAACCACTCCTTGCCCAATCCAGTTAAAAAAAACAGCTTGAAATAGCTGGCCTAACTCTTGCGAGTATGCATCAAAGTGTATACATAATGTTGGCCTTCTAGGGCCCCTATTCCAATTACCTCCTCCTTAGTTACCTCTTCTAAAAAAGATCATTCCTGTATGTGTGATTGATTAGCAAATATTTTTTTTAACAACCATACATGACAACTCTTTTACAATATGAAATAAAATTTTGCTCAACAACATATCAGACTCGTGCAATCGAATCCATACAAATTGTTTAATAGTTATCAATGAGCATGGGGTGAACAAAGGTTCTTGGATATGCAAGGGGTTTTATTGAGAGAAAAATATTAAAATGAGGGGGAAAAGATCATTATTACTGCTCACAGATAACAAGCAATAAATTGTATTGTAAACCAAAAGAATATATCACTATAATTCATCCCTATGATCCCTTAACTGTCATAATACAAAACTTATATTAACTTTAATTAAATTTTATGAATAGGGAGTGGATAGTGAATATGGGAAGGTGGGGGGAATTGTAATTAGCAAAACAATGTTGAGCTATCTATTCAACTGTCATAATAAAAGAATGCAACGACTATATACCAATAATAATTTATGATTACAGTTGTGTAATCAACCCGGTCAAAAAAGATGATCGAATAATCAAAAAAAATTTCAACGTTACCACCAACTCATGACAGTCAACAAGATACCCGACAGGGTGTAACTGGTTCAGTTTATCAAAATCGGGCTCTAAATAACCAAGGGTTCGCGCGGGGGAACTAACACATGGAGACTAGAGGTCGACCTTGTCGAAAGTGGGTGAGAAACCCTTGAGACAAGTAATGTAACGTCCCAGGACTTCCATTCCGGGCCACGCTACACCAGAGAACTCTTTCATTCTCTCTGCAGAACATATTGTAACATACTATGTATCCAACTGAGCCATGCCACATAAATTTTTCGAACTGCATGCAATTAAAATTTATACACACATAACTCTTGCGAAAAAATTATATATAAAATGTAAACATACAAACACATCTGTGAATACATGAATTCACACTGAAATAATAGTAAACATATACATGCAATATATACAGGAAATACCCATAAAAATAAACATAGTTATAACCGCACATATGATAACTCGTAAAAATAAGCATGTAAATAACAATGCAACATGTAAATTTATCACACAATTGGCACTTATCTTGGTAATAATGTCACCAACTGTGTGCAGACCTTCCATGAACCTCCCAGCCTTAGACCACACTATTCATCACTCTCAACAGTGAGTCACCCCCGAGCTGGGACTAAACTCCGCCTGAGTAAAGGGATTCCTAACTAGGATAAAGGCTTATAGACAAGAGGAAAGATTCTATATTAGATGCCAACTTAAACTAACAACCCACAGTCCCCCATTCCCCACATGAATGTCCTACCTAGGAAGTGTTCCCCTTCTCTACTCAACAGTCCTTCAGCTGCCCCAGTTCCTTTCTGGGATTCAACAATAGGCTGGACAAGAAGTCTCAGAGCATTGTAGCTGCATTTTAGCACCTTCAGGAAATAAATTTCCAACAATTATTGCACCCAGAGAGTTTCTCGTGGGCCTGAAAACCCACCTCTTCAATATCCCATGGGTGTGACAACACACTTTTTCAGTCCATCTCCCAAGCTAACCAAATACACCAACACAAAAATTCTATGGATATAGGTTTAGGTAGAGTCATGAAGATATGGAGGATATCTCAATGGGTGTGTGCATGCTCATGGATGATTGATTGGTTGATTGAATGATAGATGAATCCTGGGGAGAATGATGAAAAAAATGGGAAAATGAACTAATTCCCAACAATATGTATGCATATCCCCAACTTGACACTTGTCATGTTGGGAGCTACTTTGGCCCACTTGTCCCCAACTTTGGAACTTAGGATAAAATCATTATCCATACTTTATGATTTAAATAAATATTAATATAATATTCATTTTTGTCTTAAGCTCCCTAGATTATCCCTTCTCCTTAAATTTTGACCCCACCCTTTCAATAACTAGTGGATTTTAGTCCCCCATCTCTTTTATCATGGTCGGTTTGTGCGCAATGATGTATTTTATATTAATTATGAGACATATACAAAATTAGGTGCACTGGCCTTTAACATCTAGGCTCTTTGGCCAAATCATCACAATATGGTTCATGAACCTATAAAACATTGCATATACACAAAGGCCCCCTGGACTCAACATCGCGCGCACTTAATTTGTTGCGAGCGATATCCTAGACTATGCATACTTCCGTATTTTACTGCGTAGTACATGTGTGCACTATGCCATGAAATATTCATACAAAATGATATCAAAACATCTCACCATCTTAAGTACATTTTTATTTACATTACAATTGGGTTCGACCTAGGGATATTGCAATCCCCTACCCTTATTTATGCACTGTCCTCAGTGCATTAAGTACACACATATCCAAAAAAAAATCAAAAATCCTCAAAAAGATGTGGGTATTCTACCTGCATTGTGTCCTCATGCTCCCAAGTAATGTCATCAGGACCATACCAAGTCCATTGGACCTTTACAAGACCTATGGCTCGATTCCAGAGTTGTTTGATTTTCCAGTCCATAATGTGTACCGGATGCACTTGAAAAGCGCCTTCTTCTCCACCTGAATCACATTCCAATCAATAACATGATTAGCATCAGGTATATATTTCTTGAGAAATGATACATCGAATACATTATGAACAGACATAGATGCAATAAATGCAATCATATAAGCTACTGGACCAATCCTCTCTAGGATTTCAAATGGCCCACAATACCAAGCTTCCAACTTTGAACAGTTTCCCAACTTCAGGTAACTTTTTTCGGCCTTCACTTTCAGGAATACATGGTCCCCAACTTTAAATTCCCTGTGAGTTCTGCCCTTATCATCATAGCCTTTCTTCTTGTCTTGGGAAGCCTTTAAATTTTGTTTTATTTTTATCATTTTCTCCTCCATTTCCCTGAGTAAATATGGTCCAACCACTTCTCTATCTATTGGGTTATCCCAACTTACTAGTGTGATGCACTTTCTTCCATAAAGTGCCTCAAATGGGCTCATCTTTAGAGATGCTTGGTACCCATTGTTATAAGAAAACTCTACCAATTGTAGGTAGTCTTCCCATTTTGATGGGTTATCCATCACATACATCCTTAACATATCCTCAATCACTTGATTCACTCTCTTTGTTTCACCATCTGATTCTGGATGATAAGTTGTAATAAAATTCAAGTTTGTTCCAAATCCATTAAATAATCCTTTCCAAAATTTTGAGGTAAATTTTGGATCTCCGTCAAACACAATTGTCTTGGGTATGCCATGTAATCGAGCAATTTATTTCATATAAACATCAGAAATGTTTGTTTCCTTGTGAGTGAGCTTAACTCGAACAAATTGGGAAGCTTTAGTAAGCTTATCCACCACTACCATGATAGAATCATGTTGTTTGTTTGTTTTGGGAAATTTGGTGATGAAATCCATTGTTACAACTTCCCATTTCCACTTAGGAAAGGGTAATGGTTGTAGCAAACCAGCTAGGTGTCTATTCTCATCCTTTACCTTTTGACATTCCAAACATTTCGCAATAAAATCAACAACCTCTTTCTTCATGCCTGGCCAATAATATTGGCTTTTCACAGCTGCAATAGTTTTGTGATATCCTGGGTGACCAACATAAGGTACATTATGCATTTCTCTCAATATCATATTTTTCAATTCATGATAATTTGGTATATAAATTATTCCCCTGTACATGATAATTTCATCATTATCTAGCTTGTATTCTTCAATTTTCTATTGCAAATTACCTTGCTGTAATTTTGTGTTAAGAACCAAATATCAATATAGCATAGAAAAACCTCAGAATAAGTACTCAACGGCTTGAAAAAGAGAGAAATTCGGAGAATATGCCTCTTCGAGGGGGAAACCTCCTTATTCCCACATAAATGTACAATTACAAGATGATTCAAAATGAAAATGTCTCATTGGTATATATAGGATACTAGGAGGTATAATTACAACTAATGGCCTAAAGCCGACATAAATAAAGTAACATTACTAATATAATATGCCCCAATTAAGGGGTAATGAGCCACTATTTAGGGATTAACATGCCCCTCCCCTTGAGAAAAGTGTTGTCTGCAACACTTGATTAACTCTGGATGCTTCTGTATAAAAGACTCATCTTCCCAAGTGGAATCTTCAGTCGATAGTTTCCTCCATTTAATGAGATACTCTGAAATGGATCTATTCCTCAGCTATGAATTCTTGTGTCAGTGATGGCTTCAGTCTCCAATATGATTTTTCCTTCCTCGTCAAGTTCTGGAAATATAGTTTGAATTGGGATCTTGTCACCGATAACCTTCTTTAAGCATGAAACATGGAAAACTGGGTGTACTCGTGAAGATGCAAGCAACTCCAATTTGTATGCCATAGTACCAATCTTTTGCAACACCTT
>JZKD02S1843718.1:864868-896149 GCA_000966675.3 Picea glauca
TAATGGCCTTCATGAGTTCAGAATGTTTTTTTTGGGATATCTTCTTCCTTCATTCTAATTTGATGATACCCTGAACGAAGATCCAACTTTGTGAAATAGATTGCTCCATGTAGTTAATCTAACAATTCATCAATGAAGGGAATGGGAAACTTATCTTTAATAGTGATCTTGTTGAGCTCTCTATAATCTGAACACATACACCATGAGCCATCTTTCTTAAATACCATTACCACCGGTGTAGAGTAAGAACTTTGGCTAGGTCTAATAATGCCAGCCTCTAACATTTCTTCAACCATGTGCTCAATTTCACTCTTTTGGGCATAAGTGTATCTTTATGGCCTAATGTTAGGAGGAACACTTCTAGAAATTAGGTGAATACAATGATCATGATTTTGAGTGGGTGGAAGACCTTTGGGAATATCTTCGAATACTTTGGAATGCTTATCAATTATCCCTTGGAGATCTAGAGGAGTAGATGGCTTATATTTTTGAACATCTAGTGAGAATAGTTGTGAAATAACACCTTGATGCCCCTTTTTCAATAATTTTTTCATGCCATTAGAGCTTATCACCTTACTGAGTTTCCCTGTGATACCTCTTACTCAATTTATTTTCCTTCCAATGAAAATTTCATGAAAAGTTCTTGAAAATTAAAAGCCAATGTTCCTAATGATTGTAACCATTGGATTCCTAATACAACATCAACACCACCCATGGGTAGAGAAATCATTGGACTATTCATTACATATTCCCCCATAGTAAGATTGATCTTATTTCATTTTCATGAGCAATTGATAGTTCCTCCATCTACAATCATTACTTGAAACTCTGGTGCTGGATATACAAAGCAATTGAGATATTTAGCTAATTTACAGTGAATGAAATTATGAGTACTGCCAGAATCAATTAGGACTATTACTTTTTTTATTTTTGATATATACTTCGATCTTGAGGGTTTGAGGAGTGCTAATTCTATAAAATGCATTACACAATACTATGGGAGTCAACTCTTCAGATGAAATTGATTCTACGTTTTCATCTTGATATGGTTCTTGTTCATGTTCTTGTTCTTCTTCCTCTTCAAAACCTATGAAGAATAATTTCTTCTCACCAAACTTATGTCCCTTAATGTACTTGCTATAAAAATTAAAGCATAAACCTTTTTCTTTTCTTTCCTCCAATTTTTGGGGTGTCAAACTTGTAGGTTGAGGTGTTTTAGAAGAAGGAGAATTATTCTCTCTATAGATGTTAGGATAGGTCCTTCTAGTAGCCATAGCCATATTTTTACTTTCAACATTTCTTTCCACCCTAAATGCATTCTCCAATAATTTGGGTTCCCAAAGATGAACCTCATGTTGAACGTTATCTCTTAAAGTCCCTATGAATACATCTATCAAGTGCTCATCTGGATTATCTATTACCTTTATATTCAGTCTTTAGAAGTTCTTAATGTGCTCTATAACTGAACCCTTTTGTTTGAGATTTATCAATTGGATAATGAAGGTATTGCTCATTGTATCTTCATAGTGTAATATCATTTATTCCGTGAAAATTGTCCAAGTGATGAGTGATTTGCGAGAAAAAAGCCATCTATACCATAAAAATTGATTGGGTTCTAAATATAAAGAAGCAATTCGTACCTTTTGTGTATGTGGCACACTATGTAGATCAAATAATTGCTCCATCTGAAGTATCCATGTGATAGGGTCCTTTCCATCAAACTTCCTCATATCAATTTTAGGAACATGGTTGGTCTTCAACACAAATTTAGAGTTTCTCCATTCTTGATTCACCTTCCTTGTGTCCTCGTCATGAATTTCATGGGATACATTTTCACTTTCAGGTGTCCTCTTTATTATGAAATGTTTCAATCCTTCCATGATCTCCTCTTTTAAACCATCCATCTTTGCCTCCAACTTAGCTTCCATCTCTTGTAGTTCATCTTTTGTTACTATCTTCTTTTGTAAATCATTTTCGTCCCTGCACATTTATTCACCTTCATCAAGAGTCCAAGTAGGATTTTCTAGAGGCTTATTTGGTGTATAAGTTCCCTTTTTGGGTGGCATGTTGGCCAAGTATCACTTTTGAACCTTGATTTTGAGGTGGTTCTGCTAGACAATCTTTCTTTTGTTGTATCTCCAAAATTTTAGCTCTTATGGGTATGAAACTTTATTTTTTGTAGTTCTCTGATATTTTTTCTCTGCAATGCCATAGTTTTGATCAAAATTCGATGTGCCAAGTGGAATTTACGGTAACTTCCCCACAACTTGTTGATTTTTGGCCTTTCCATGAGATCTCACTTATATAGTGTGCCCCGCACAAAATAATTGATATAAAATTATGAAACTCATACCAAAAATACCAAAGAC
Source organism: Picea glauca (assembly GCA_000966675.3). Taxonomy (NCBI): domain Eukaryota; kingdom Viridiplantae; phylum Streptophyta; class Pinopsida; order Pinales; family Pinaceae; genus Picea; species Picea glauca. The sequence continues at coordinate 867,238 of JZKD02S1843718.1, forward strand.
TGTCCACTATCCAATGAAACTAGTCTCACTCAATTTGGATACTCTAGGAAGAAGTTATGATTGTTTTACCTGGAACACCTTCTTGACACTAGCCAATAGGACTAGTTAGATACCCTATCTTCCACAAGGTGTATATACAAATGTAAGATGAAACAGAAGCTGAACCTTTTACCATAGATACCTTACTAAGTTTTGTGAATATCCTCCGGAGTTCAGGTTCTTAAATGTTACAAAAAACGTTTTATAGAGAACATTTTGTAATGACTCAGTTCATGATGTTTCGAGAACCCTATCTTTCACAGGCTGTAACTCCGAAAGTATAACACCTCAGGAGCTTAAATTTTAACCCAACGTACCTTGATCCATCTACTAAATATCCTCCAATCCGTGCCTTTTGAAACTTTGTATAAAAAAATTTATAGCAAAAATTCCAAGGTGTCTCAAATGTAGCAGCGAAACCCCAAGACCTTGAGCTCTGATACCATATGTTAGGAACCAAATATCAATATAGCATAGAAAAACCTCAGAATAAGTACTCAATGCCTTGAAAAAGAGATAAATTTAGATAATAAGCCTCTTCTATGGGGCAACCTCCTTATGCCCACATAAATGTATAATTACAAGATGATTCAAAATGAAAATGTCTCCTTGGTATATATAGGAGACTAGGAGGTATAATTACAACTAATGGCCTAAAGCCGACATAAATAAATTAAAATTACTAATATAATATGCCCCAATTAATTGGTAATGAGCCACTATTTAGGGCTTAACATTTTTCATCTAATTCCTTGTAATGCAAATCTATTTTGGCAGCCTCTAAAATTTTTTCTTTCAAATATGATTGGTACATGCTAATGGTTGTAGAATGAATTTCATGCACTCTTCTATTGAGTGCATCAACCACTTTGTTATCTTTCCCCTTGATATGATTTATATCAAATTCATATTCACTCAGAAATTCTAACCATCTGCTTTTCCTGGCATTTAGACTTGGTTGATCAAATAAATATTTCAGACCATTATGGGATGTTCTCAGCTCAAACATTTTTCTCATGAGGTAGTGTCTCCATTTCCTCAAAGCATGCACTATGGATTCCAACTCCAAATCATGAGTGGCATATTTTCTTTCATGTTCCTTTAACTTCCTTTACTTATAACATATAACAAACCCATTTTGATTGAGGACTCCACCAAGTCCCTCTTTACATGCATTTGTGAATACAATGAAGTCTTCATTTGGGTCTGCAATACTTAGTATTGGAGCACTTTCTAATAGTTGTTTCAAATTTTGGAAACTCTTTTCACAATCCAATGTCCATTGAAACTTCACACCCTATTTTTGTAAGGAAGTGATTGGGTGTGCAATATTTGAGAATCCTTCAATAAATCTCTTGTAGTATCCTGCAAGGCCCATGAATGATCTAACCTTTGTCACATTCTTTGGCACTGACCATTCTCTAATGGCTTATATCTTCTTAGGATCCATTTCTATCCCATCCTTTGAAATGATATGCCCCAAATAATGAATTTTCTTTTGATAAAATGAGCATTTGATCAGTTTGGCATACAATTGATGCTCCCTTAATACTTGCAACACCATCCTCAAATGATGTTCATGCTCTTTTTATGACTTAGAGTATATAAGAACTTCATCCAAAAATACAATGACAAACTTGTCTAAATATTCTCGGAAAACACCATTCATTAAGCACATGAAAATAGATGTTGCATTTGACAACCCAAAGTGCACCACTGTGAACTCATAATGATCATACCTTGTCCCGAAGGTGGTCTTGCTGATATATTCCTCTTTAATCCTTACTTGATGGTATATTAACCTGAGATATATCTTTGAAAAGATATTTGCATCCTTCAATTGATGAAAATGATCATCAATCCTTGGCAGAGGATACTTTTTCTTAACAATCACTTTATTCAACTATCTGAAATCAATGCACAATCTTAATGTTCCATCATTTTTATTTACAAACAAGATTGGGGCACCCCAAGGTGACACACTTGGGCATATATACCCCTTCTTCCGAATCTCTTCAAACTACATTTGCAACTCCTTCAGCTCTGGTGTACTCATTCTGTATGGAGTCTTTGACAATGGAGCTGCTCCAAGCATTAAATTTATAGAGAAATCAATATCTCTCTTTGGGGGTAGTCCTGGTACCTCCCTGAACACATCTACAAACTCTTTTAAGACTACATAATATTCCAAATTTGGAACCTTATCTTTAGGTGTCTCTTCCATATGAGCTGCAAATATTTGACACCTTTTTCTGTAACATTTCTTCAACTGCAATGATGAAACTTCTCTGATGGTTAGTACCCTGGGAATTCCCTACACTTTCATTAGACTCCCTTACTCATCCAAGCTATTAAATGAATTGTTATGACATTCTAGGATAGCATGATGTCGATCCAACCAATCCATCCCAATTAGGAAGTCATAAGAACCTAAAGGAAATATGTTCATATCTTCCCTGGTGTTTAGTCCATTCATGTCCATAAGACATGACCTAACCATATCATTGACTTTTCTTTTGGCCCCGGTAGCCAGCTGCACTAACCAAGATTTTCCATGCTTGCTTCTTGGAAAATGAAAACTTTCCGCCATCTTAGGATCTATATAACTATGACTAGCTCCTGAATCAATTAAAATAGAAATGATTTGGTTGTTGATCATACCTTCCACTTCAATAATATGTAATTGATACTCTTCTTGCTTGTTATCTAGGGCTGCATATATCCTTGGCACATTTCTGCCCATGTCCTCCACTATTTCATCTTTTTGTACATTGTGAACAATCCTCCCTTTTTCACCTATGTGAGGAGAATCTCTGAAAATGTGATCTCCTTTACAACCCCAACATTGAATAGGTGGTTGCCTTGGACTTTGACCTCCTGCCTCAATCGTTCTAGGCTCTCTACGAGTTGGTTGTCCCTGAGGATTATTTTTGAAGAATGGTGGCTTAGATCCCTTATTCCTTTGATCCATCTTAAATTTACTTTTGTCTTCCCGAGCTTTTTGGAAAGTTGACCTTGCTTTTTGTTGATCATATAGGCATTTATCTCTCCTTATTGTATCCTCCAATGTCTTGGGATCATCATACTGTATTTTGTCATTGATGATGGAAATCCACTCAAATACCTCTGAATATTAACTGTCTCATCCTTGATGAAAGTGACATACTTCAACAGTTCTAAGAACCTTCTCTCATATTCATCTATTCTCATACTCCCAAGCTTGATTTCGAAGAAATATTTCATTTTCTTGTCAGAGTATATCTTAGTCAAGTATTTCTTCTCAAAATACTTCTTGAATTCCCTCCAAGTAACACTTTTCTCTTTAATGTGTTGCACTTTCACAAGTTGATCCCACCAAATGGATGCCTTTACCTTGAGTTGATAGATAGAAATTCTACCTTCTGCATTAGAAGAATAATTATGTAATTGAAAATACTTTCTCATGCCCAACAACCATGTCTCTACATCTACATCCTTCTTGTGCTCACCATCAAATGTAGGAGGTTTGATTTTGTTCATTTCTCCTCATAGCTCATCCACCCCATACCTATTATTCTTTCTGACAGGGTATGGACTTGAGTTTTTGTGTTCTCTCTTATTGGAATGCCTCAGGGAGTGGTGGTGATGTCTACTAATAGTTCTTGTTTTTCTTTTCTCATAAGGAGACTTTCGACTTCCTGATTTTCTTGAGCCACTCTCCTTATCCAATTTCTTTTCTATTCTATTCAAGCTCTGCAATAAATTCATGTTGAAGTCATCCTAATTCTCCTTGTCTTTCATAAGCCTTTCAGTATCATATTTATGGCTTTGGACATCCTTCTGTAAATTTTTAATGGTCTCTTCCATATTCATGTTTTCATCTCCTCCTTATCCATGTCCATTGGAGTATGTTCCTTCAATTTCCCAAATGGGCATCCATCCCTCTAATCTCATCTTTCTGACTGTAAGTCCCTTGTGTTTGTTCCATTCCTATGGAATCTATCTTGATCTTGATCTGATCTATTTGTTTTTAACTCTGGAAAATGTGAAGCCAACAAAACTTTGTCAGGTAACTGTTTCAACAATTTCATGAAAATATGAACCATTCTGGTTCCATGATATATATCAGAATTACTTCTTATGATTTACTTGAAATTTGAATTCCCATATCAATTTTATGAGTGCATATTTATATTCCACTATCCAATACCTTTCCAATGTCTACTCCCATGCTCAAATCTAAGTCTCGAGCAAAAAGTTATGGCTATTTGAAAATTGTCCATTAATTTTGTTGTTCATTTTTCAACTTGATGCAACTCTACGCTGTAAATATGCATTTTTGCACCTACTCAATTGGAATTTTCATAGGAACTCAATTGGGTTTCCTCATATACATATTATGGACACTCTGTCCAAGTTTCATCTCTTTTTGGGTTATGGGCTGCTAGTTACAGCGTGTTGAAGTTCTAGGCCAAATTACCATATTGTAACTGGTATGTTACAGGTACCTTCTTTTCAATTTTAAACATTTTTAACATGCCTAAAAATTTAATTCATCTCTGAGAATGTCTTCTATGGTTTAATATATTTCCATTGACTACTCCTACGCCTCAATCTAATTCTGGAGAAGAATGTTATGACTCTTTGACGTTAGATGGGTCTTAAAATTTACCCTTCACTGTTTGTGTTGTAACTTTCTCATAAAAGCTCTGTTTGACGAATAATTTACACCATTAGAAATCTCTCTCCAAGGTATTTTATTTGAGATGTAGAGTCAAAGTGTACCTTGGAACACTCTTTTCTCGTGGTTTTTTATTAGATAAAAACATTGTTAAGGACTTGAAAAACACGCTGCAAAAAGATGATGTTCAAATGATATAAAACGTCGCAAAAAATCGTTGATTTTCTGTTGTTGTTCACCCTCCAAATGACTTCACGCACAAAAATTTCAATATTTGCACCCATATTTACCATGTTCAGCAACACCACAAGGTAAATCATGCTCTTTTCACTTATAACCACTATGCATTACTTCTTTGTCGCATGAATAACTTGCGCGCACTACTTTTATCTCGTGCGTCGATATCCACCGCATGCAGCGTTTGTACCGCAAGCTGATATTCCATGCACATTTCAATCGACATGCTACACCATGCCAAATTTTAGTACGCCCCACCATGCACCAATACTCTGAGTGCACAATTAACTAAACTATCATGCGACAACATTTACCCACATCGTGCGTGCAACTACCAAACTCCATTGCGTTGTGCCAATACTGCGCACACCACGCGCGCCATTATTATGAGTGTGCACACCGTGCACACTTCTTATGCGTATGCACACTACACAATGCTAAATTTATCATGTCCACCCGCACACCAACATTTTTCCACACGGCGCCAAAATTTAGTTCGCGCACCCAAAAACCACTATTTTTCTGCGTGGTACCAAAATTTAGCACACGCACCCACACGCTAACATTTTTTTGCGCAGTGCTGAATTTTTACCTATCACAAGATTTTCACTATGCCACATGCATTTTTAGTGTGCCCACCTGTGCACATTCATTTTTATGCGCATCAATTCCTCATGAATTATGTTGTAGAAATTGGGGCTTTTGCTTAAATTTTTCCCCAATTTACCATAGACATTCTGCAACCATGAAGTTTGGCCACTTCAAAATAAATTCTTTGTGAAAATTCGCTTCAACTCAACTTGCTCGGCCATCCAGGCTCTGCATTGAAAACTTGGCTATGATACCATATTGTAAAATCCCCGACCATCCATGTCGGGCCACACTACGCCAAAGAACTCTTTCATTCTCTCCACGGAACATACTATAATATACTCAGTATCCAACTGAGTTGTGCCACATAAATATTTCGAACTGAATGAAATTAAAATATATACACACAGAACTCTTGCAGAAGCATTATATATAAAACGTTAACATACAAATACATCTATAAATACATGAATTCACACTGAAATAGCAGTAAACATATGCATGCAACATATACAGGAAATACCCATAAAAATAAACAAAGTTATAACCGCACATATGATAACCCATAAAAAAAAGAACGTAAATAACAATGCAACATGTACATTTATCACGCAATTGACACTTATCTTGGTAACAATGTCACCAAATTCATGTATACCTTCCACGAACCTCCAAGCCTTAGACCACACTGTTCATCACTCTCAACAGTGAGTCACCCCCGAGATGGGACTAAACTCCACCCAAGAGATTCCTAACCAGGATAAAGGCTCATAGAAAATAGGAAAGACTTTGTCTCAGGTGCCAACTCAAACTAACAAATTATAGTCCCTCATTCCTCACATGCCTGTCCCACCCAAGAAGTGTGCCCCTTCTCTTCTCAACAGTCCTTCGGCTGCCCCACTTCCTTTCCGGGCTTCAGCAACAGGCCGAACAAGAAGTCTCAGAGCATTGTAGCTGCAGTTTAGCACCTTCAAGAAATCAATTCCCAACAATTATCTCACCTAGAGAATTGCTCATGGGCTTGAAAACCCACCTCTTCAATAGCCCACGGGCCTCACAACCCGCCTCTTCAATAGCCCACAGGCCTGACAATCCCCTTCTTCAGTCCAACTCCGAAGCTAACCAAATACACCAACACAAAAAGGATATGGATATGGGTTTAGGTAGAGTCATGAAGATACAGAGGATATCTCAATGGGTGTGTGCATGCTCATGGATGATTCATTGGATAAATGAATGATGGATGAATCCTGGGGAGAATGATGGAAAAAGATGGGAAAATGAACTAAGTCACAACAATATGTATGCATGTCCCCAACTTGACACTTGTCATGTTGGGAGCTACTTTGGCCCACTTTTCCCCAACTTTGGAACTTAGTATAAAATAACTATCCATACTTTATGATTTAAAGAAATATTAATATAATATTCATTTTTGTCTTAAGCTCCCTAGATTATCCCTTTTCCTTAAATTTTAGACCCACTATTTCCCTGACTAGTGGAGTTTAGTCCCCCATCTCTTTTATCATGTTCATTCTGCGTGCAACGATGTATTTTATATTAATTATGAGACATATACAAAAATAGGCACACTGGCCTTTAACATCTAGGCTCTCTGGCCTAATCATCACAAAACAACTCACCAACCTATAAAACAACGCATATACACAAAGGCTCTCTGGCCTTAACATCGCATGCACTTAAGTTATTGCATGTTATATCCTAGACTGTGCACACTTCCTCATTTTACTACGCAGTACATGTGCGCACTATGCCATGAAATGTGCATACAAAATGATATCAAAAGAGATCGCCAGCTTAAATACATTTTTATTTTTATTACAATTGGGTTCGGCCTAGGGATATTACAATCCCCTCCCCTTATTTATGCACTATCCTTAGTGCATTAAGTACACACATATCCAACAAAATTTCAAAAATCCTCAAAAATATGCGGGTATTATGCCCGCATTGCATCCTCATGATCCCAAGAAGCATCCTCAGGACCATACCAAGTCCATTGGACCTTTAGAATCCCTATGGCTCGATTCCAGAGCTGTTTGATTTTCTGGTCCAAAATGTGTACCGGATGCACTTAAGAAGCACCTTCTTACTCCACTTGAATCACATTCCAATCAATAACATGATTAACATCAGGTATATATTTCTTGAGCAACGATACATGGAATACATTATGAATAGACATAGATGCAGGAAATGCAATCATATAATCTACTGGACCAATCCTCTCTAGGATTTCAAATGGACCACAATAGCGAGCTTCCAACTTTGAACAGTTTCCCAGCTTCAAGGAACTTCTATTGGCCTTCACTTTCAGGAATACATGGTCCCCAACTTTAAATTCCGTGTGAGTTTTTCCCTTATTAGCATAGATTTTCTGCCTGTCTTGGGAAACCTTTAAAGTTTGTTTTATTTTTATCATTTTCTCCTCCATTTCCCTGAGTAAATCTTGTCCAACCACTACTCTATCTATTGGGTTATCCCAACTTATTGGTGTGTTTCACTTTCTTCCATAAAGTGTCTCAAATGGGCTCATCTTTAGAGATGATTGGTACCCATTTTTATAAGCAAACTCTACCAAGTGTAGGTAGTCTTCCCATTTTGATGGTTTATCCATAACATACATCCTTAACATATCCTCAATCACTTGATTCACTCTCTCTGTTTGACCATCTGATTCTGGATGATAAGTTGTACTAAAACTCAAGTTTGTTCCAAATCCATTAAATAATCCCTTCCAAAATTTTGAGGTAAATTTTGGATCTTTGTCAGACACAATTGTCTTGGGTATGCCATGTAATCGATCAATTTATTTCATATAAACATCAACAATGTTCGATGCCTTATGAGTGAGCTTAACTGGAACAAAATGGCCAGATTTAGTAAGCTTATCCACCACTACCATGATAGAATCATGTTGCTTGTTTATTCTAGGAAGTTTTTTTATGAAATCCATTGTTGCAACTTCCCATTTCCACTTAAGAATGGGTAATGGTTGTAGCAAACCAGTTGGGTGTCTATGCTCATCCTTTACCTTTTGAAATTCCAAACATTTGGCAATAAAATCAACAACCTCTTTCTTCATGCCTGGCCAATAATATTGGCTTTCGACAGCTGCAATAGTTTTATGATATCCTGGGTGCCCAACATAAGGTACATCATGCATTTCTCTCAATATCAGATTTTTCAATTCATGATAATTTGGTACATAAATGTTTCCCATGTACATGAGAATTTCATCATTATCTAGCTTGTATTCTTCAATTTTCTGTTGCAAATTACCTTGCTATACTTTTGCCACTAATTCCTTGTAAGGAAAATCTAATTTGGCAGCCTCTAAGACTTTGTCTTTCAAATCTAATTGGTACATGATAATGGTTGTAGCATGGATTTCATGCACTCTTTTTGTTGAGTGCATCAACCACTTTGTTCTCTTTCCCCTTGATATGCTTTATATCAAAGTCATATTCACTTAGAAATTCTAACCATCTGCTTTGCCTAACATTTAGAGTTGGTTGATCAATTAAATATTTTAGACTATTATCGTTTGTTATCAGCTCAAACCTTTTTCCCATGAGATAGTGTCTCCATTTCCTCAAGGCATGCACTATGGATGCCAACTCCAAATCATGAGTGGCATAGTGTCTTTCATATTCCTTTAACTTCCTCGACTCATAACATATAACAAACCCATTTTGACTGAGGACTCCACCAAGTCCCTCTTTACATGAATATGTGCATACAATCAAGTCTTCATTTGGGTCTGCAATACTTAGTATTGGAGCACTTGTTAATATGTTTTTCAAGTGTTTGAAACTCTTTTCACAATCCAATGTCCACTGAAACTTCACACCCTTCTTTTGTAAGGAAGTGATTGGGTGTGCAATCTTTGAGAATCCTTCAATAAATCTCTTGTAGTATCCTGCAAGGCCCATGAACGATCTGACCTCTATCAAATTATTTGGCACTGACCATTCTCTAATGGATTCTATCTTCCCACGATCCATTGATATCCCATCCTTTGAAATGATATGCCCCAAATAATGAATTTTCTTTTGATAAAATGAACAGTTGATTAGTTTGGCATACAACTGATGTTCCCTTAATACTTGCAACACCATCCTCAAATGATGTTCATGCTCTTTTTGTGACTTAGAGTATATAATAATGTCATCCAAAAAGACAATGAAAAACTTATCTAAATATTCTCGGAAAACACCATTCATTAAGCATGTTAGGGAACTAACCCCTTATGTAGGTTATGTAGGTAGAACAATGTATTTCGATGTAATAAAGGTCAATATTAATAAGGCCTTGCAATAAGGTAGAACAAATTAAATGTAAGAAGACCTAATAGAAGATTCCACTTCTAGAAGGATCTTCCTTTAGATGGTTCTCTTGATAGACATATTTAGTATAAATAGGAGTCGAGGGTATGTGAACCCTAGCTTGGATATTATTGTAATAGAGCTCTATTCGACTGGAGGTTGCTCCCTCGAAGAGGCCCGTGAAAATTTCTCTCAGTAATTGAAGTGCTCTTTCTGGTGTTATTTTGTTATCATTTCAGTATTATTGTGGTGTTATTTTGGTTATATTGTTGTTCATCTACCATTTCTAGCATTTTATTTCTGTTCTGCATACTTTTTATATCTAGAATATTACAAGTGGTATCAGAGCACTTTCCTTGGCAGAAAATTGTGGGTTAATTTTTTTAGGGTAGAGACGTATTCAGGCATCTTTAAGCCACATAGATCTTTCATTGTGTGCATAAACCCACGGTTGATAGATTCATACACGCAGGAAATACAAGTGGTTCTTAAGGGCACATATGTTGGACACCCTTGTAACCCATGTTGGTACCCCTTCGAGTGGTAGTGCATTAGACGACACCTGTGTACGGATCGACCTAGATTTACTAAAGCCCTCTATAGATAAACCGATTGGTCGCCTAACTGCTATAGTTCCATTGAGAACAACACTTGAGAAGATACTCTCTAGTACCTGGGTAGTCGGGTAGTATGGCTAAGGGCACGGTCTAGCCTCCTTAGTTAGTGCCCTGAGATATTGGGCTAAGTACTACTGTTGGACCCTGCACATATATAAATGAGTTATAGAACAGGGAAAACCCTTGTCTGTAGAACCCTTGGGGATGGAAACAAAAAATTAAAATAGACAAGATCTATTGACGCGCAACTATGTTCGGGTTGCTAAATCACTACACATTTCTTCCTGGTTAAGCATTTGGGAATTTCATCACTGCAGTATTCTTCAGACTGGAGTATAACTACGCAGGTGTAAAAAAAAATGAGTTTGGAAATTTTTGCACCATTATTTGAGACCTATTCCATTGGATTTATCTCTTCTCCCTTAACAAATTCATACATATCATTTCTCAGAAAACATTTTGAACCCACCCGCCCTTTTTCGGTTCCCTCATCATCATGGCCCATACCCGTAGCCAAGGCTTGGAAGCTTGCTTCAATACCTTGCAATATAATTTCACAAAGACCCAACAAGAAGTGAAACAACTCAGTGTCATTGTTGTTTCCATCAATACAACCATGCAGTCCTCCATCACTGCCTCAATTGAGGAACTCAAACAAGACATGACTACCCAGCTTGAATTTTTCATTTCGATGATCTGCACCAAGATGCATATCCCTGCATATAACCCTTTATCTGACCCCACCCCCACATACCAAAGCTGAAACTTCCTCTCATTCACATAATTTTAAGAACCATCACTTTCAACATGATCTACGCCTTCTGCGAGTGTATGTGACCAAATTTCGTGGCTCAGATCCCACTGGTTGGGTAACCCAAATGGAACATTATTTCTCTTTATACAACATTACACATGACTTGACCAAACTCTGGTATGGTGTTCTCCATTTAGATCAAGAAGTTTGGAAATGGTGGAAATAGAGAAAAACTTCCCATAAAGGGTATATTGCTTGGACACACTTTGTGGCAGAGCCTTATGAATGCTTTGACATTGACACCAACCATTTAGAACATTTGAAAAATTTGAAACAATCAAGAACAATGGAATACTTTATAGCTTCTTTTGAGCGCCTGGATTTTCAGATAGAGGGCATGTCTGATGCCTTTTTCCGAGAATGTTTTATCAGTGGCCTCAAGGATGAGATTCATTCCCATGTCCTCATGGCTCAACCTCAGAGTTGGGTGGAGGCTACTAAAAGAGATAAATACGTACAACAGGTTGTCTCTTCTCAAAACTGGAAACCCCCCTTTATTCCTCTAACTAAACCAGTAAATCCCACTACTCCCCCTGCTCCACTAAAGATCCAAAAATTGACCAGATTTGAAATGGCTAAATGCCAACTCAAAGGCCTTTGTTATAATTGTGATGAAAAATATTTTCCAAGCCACAAGTGTAAGGAACTAAATCTTTTTATGGCCATTTAGAAGGATGTTTCAAAAGAGGATGTTGAAAATCCCCTTGTGTCTAAGTCACCTGAAACCAAGGACATAACCCCTACCTCAGACCCTCCTGAAGTAGAACTGGTCATTTCCCTAAATTCTCTCACTGGTTTCTCTACTCCCCAAACCCTCTAGCTAATTGGTTACATCAAGCATAGGAAGGTCATCATTCTGGTTGATAGTGGAAGCACCCATAATTTTATTCATCACTGCATTGCCCAAGAAACTCATTGTTATATCCATGCAGTCAATAATTTTCAAATCATGATTGCCAATGGAAACTCCATGAAATGTCGAGGGCGTTGTGAAAATGTGTGTCTCCAAATTGGTGACTACCACCTGAAATCTCATATGTTTTCTATCGTCATGGGTGGTTGTGACATTGTGTTGGGTGTAGACTGGCTAAGGACTTTGGGTCCCATTCTCATGGATTTCAAGGAATTAACCATGCAATTCGACCAGGAGGGCCAAAAATATAAATTCCAATGGATCGTTGTCGGTTCATCGGAGATCATTAGTTCCCATCGCATGGAAAAGATACTAAAAAAAGGTCATTCTAGCGTTATTTTCCAACTCCATGCCATATAGGAAACTGAGACACTCTCTGTGCCACAAGACCTCCAATCCATCCTCTCTAAACATCAAGTTGTATTTTCCACTCCTCGTGGACTCCGACCTTCCCATGGTGTTCATGATAATTCCATTCCCATTATACCAGGAAGCCTCCCTCCCAATATCCATCCCTATCGTCACCCCTTTTCCAAAAAGATTGAAATTGAGAAAATGGTTCAAGAACTACTCAACGAGGGTGTTATCCACCCTAGTATGAGCCCCTACTCTTCTCCTGTGGTCATGGTCCTGAAGAAAGAAGGTTCTTGACGCATGTGTCCTGACTTCTGCGCCCTTAACAAACTCACCATTAAAGACAAACTTCCCATTCTTGTCATTGATGACCTCTTGGATGAATTGAGTGGCACCTAGTTCTTTACTAAAATTGATCTTCTTTTTGGATACCACCATATCCATATGAAAGAGGCAGACAATCCTAAGAATGCCTTTATAACTCATGAGGGCCACTATAAGTTTTGGGCATGCCCTTTGGCTTGTGTAATGCCCCATCCACCTTCCAAAGCCTCATGAATCATGTATTTTTCCCCTTTCTCCGTCATTTTTTCTTAGTTTTATTTGATTATATCCTCATCCAGAGAAAAACCTGGACAAACCACCTTTCTCATGTGGACCAAGTTCTCCATCTACTCTCTCAACACCAAATTTTCCTGAAACAATCTAAATGTGCTTTTGGCGCCTAAGAAGTCGAGTACTTGAGCCATCTTGTTGGCAAGAATGACATCAGGGTGGATCCTAAAAAGATTGAAGCTATGCAAGATTGGCCTCACCCAAAGACTCTCAAAATCTTGTGAGTATTTCTGGGCCTAACAGGTTATTATCACAAGTTTTTTAAGAATTATGGAAAGATTGTGGCACCTCTCACGAAACTCAAAAATAATTCTTTCACTTGGACCCCAGTAGCTGCTTCAGATTTTCAAACCTTGAAGATGGCCATGTGCACCACTCCAATGTTGGCCCTTCTTGATTTCACAAATACCTTTTTCCTAGAATGTGATGCTTCAGGGAAAGGTATTGGCATTGTCCTTATGCAAGAGACTAGACCTTTGGCCTTTACCAGGAAACAACTATCCGAAAAAAAATTGGGAAAATCAATATATGAAAAGGAAATGATAGTTACTCTACATGTCATTGATTTTTGGCGCCCTTATCTATTCGGGCAACGCTTCCAAATTAATACAGACCATCAAAGCCTCAAGTATTTTCTGGAACAACGCATTTCCTCCCCATAGCAACAAAAATGGGTGACTAAGCTATTTGGATATGATTATAAGATCATTTACAAGAAAGGCAAAGACAATGTGGTGACCGATGCACTTTACCGGAAATATGAAGATGAAGACTCCCTTTTTTCTCTCTCCTTCATTGTACCATATTAACTCCAATCCATTCGCCAAGAATGGCTATATGATCCCAAAAGTTCACATCTGATACAACAATTGTAGTCCAATTCTCCAGTTTCCCTAGGGTACTCATGGCTCCATGATGAGATTTGATAAAAAGGCCATTTGTGTTTAAGTAAACAGTCAAAACATAAATCCACAGTGCTTTCTGAGCTTCATGCTATAGCCATAGTTTGGCACTTCGGGTTTACCAAAACCTATGATAGGGTCAAACGTTCTTTTTTCTGGGATGGTATGAAACAAGACGTTCATAATTCTATGGCTGAATGTGATGTGTGTCAACACAACAAGGGAGAAACAGTCAAATCTCTGGGCACACTACAACTGCTTCTGATTCCACCTGTTATTTGGAGGGATATCTCTATGGATTTTACTACAGGCTTACCTAAATCGGGTAATAAATCAATCATCATGGTGGTAGTTGATCGCCTTTCCAAGTATGCTAATTTATGTGCTCTTCAACACCCATTTACAGCATCCACAGTGGCTCAACATTTCATGGATCAGGTCTTCAATCTTCATGGCATGTTGCATTCTATTGTTTTTTATCGCGACCCAACTTTCACCAACATTTTTTGGAAAGAACTATTCAAGCTACAAGGCACCCAATTGCATCTCATCACATCTTATCATCCCTAGACGGATGGTCAAATTGAAGTTGTCAACAAGTGTTTGGAAACATGTATGATGTGTTTTGCATAGGAAAAGACAAATTATTGGGCTCAATGGTTACCCCTAGTTGAATGGTGGTACAACACTTCATACCATACAACTACATGCATGACTCCTTTTGAAGCGATCTGTGGACAAAATCCACCATCATTCCTCTCATATTTTCCAGGTCTCTCAAAGGTCCAGGTGGTTGACAAAATTCTTACAGTTCGAGAGGCTATTATCCATACCCTCAAAGAGAATTTGGTCATGGGTCAGAATCACATGAAGCAACAAGAAAGTCAAGGTCACTCTGAACGTCAATTTGCAAAAGGGGATCATGTGTTTCTTTGACTGCAACCTTACAAGAAAAATTCCCTCAAGTTCGACCATTTTCAGAAGCTAGCACCCAAATTTTATGGTCCTTATACAGTTCCCAAGCATGTGGGACAGGTGGCCTATAAGTTAGCTTTGCCCAGTCACTCTAAGATACATCCTGTTTTTCATGTTTCATTCTTGAAGAAGGTGATTGGAACTAAGTTCCAAACTCAAACCAACCTTCCCGAGTTGGACGAAGAAGGCTCCGTTTGGCTACAACAACAAACATTTTTGGACCAGTGTGAGCGTCACCTATGTCATCGAACCATCAAGGAAGTGTTAGTCTAGTGGAAATATACAACTCCAGTAGATGCCACTTGGGAACCAACTACCATTCTGCAGTAATTTCCACATCTCAAGCCTTGAGGACAAGGTTGTTTTTAAGGGGGGCGGACATGTTAGGTACCTAACCCCTTACATAGGTAGAACAATTTATTTTGATGTAATAAAGGTCAATATTAATAAGGCCTTTCAATAAGGTAGAATAAATCGAACGTAGGAATACCTAATAGAAGCTTCCACTTCTAGAAGGATATTCCTGTAGATGGTTCTCTTGATAGAAATATTTAGTATAAATAGGAGTCGAGGGTATGTGAACCCTAGCTTGGATATTATTTTAATAGAGCTCTGCTTGACTGGAGGTTTCCCCTTCGAAGAGGCCCGTGAACATTACTCTCAGTAATCAAAGTGCTCTTTCTGGTGTTATTCTGTTATCATTTCAGTATTATTGTGATGTTATTCTGGTTATATTGTTGTTCATCTACCATTTCTAACATTTTATTTTTGTTCTACATACATTTTATATCTGGAATATTACAAAGCACATGAAAATAGATGGTGCATTTGACAACCCAAAGGGAACCACTGTGAACTCATAATGATCATACCTTGTCCTGAAGGCGGTCTTGTTAATATCTTCCTCTATAATCCTGACCTGAGATCTATCTTTAAAAATATCTTTGCATCCTTCAATTGATCAAAAATATCATCAATCCTTGGAAGAGGATACCTTTCTTAACAGTCATTTTATTCAACTCTCTGAAATCAATGCACAACCTTAATGTTCCATCCTTTGTATTTACAAACAAGACTGGGGCACCCCAAAGTGACACACTTGAGCATATATACCCCTTCTTCAGAAGCTCTTCAAGCTACATTTTCCACTCTTTCAGATCTGGTGTACTCATTCTGTATGGAGTCTTTGACACTAGATGACACAGACCCCCAAACCCTCGAGTCGAGGTCCACTCACAGGATCGTTTAAATCTCCTTGAGCCAAAGTAGCTCTTTCGGATCCCTATCGGAACCTCCAACAAATCGATCCACAGGTCCTTATGAATTGATCCTACATGAACAAACACCAGGCACCAACCCAAATCTCCTTGCCCACAATAACGTCACACCCTCCTAATTGGAGCTTTCAGGGTTCGCGATATCGTGATTTCCGTTGTCAAGTTTTCGGCTCTCGTCGAAACCCAAAATGTCGATTCACTGAAATGTATTTCGTAAAGGCTAGCTTCTCACAGAAATTTCTGTTGATTCAAAAATTTGGACTTCGCAAATCCTGATGCAAGACTTTCATCTTTCCAACCTACAAAACCCTGAAATAGTCAACGAAGCTTGACTTCGCCTATTTGACGAGGACACTCCACCAGTCCACTGAACCGCTTCATATATCTGATGTAGACTCCTGCCACCTGTCACTCTTCCAAGTTTTTGGGACTCTTGATCCCAAAGCACTGCCTCCTTCATTTCCCAACACCCGAAGTATCGAAATCCTGAAACTCCACACCAATTCCTGTCGCAACTCGCGACTTTGAGACTTTTATTCCACTGTGCTCAACTTCTTGTCATCAAGATCTCTAAAATGTCGAAATGATCTGATGGCTCAGACAGATCACGATCAATAGTCAATGTTGAATCCTGGATCCCATGGGATGGTTTCTTCCAACCCTTATCCAACCTGCAACTCGTCTAGATCCTACGGCCCTCACGACTTCGCGAGTTCAACACGGAGAATTTTGACCGCTCGTTTCTCCTCGACAGCTTCTGCAAAATGAACAAATGTTCTTTCACTTCTGAACTTTAATTCTATTGGATGACTTCGAACCTCATCTCCCTTTGAAGTAGTTCGACCTCCATCCTCCTTTGAAGTGTTCAAAGGTACTATCCCTCCTGAGATTTCACTTACAAACTCAAACCTCCAAAAGGGTTCTTGTTCGCACTCCTTGCGACAGACTTTCAAATACTTCTAAGTATTTGATTCTTTCAACTCTGTACACTTCTTGCAACAACAGTCCTTCAACTCTCCCCTTGGTTGATAAGTTATGAGCTTTCAACCAGCCTACCCACACCTTTCATGGCTCCTGTGCTTCACTTTTACTTCTATTGGAATGAGAACAACGGTATCCCTCCTGATCTTTCAGAGATAAACTATGAACCTTCGTCAACGCACTCCTTGAGGACGTTTCACTGCACTCCTTCCAGGAACTCTCACTGAGAAAGAGAAACAATTGAAACTCATTCTCTTTCTTTCTCAGACTTCAAACCTTCAACATGAAATCATACATGCACACACAGTATGAAAACAAATGCATAACAGAGAGAATAATTAACCATGAGCATACCATTCACCATGTATAAACATAAAACATCATGACACCATGAAATCTGATTCAAAGCTTCATATATTAATTCAAAGATCCTATACATGGAATTTTCTACAACTCTCTCTATGCAACTCTCTTCTTGTGTGCTATGCTAATGATACAATTACTTACAATGATACGATGGTGAGGGTTTCTATACCCGTTTTCCCTCCTACTCTCTAAACTGTCTAATATTATTAATTCAAACCTACCTACTTTCATTAACTGGGCTTAAATTCCTTTTACATTGATAGATGAGAGAAATTTCTCAATATCTTCTTACAACCTCCAAGATATAAATGCTAGTACACCATATTCCTAACTATTACATTAATATCCACTCCCTTAAACTTTCAAAACATTTCAAAACTTGAAAAATGTGTGTTGCACTTTACAGCTGTCCTTTGCCTCCACGCTCTCTTGACTGCTTACGATGCTCCTGCATCATACTCCCTCGCTTGAAAATTTTCATGAAATCCTGTTCATGAGCTCTTGCATGGTTTTCCCATGCTTCTAGATTTCTACTTCATCCTCCCAGCTAGCATATTCAATTGGATGTCCCTTCCACTTAACCAAGTATTCAAAATACTCTTTTCTTATGGTCTTCCTGTTGATTCTCTTGTCAATTATTCTTTCCATCTGTGGATTTTCAGCTAAAGGCATTTGTTTGTTCCACTGAACCTCTGTCAGTTCATTCTTTGTTCCTATTTCTTCATCTTTGTAAGGGTACAAATCTGCAACATTGAATATCAGTGAAATTCCGATCCCATCGGGTAATTCAATCTCATATGCATTTGCCCCAAATTTCTTCATGATATTGCATGGTCCAATCTTTTTCATCTTCCCTTTGTTATATGTTCCCCTTGGGAACCTTTCTTTCCTCAGATGTGAAATAATCAGATCACCAACTTCGAATTGAAGTTCTCGCTTGTGTTGATCTGCTATGCGCTTGTATTCTTGATTTGAACTCTGCAATCGCTCCTTGACTTGGCTGTGAAGCTCCTTCATTGCTTCTGCAAAGTCCTCTGCACTAGAACTCCTGAATTCATTTTGTTTCGAATCTCTCAATTTAGAAACTCCTCTTGGCTACATTCCATATACAATTTGGAATGGACTCTACCCTGCGCTTCTAGTGATCGAATCATTATAAGCAAATTCTGCTTGTGGAAAAATATGATCCCATTGACTGTGGTGTTCAGTCACTAGGCTCCTCAGCAAATCTCCCAAGATTTTGTTCACAACTTCTGTTTTCCCATCCGTCTAAGGATGATAAGCTGAGCTAAAAGACAAACTTGTCCCTGACTTCTTCCATAAAGTCCTCCAAAAATTTCCCACAAACTTAGTATCTTGATCCGAAACAATACTCCTTGGCAAACTATGAAGTCTAACAACCTCTTTGAAAAACAGGTTCTCAATATGAGTTGCGTCACTAGTTTTCTGGCATGGTATAAATTGTGCCATCTTTGAAAATCTTTCGACTGCCAAAAAAATTGAATCACAACCTCTTTGCATCCTTGGTAGTCCCAATATGAAATCCATGCTCACTGTGTCCCACAGCGTTTCTGGTATGGGTAATGTCTGATACAACCCTATATTTTGTCTTCTTCCTTTTGTGTGCTGACAAATCCTGCATTTGTCCACAAATTTATTAACATCTGTCCTCATCCCTGGCCAAAAATATGAGCCATTCAATTTTGAGAACGTCTTGTCATGACTGAAGTGTCCGACCAATCCTCCACTATGTTTTTCTTTTAGCAGATTCTCCCTCATGGAGCATTTTGGAATACATATCTAATTGCCCATGAATAATAATCCATCCTGGATCATGTATTCAATCCATTGGCTTATGTCCCTGAGAACTGGATTCTCAGACACCTCATATGCTTCCTTAAAATCTAGATCATCCCTGTACATCTCTTTGAGGTTATCAAAACCCAAAGTTTTGACTCTGAATTCCTGCATAAGAAAACATTTCCTACTCAAAGCATCAACAACATTTTTAGCAGTTCCAGAAATATGCTTAACCACAAAAGTAAAATTCTGCATGAATTCAACCCATTTTGCATGATTTTGGTTCAACTTGTCCTGCTGAGTCACGAATTGCAAAGCATGATTATCGTTGTACAAAACAAACTCTTTAGGAACCAAATAATGTCTCCATTTCTTCAGCGCTTGTATGACCGCATAGAATTCCTTGTCATATGTTGAGTATTTAATCTTTGCTTCATTCAGTTTTTCACTGAAGTATGCGATCGTTCTGTCATCTTGGCTCAAGACCTCTCCTATTGCAAATCCACTTGCATCACACTTGACCTAAAATGTCTTGCTGAAATCTGGCGAAACCGAAATTGGTTGCTCAGTGATCTTCTTCTTCAGCAGATTGAAACTCTTATCTTCTTCGTCTATCCAATGAAAAGATTTGTGTCTTTTCTTCACCGTATCCATCATCGGTGCACTAATTCCACTGAAATTTAGGATGAATTTCATGTAGAAACTAGCTAAACCATGGAAGCTTTGAACTTCAAACACACCTATCGTTGATGGCCAATTCTTGATCACATTCACCTTATCTGGATACATCTTTAACTCATTCGCAGAGATAACAAAACCCAAATAAATGAGTTATGTCCTCATAAATGATGATTTATTCATGTTTATCAACAACTTATCTTACTGTAATCTCCTCATCACTGCATCTAAATGCTTCAATTGTTATGCTTCTATCTTGCTGAAAATCAATATATCGTCAAGATATATGATGACGAATTTCGTGATGAACTCCTTCAGGACTTCATTCATCAATCTCATGAAATTACTAGGTGAATTTGTTAAGCCAAATGGCATAACAAGCCATTCATACAACCCTTCATTCATCTTGAATGTTGTCTTCCATTCATCACCTTCTCTCATGTGAATCTGATGATATCTGTTTTTCGAATCAATCTTTGAAAAAAATCTTTCTCCACTCAAGAAATCCATCAAATCATCCATCCTTGGTAATGGAAATATGTATCTGATGGTAATCTTATTGATCTCTCTTGAGTCTTTGCACATCCTCTAGCCTCCATCTTTCTTCGGGCTGATCATTTTTGGAACAACGCATGGACTCAAGCACTGTCTAATCAATCCTTTGTCCATTAAATCCTGAACCTGTCTCTTGACTTCCTCATTCTCCTGTGGCATCAGTCTATACGCTGATTTGTTTGGTAAACTGGCTCCAAGTATAAGATCAATGTGATGGCTTATACTCCTAATCGGTGGAAACAAACAAGGTAGTTTGTCCACTACTATATAAATGAACTCTTCTAGCAACCTCTGGATTTCTTCTGGTAAATCATCCACTCTTGTATTGGTTAAAAATTTTGTTGGCTTCCTGACCACAATAAATTGTGTGTCTTCCTTCTTCTTAACCTCATTAAGAAGTTCCTTCCCACTCATGAGAAGTACAATGTTGCTCACCTCTGGTTTCACTTCTTTATCCTTAATCGACAAAAACATGTGAGTTCTTCCATTCTTCTCCAGGGTGTATGTGTTATTTCTCCCATCATGAATCACATTCTTATCATATTGCCATGGTCTACCCAGCAATAGATGACAAACATCCATGGGAATGACATCACATAATATTTCATCCTTATATCCTCCTATTTTAAATTCAACTAAACACTGTTTAGTGACATTTACCTGATGTCCTTTTTGTAGACATGAAACTCTGTATGGGCTTGGATGTATGATAGTCTCCAACTCCAACGTTTCTACCATCTCTATAGAAACAAGACTTTTTGTGCTACCACTATCCATTATGACTTTGCATACCCTGTCTTTGGTCTTGCAAGCAGTTCGAAATAGATTGTTCCTTTGGGCTAGGTTCTCTACCTCCTTCTCTGGCATTAAGAGAACTTTCCTCTTCATCAAGGATCTTCCACCCTCAACATCTTCTCTCTCAACATTTTGTCCTTGAGCTTCGACAATGTGAGTCTCACCAACTTCTTTCTTTCTGTCTGGACATTCATAAGACTTATGTCCATTTTTCCCACAGACAAAACATTTTACTTCACCTCCTCTGCCTCTTCCTCTTCCTCTAGCTCGAGGAAAAGTATTTCTATCGGCATATTGCCCTCTCTATGAGTTTCCTCCTCTCTCATGTTGAGTTTGAGGTTTCTTCCCCTCTTCTTGAGGTTTATGAGTTCTGTCTTGGGCAATTGTTTTTCCTCTGTCTTGACTTCTTCCTTGACCTCTTTGACCTTGCTTTCGGCTCAGCTTCTCTTCAGCTTTCAAAGCCATCTGATAAGAATCTTCTACAATCTGAATGATCATCATTCTCATCTCATATTGGATGTCATATCTCAGACCATTCATGTATCTGGAAACCTTTTCATCATCTCTTTCCCGATGACCTGCTCTGATTTTTATCTTGTAGAAATCTTCAGTGTATTCCTTCACTGACATCAACTTCTGTCTCAAATTTGGCATCCTCCGAAACAGAGTGATTTGATAATCCTTGGGTATGAATTTGGATTTCATCTTCGCAACCATTCCATGCCAACTCTTGATTTTATGCTTGCCTTTGCAGCATTTGTCAGCCTGCAGTTCAAACAACCATAATTTTGCATGCCCTTTAAGTCTGGTGACATCATGTTTGACCTTCCTATATTCCTCCACATCCTCATAGTCGAAGTATTTATCTAGAGCTCTAATCTAGTCTAGAAGCTCTTCAACATCTAGGTTTCCTTCATATACTGGAATGTCCATATTTTCTCTGGAACCTATCCTTGCAACAACCCTGAATAGGCATTCGCAAGTAGCATCTTAGACTTCAACTTCTTATTCGTGTTGAGCTTCATTTTCACTGTCAGCCTAACTGATATCCCTAGTGTCGATTGTGAGCCTCTGTGTTGTCTCCATGGCATCAAGCCTGACACGTAATTCACACATTTCTCTTTCCACTGC
The DNA here is from genome assembly GCA_000966675.3 of Picea glauca. Classification (NCBI taxonomy): domain Eukaryota; kingdom Viridiplantae; phylum Streptophyta; class Pinopsida; order Pinales; family Pinaceae; genus Picea; species Picea glauca. The sequence continues at coordinate 889,887 of JZKD02S1843718.1, forward strand.
TGGATCAGGCATTAGTCTATCTCTTCTTCTCAGTGGCATGGTTGAGAAATATTCTTCATTCCTCTACTACAGAAAGAAAAGAACTTTTTCTGTGCTCTGATACCACTTTGACGTAGACCCCCAAACCCTTGGGTCGAGGTCCACTCATAGGATAGTTCAAATCTCCTTTAGCCGAAGTAGTTCTTTCGGATCCCTATCAGAACCTCCAACAAATCGATCCACAGGTCCTTATGAAATGAGCCTATGTGAACAAAAACCAGGCGCAAACCCAAATCTCCTTGCCCACAATAACATCACACCCTCCTAATTCAGGCTTTCGAGGTTCGCGATATCACAATTTCCATTGTCGAGTTTTTGGATCCCGTCGAAACCCAAAATGTCGATTCACCGAAATGTATTCAGCAAAGGTTTGCATCTCACGGAACTTTCCACCAATTCAGAAATTTAGACTTTGTGACTTCACGAATCCTGATGCAAGACTTCCATCTCTCCAACCTACGAAACCCTGAAACAATCAATGAATCTTGATTCTACCTATTTGACGAGGACACTCCACCTGTCCACTCAATCACTTCCTATCTATAACATAGACTCCTGCCACCTATCACTCTTCCCGGTTTTTGGGACTCTCGATCCCAAAGTGATGCCTCCTCCATTTCCCGACACTCGAAGTGTTGAAATCCCGAAACTCCATACCAATTCCTATTGCAAATCGTGACTTTGGGACTTTCGTTCCACTGCGCTCAACTTCTTGTCGTCAGGATCTCTAAAATGTCGAAATGATCTGACAGCTTAGACAGATCAAGATCAATGGTCAACATTGAATCATGGATCCCACGGGATGGTTTTTTCCAACCCTTATCCAACCTGCAACTCCTCTAGATCCTACAACCCTCACGACTTCGCGAGTTCTCCACGGAGAATTTCGACCGCTCGTTGCTCCTCGACAACTTCTGCGAAATGAACAAATTTTCTTTCACTTCTGAACTTTACTTGTACTGGATGACTTCAAACCTCATCTCCCTTTGTAGTAGTTTGACCTCCGTCCTCCTCTGAAGTGTTCAAAGGTACTATCCCTCCTGAGCTTTCACTTACAAAATCAAACCTCCAAAAGGGTTCCTGTTCTCACTCCTTGTGACAGACTTTCAAATACTTCTAAGTATTTGATTCTTTCAACTCTGTGCACTTCCTGCAATAGAATTCCTTCAAATCTCCCCTTGGTTGATAAGTTCTGAGCTTTCAACCAGCCTTTGCACACATTGCATGGCTCTTGTACTTCACTTGCACTTCTGTTGGAATGAGAACAATGGTATCCCTCCTGAGCTTTCAAACATAAACTCTGAACCTTCGTCAACGCACTCCTTGCAGACATTTCACTGCACTCCTTGCAGGAACTCTCACTCAGGAAGAGAAACAATTGAAAATCATTCTCTTCCTTTCTCAGACTTCAAACCTTCAACATGAAATCATACATGCACACACATTATTAAAACAAATGCATAACAGAGAGAATAATCAACCATGAGCATACCATTCACCATGTATAAACATAAAACATCATGACACCATGAAATCATATTCAAAGCTTCATATATTAATTCAAATCTCATGTACATGGAATTTTCTACATCTCTCTCTCTGCATCTCTCTTCTTCTGTGCTATGCTAATGATACAATTACTTACAATGATACAATGATGAGCGTGTCTATACCCATTTTCCCTCCTACTCTCTAAACTGTCTAATCTTATTAATTCGAACCTACCTACTTTCATTAACTAGGCTTAAATGCCTTTTACATTGATAAATAAGAGCAATCACTCAATATCTGTTTACAACCTCCAAGATATAAATGCAAGTACACCATCTTCCTAACTGTTACATTAATATCCGCTCCTTAAACTTTCGAAATATTTCAAAATGTGACAAATGCATGTTGTGTTTTCTAGCTGTCCTTCGCCTCCATGATCACTTGACTACTTACGATGCTCTTGCATCACTAGAGCTGCTCCAGGAATTAAATTTATAGAGAAATCAATATATCTCTTTGGGGGTAGTCTTGGTACCTCCCTAAACACATCTACAAACTCTTTTAGGACTGCATAATCTTTCAAATTTGGCACCTTATCTTTAGGTGTCTCTGACATATGAGCTGCAAATATTTGACACCCTTTTCTGTAACATTTTTTCAGCTGCAATGCTGAAATTTCTTTGATTCTTACTTCCCTGGGAATTCCCTACACCTTCCTTATACTCCCTTCCTCATCCAAGCAATTAAATGCCTTGTTATGACAATCTAGGATAACATGATGTTGATACAACCAATCCATCCCAATTAGGCAGTCATAAGAACCTAAAGGCAAGATGTTCAAATATTCCCTGGTGTTGAATCCATTCATGTCCATAAGACATGACTTAACCATTTCATTGACTTTTCTTTTGGCTCCGGTAGCCAGCTAAACTAACCAAGATTTTCCATGCTTGATTCTTGGAAAATGAAAACTTTCCACCATATTAGGATCTATATAACTATGACTATCTCTTGAATCAATTAAAGTACCAATGGTTTGGTTGTTGATCATACCTTCCACTTCAATCATATGAGACTGATACTTTGCTTGCTTGTTATCCAGGGCTGCATAGATCCTTGGCACATTTTTTCCCATGTTCTGCATTGTTTCATCTTGTTGTACATTGTGAACAATCCTCCCTTTTTCACCTCTGTGAGGACAATCTCTAAACATGTGATCTCCTTTCAAACCCCAACATTGAATAGGTGGTTTCCTTGGCCTTTGACCTCCTGCCTCAATCCTTCTGGTCTCTCTAGGAGTTGTCTATCCTTGAGGATTATTTCTGAAGAATGGTGGCTTAGATCCCTTCTTCCTTTGATCCATATTGAATTTATTTTTTTCTTCCCAAGATTTTTGGAAATTTTCCCTTTCTTTCTGCTAATCATATAGGAATTTATCTCTCCTTATGGTCTCCTCCAATGCATTGGGATTGTCATACTATATTTTATCACTGATGAAGGATGGCAATCCACTCAAATACCTCTGAATCTGAACTGTCTCATCCTTGATGAAAGAGACATACTTCAACAGTTCTAAAAACCATTTCTCATATTCATCTATTGTCATACTCCCAAGCTTGAGTTCAAAGAACTATTTCATTTTCTTGTCATGGTATCTCTTAGTCAAGTATTTCTTCTTAAAATACTTCTTGAATTCCCTCCAAGTAACACTTTTCTCTTTAATGTGTTGCACTTGCACAAGTTGATCCCACCACATGGATTCATTTCCCTTGAGTTGATAGATAACAATTCTACCTTCAGCATGAGAAGAATAATTATGCAATTGAAAATACTTTCTCATTCCCAACAACCATGTTTCTGCATCTACATCCTTCTTGTGCTCACCATCAAATGTAGGAAGTTTGATTTTGTTGATTTCTCCTCATAGCTCATCCACCCCAGACCTCTTATTATTTATAAAAGGGGATGGAATTGAGTTCTTGTGTGCTCTCTTATTGGAATGCCTTGGGGAGTGGTGGTGATGTCTACTAACACTTCTTATTTTTCTTTTCTCATCTAGAAACTTACGACTTCCTGATTTGCTTGAGCCACTCTCCTTATCCAATTTATTTTCTATGATGTTCAAACTCTGCAATAACTTCATGTTGAAGTCATCATGCTTCTCCTTGGCTTTCATAATCCTTTCATTATCATCTTTATGTCTTTGGACATCCTTCTGTAAATTTTTAATGGTCTCTGCCATATTCATGTTTTCATCTCTTCCTTCTCCATGTCCATTGGAGTTTGTTCCTTCAATGCTCAAATGGACAACCATCCCTTTAATATCATATTATTGACTATAGGTACCTTGTGCCTCTTCCATTCCTCTAGAATCTATAATAATATTGATCTGATATAGTTTTTGTTAACTCGACAAAATGTACAACCAACAAAACTTTGTTAGGCTAATTGTTTCAACAATTTCATGAAAATATGAACCATTCTGGTTCCATGATATATATCAGAATTGTTTCTTCTAATTTACTAGAAATTTGAATGCCCAGATCAATTTTTTGGGTGGATATTTATATTACACTATCCAAGACCTTTCCAACACCTTCTCCCATTCTCAGTTCTGAGTCTCGAGAAAAACGTTATGGCTATTTAAAAATTTCCCATTAATTTTGTTGTTCATTTTTCAACTTGGCGCAACTCTACGTTGTAAATATGCATTTTTGCACCTACTCCATTGGAATTTTCGTAGGAAACAAATTGGTTTTCCTCATATAAATATTATGGACACTCTATCCAAGTTTCATCTCTTTCTGGGTTATGGGCTGCTAGTTACAACATGTTGAAGTTCTAGGCCAAATTACCATATTGTAACTAGTACATTACAGGTACCTTCTTTTCCATTTTAAACATTTTTAACATGCCCATAAATTTAATTCAGCTCTGGGAATTTTTTCTTTGGTTCAATATATTTCCATTGACTACTCTTGCATCTCAATCTGATTCTAGAGCATAATTTATGACTCTTTGAAGCTATATGGGTCTTAAAATTTACCCTTCATTGTTTGTGTTGTAACTTTCTCATAAAACCTCCATTTGACGAACAATTTACACCATTAGAAATCTCTCTCCGATCTCTTTTCTTTGATATGTAGAGATAGAGTGTGCCTTGGCACACTCTATTCTTGTGGTTTTTGATTAGCTAAAAACGTTGTTAAGGACCTCAAAAACGCGCTGCAAAAAGATGATGTTGAAATGATATAAAACGTCACAGAAAATAGTTGATTTTTTGTTGTTGTTCACCCTCCAAACGACTTCATGCGCTCAAATTTCAATATGTGAACCCATATTTACCATTTGCAGCAACACGACAAGGTAAATTATTCTATGCGCACTTATAACCACTGTGCATCACTTCTCTTTTGCACCAATAACTTGCGCAAACTACTTTTATCTCGCGCGCCAATAACCACCGCGTGCAGTTTTTGAACCCCGCACTGATATTCCACATGCATTTCACTTGACGCATTGTACCATGCCAAATTTTAGTACTCCCCACTGCGCACCAATACTATGAGCGCACCATTAACTAAACTATTGAGCGACAACATTTACCCACATTGTGCGCGCAGTTACCAAACTTCATTGCGTTGTGTCAATATTGCACACACCACACACGCCATTATTATGAGTGTGCACACCAAGAAAAATTATTATGCATATGCACACTATGCAATGCTAAATTTATCACACGCACCCACACACCAACATTTTTTTGCGCGGAGCCAAAATTTAGCACGCGCACTAGAAAACCACTATTTTTCTGCGCGGTACCAAAATTTAGCGCGCGCACCCGCACGCTAACATTTTTCCACGCAGTGCTAAATGTTTACCTATCACAAGATTTTCACTACGCCACATGAATTTTTAGTGTGCCCACCTGCGCACATTCATTTTTATGCGCATCAATTGCTCATGAATTCCGTTGTAGAAATTGGGGCTTTTGCTTAACTTTTTCCCCAATTTACCATAGACATTCTGCAACCATGAAGTTTGGCCACTTCAAAATAAATTCTTTGTGAAACTTCACTTCAAATCAACTTGCTCGGCCCATCCAGGATTAGCGTTGAAAACCTGGCTCTGATACCATATTGTAACGTCCCCAGCCATCCATGTTGGGCCACACTATGCCAGAGAACTCTTTTGTTCTCTCTGTGGAACATACGCTAACATGCTCAGTGTTGTAGGAAAATCTCCCTGAGGACAGGTAGATAACCTCTAAGGCTTGACCTTAACCCTAGACAGAAAAATGCTTAACGTGGACACTGACTTCCTTTCAAATCTATCTAAACTAATGCATGAGAAGGGAGGATAACAAAAGTACCTTTAAATCGGCGTTTGTCCCTGCACGCTCCGAGTTGCGCTCCAATCCTTTTGCTCCTCGCTGAGGTCTGTGGACAAAACAAGATACGACCACTTCCTACTCTATTGACATTAGCTTGAAAACAAATCTACCAATTAATGATAAGTTCATGTAACATCAGACACAAACTAGAAAGAAACAGGCCAAGCGTGTCATATTAATGAAAATAACGACAGCAGTACTTAAAATCGTAGATACAAATGCGACAGCTTCGTCAAGTCCTCTTTGTCTAACCCTTGCCTGAAAGATCCACAACCTGGATAACAACAGCTTCACTGATCACTCTCCTTTGGCTGACTGTCAGTTTCCTCCAAGATCA
>JZKD02S1843718.1:915019-990328 GCA_000966675.3 Picea glauca
GTAGCCCACACTGGGTGAACCACGTAAATCTGTGTCTCTCTTGTATTGAGTGTCTTCTGTGTTTTGTTTCTGCATTTGTTTTATTTTATTGCTCCGCGGTCCTGTTTTTCTAACATGGATAAGTGTGTCCCGTCGAGTGAGAGGTATCCACCCATAAAATATTGCCAATATATTCCCAAGATGATTGAGTAATTTCTTACTGGCATATGAATTACGTGAATGTTAAGGGTTGTCCTTATTTCAGGGTGAGAACACAAAACTAAGGTCAGATATTTAATCTCACATATGGATGTTTGTTGTAGACTATTATAAGAGAGCATGTTCGTGGAATTTTCATTTGTACAAGACAAGCCAAGCTCTTCCATAATAATCTTTGACATCACACTTGGGCCGGATCTTCCATCAATGAGGCAACAATGGGCGATATTATCCATAATCTTTATAGAAATATAAAAAGGGGTATTTTTTAGAGGGTATCTAAAGTTATGTACACTGACTTTATTTATAGATGAATCCTCTTCATTCACCTCTTTAGAGAGGTTTGCTACAACAGAAGATTTTCCTTCCATGAATTGTTTTAGATTCCTATGTTGTTCAGGGACAACAACCATGTCCAAGAGGGTGGAATTTTCTTTGATGTTGGCCAACTGATTCAAAATATTGTATTTGGAAGAGGGGAGAGGGGAAGTTGTTCCTTGAATCTTAGGAACCTTAGGAACTTGAACAGTAGCAGCTAGTGAGGATGAGCTCGGGATAGAAGAGTTGCGGGGAGGATCATATTTTCCTTTGGGAGCGTAGGATTTGTTCCTAGTATTGATGATCATGACATATTTTGGCTCTGCAAAATCTAGGACAACGATGTTATTATTTGTTCTTTTACCAAAGATATTATCTCTAGTGCTCTTCCTTACCTCACATGTGGGTTCCTCGTGGTGTTCCTTGGAAAATTTACACCAACTTCGAGGCATGATAACTTTAGGCTGAAAATTATTTTCAATTTGATTTCTAAAGGGGGGTGCAGAAGAGGATTAATCTACAAGGGTGAGAGGGGAGACATTTCCCTTTCGCTCATATGCTATCATATGATTATTCATATCTTGTACTAGATGTAAGAGGGTGGACATGTCTTCTTGTTTAATCGATGCTCCATGAGGAAGAAATGTTCTTTCAAACTGTTCTTCATACTCTAAACAAGTATGCAGAGCGGAACTCAGGTTATCAATGAATGTTCCCTGAAGCCTATGACGATACGGGGAAGGTAATGCATTGTAGTAATGCATGAAAGAGGCTTGGTTCTGAGGTCGAATGAGTTCATGGGCTTCATTGTATAATTTAGCGAAACACAAGTTGAAGTACTTGATGGTTTCACCATCCTTATAGGAGATGTTATTGTACTCCTATAACCTCTTATATGGTCTTTTAAATTTCCCATAGGTGGACTTGAACCAATAAACTAACTCCTCCCAAGTAGACATAATCTTAGGAGGAAGGTCAAATAAATCGACTGCAGGCTTTCCTTTGAAGGAATTGACGAATAAGTGCATGCAAGTATCATTGTCATTGGCTCCTATGTTGTGAAAAGAATTAGAAAATTCCATTGGGTGTTCATTTGTAGTGACAGTGTTATTCCCCGAAAACCTATGAATATTCTCTTTAAATTTAGGAAGTGGATGAGTAACAGGTGATAGGTTAAGAGGAGAGGACACATGCCATGGTGTGGTTGTGGTGTCTTCTTCAAATTGAAAAAGACCATACAATTTAATCACTTTGGTGGGATTTGTGGTAGATTGGACAGGTATGTGGTGGCTATATAAGCTACCAGTCACTAATGAAGATGAAGACTGAGAGGAGGAAGCACTTCTAGTGCCACCAGAGCCACCACTAGATGTCATCTTATGGATGATAGGGGAGGGAGAAAAAGACAAGATGGATGAATCAGACAAAGTTCTCCTTAGAGAACTTTGTTGGGTTGATTATACAACGTTCCTTCTTCCTATTTTAGCAATAGGATTAATTTCAAGTGATAAGCCTCTTCTTCTCCTAGAAACACGAGAGTCTAAGGACATGAAAGGAAGACCAAATATGAAGGAACAAGAAGGTTATTGATGATTTCTAGGTTGTCTATGTCTAGATTCCCAATGTTCTTGGGCACTAATATCTCATTCAATTGTTTCCCATGAATGATTAAGTTCAGAACGAGTATTGGCAGTGTCTAAAATGGTGTTAAACATATTCAAAGGGATGTTGGTCCAATCTTGAAGACCGGGCTCAATATTGGGTTGCCTTGCAACAAACATAGTCATTAAGAAATAAAACAGTCAAAGAATCAATATTAGAAAAAATAGATGTATTTGACGCTAATCAAGCATAAAAATTAACCAAAGAGATATTGAATATCTCCCCGTATGGTCCCCAAAATAAATGTTGAGGAAAATATATGAAATGATCTTACTCAAACATTTTCAGATCCCGCTTAGATAAATAAATATAGATGGGAATATCACCCTTTGTTTATAGCCATCAAAATTGGTATCTTAATTCAAGAGTATTGTTTACAAGTGCTAAGGATGTTTTTTTTATAAATAAAATCTTGTTGAAAAAATCATTATTTATGTAATTGTTTGAACATATCAGATGTTGAAATAAATATAGAGACACAGGTAAAGAAACCAAGTCAATAATAAAAATAGATGAGACATAAAGAAATCTTTTATTTCATACCAATTCATCAAACAATCGTTCTCTTTACAAAATTTCCTGAGTAAGTTTTGGACCAAAGTCAAACTTAGACGTCCCTGATGAAACATACAAAAGGACTTCTGACAGAAAATAAAAAAACTAAACTTTAAAATTTGGATCAACTTGCCACAAATTGCTTCCCACTCGAATCTGCACAATAGCCTTTGTCAGTCATGAAATCTAATTTAGAAACAAAAAAGTCTACACAAAATATCAAATATAGATCAACACCTCTGAAAAACAAGTGTCGGAATGATGTAATTCATCCATGAATCTTGTTCTCTACAATAGGACCCTGCTATCATAGAAAATAATTAGGCTTCTAATGAATTAAGGAATAAATGAAAAATAACTTATCTCAACAAAAAATCAAAGAGAAAACCTTAGTATGCTTCTCCTTATATTCTCCTTTTGTTTCCCCCTTTCCTTTTGCCTTTAAGCAAATTAGAATTTGTTGAAGTAGTTGAACTACTTGCTTAGTTAAGTTAACTAAAACTCAACCAACTTTTTATTTATGGGGGAAAAGTAATAAATCATAATAACAGTTTTTAAATAAATAATAACTAGTAGGCGGGACCCCTTGTGACTCCCTTTAGCTTTTAAAAATCATAACACAACTAGTAAATAAAAAAAAACACCCCTCCTTGTGACTCCCATCATCACATTGATATTTGATAATTTATCTCAATGATAATTGAAAATATTTCTAAAATATATTACTCACATATCCAAAAATAGTTTGTTGTCCAATGTTTCAGAAGTCAACAGTTCTCAACAATTAATATATAAAAAAAGTTTAAATCCATATTTTCCACTCTCAGAGGAAATCTTTCCCTTGTTGTTGCTGTCACATTTTGATCTCTTTGAATTTTCCTTAGGCTGTGTGGATACTTTAGGCCTAATCTCACTGATCACATGAGAGAAATCATATCTACAATGCATGCAGGAGGACATAGATTTATCAGAGTCATTTGAGGGTGAGGAAGGGGCATCAATGGATTTTCCTTTCTCAGGGGCATGGTGGGCCTTGGTTTTCAACCTTTCCCTAGCATGGGAAGACTAAATTGGTGAGTGGGCAGGGGAAACTTGGAAAATTTAATTGATAGGTGCGGGAGCAGGTAAATACAAGTTAGGCCAACCACGATGTTGGGAGAATACAGGGTGGAAAATCTCTTTCCATCTGTTGTTTTCGGGAAATTCAGGAAATATTAAGACATGAGGAGGCACGAGGATACCGAGGACCTGTGGGGATTGGAAGGGAGGCCTTTCGGTCCTAGGTTGAACCAGTCCTTTCCCAATCTAGTTAAAACCCATCTTGAAATGGTTGGCCTAACTCTTGCGAGTCTACATCAAAGTTTATAGAGAATATTGGCCTTCTAGATCCCCTATTCCAATTACCTCTTCCTTAGTTACCTCGTCCATGGCTACCTTTGCTGAAAAATATCATTCTAGTATGCATGATTGATTAGAAAATTGTTTTTTTAACAACCGTACATGAGAACTCTTTTAAAATATGAAATAAAATTTGGCTCAACAACATATCGAACTCATGCAATCCAATCCATACAATTTTTTTAATAACTATTAGTTATCAATGAGCATGGGGTGAAAAACGGTTATGGGATATGCGAGGGGTTTTATTGAGAGAAAAATGTTTAAATGAGGCGGAAAATATCATGATTACTGCTCACAGATAACAAACAATCAACTGTATCGTAAACCAAAAGAATATATCACTATAATTCATCCTTGTGATCCCTTAATTGTCATAGTACATAACTTATCTTAACTATAATTAAATTTTAGGAACATGGAGTGGATAGTGAATATCGAAAGGCGAGGGGAATTGGAATTAGCGAAAAGTGAAATAATGGTAGGGGAAAAGAGTGGATATTGTTCGAAAAATCAATTAAGTAATCCATAAAAATAGTTATGTATTGAATACAACTATTCCAAGATCCATTAAACAATTACTGTGTGTTGAAACCATTACTGTGTGCTAAAACTTGTTCACTGCCCACATTCAATTTCCTTAAAATCTTACAGAATAATCATACTCAGAAGCCTCATGAATTCACCCATCTAGTTAAAAGACTTTTGTTTCTTTTTCACTTACTTCCCCTTCATATTTAAAACAAAATACAAGGAACACACTATCATTTTTTTCAACTCTGTTTAGCATAAAAACATCACCACTACCCATAATTTAATTCCTCAAATCAAACACAGACACGGGCTCTTTTAAAACATGCCCGATTCCATTCTGTTAACCAATTTAACAATTAAATTGCAATGAACCCATACTACTAAAAATCTCATGCCCATCTCTGATGGTGCAATAAAACAATATGATGCACGATATCCATAAATCATACATAGTGGACACCCAAGCCACAATTATCCATACTTCAAATTGCAATAATATTGATCGGGCAATTTAAACACACAACAACAACAACCATCACTTCAATTAATACCATGTTGTAGGAAACGTATAGACCAATGCATAACGCAAAGAAGCATTTATGTGATTGTACACATCTAATTACTCCCAATCAAACTATAAAACAATGTTGAGCTATCGATTCAACTATCATAATAAAATAATGCAATGCCTATATACCAATAATCATTTCTGATTACAACTATGTAATCAACTTGATCAACAGAGATGATTCGATAATCAAAACTACTATCAACATTATTCCACCAACTCATGACAGTCAAAAAAATACTCGACAAGGTGTAACTGGTTTAGTTTATCAAAATCAGGCTCTGAATAACCAAGGGTTCACCTAATGGAACGAACATAGGGAGACTGGAGGTCGACCTTGTTGACAATGGGTGAGAATTACTTGAGACAAGTAAGGTGGAATCACACACATTATAACCCTTAGCTTGTATGATATGGTGATAGTTCGACCCCAGGTAGGAGAGACAATGAACAGAGGAGAAGCGGTTTCTTATTGGCCAGTAAACAACACCGAGAACACGCAGGGGCATAACCCTCATGGTTTTCCCCAAAAGCTGAATAATGTTGATATAAATGCAGAGCCCAGGTAATAGAAACCAACCCTAAAGCAAGCCTCTTGGCATAATAGCCACCATAACCAACTGTGCATGTATCATTAACATAAAATGAGCCCACGACTAGGTGGAAAACGATATGCAGTGACCCAAAGGTGGTTCAAATCATACACAACAACCCCATAACACCAAAATGCGATCGAGTGTGGTTACAAGGACTGTGAGGATATGGCCAACAAGTCCAAATAGAATGAAACCCTCCAACAAAAACCCATAGAGACAACAGAGAGCCATCACAACTTCCACCACATAGAACAATCAATGAGATGGCAACTTCAACCATCAAATTTTCCATTTGCAATGAATAACACAAATAGCCATTCTAGAGAAACACCACGAGTTTACACAATTGCCAACCTTAAGAAAAAATAGACCAATACATCATCAAACCAACATTTATTTCATAAACAGAGCGAGTTCATGGATGGGGAAAAAAAACATACCTGTAACCAAATGGCCTTAAAAATGTGAGCTTGGTCGAGAAGTTCCTTCCATGCCTGATTATCAGAGCTTAACCACAATGAAAATCAAATGAACAATAACCAAGCTAGGGTGACAGCCAGTGGGAGAAGTATGGAGTGACGTGCATTTACTGCATGTCGCTTCCATCCTCCCTTCATTCAATTACGTAGTACACAACATCCAGCCAAACATTAACCCATGTCATTAATCCATGCATCGAAACTTGCATACATTGCTTGCCAAATGTGCCACTAGATCTATACTAACAATTAATCCAAAACCATACTATAACATATATCACATGTGCACCATAACTCGATAAAAATCGTATAGCCACTAACATTTCTAGTTAGGACTAACATCAATTTCTTTAATTTCAAATGCATATAATATAGCATAGAATAGCATAGTTTATCATAGTTCTCTTTTCTTGGATTTATTCCATATTTCTTTTTCCTCTTGTGATCACTAACATGTGTCTTATGCAGGTGTAACATGTGACGAATCATGGCTACAATAGCAATTTAATCCCAGTAAAAATAATCCATTCATAACACTGGATTAGAGCTCAGAGTAACAAAATCAACACATAAAATCCATTATCCATCTCCCATTATGTCGCAAATAAAACCAATATTTCATCATCAATTATGTAGAACCCTGTAAGAATCATCGAAACAATAGCATAAAATGTGTAACAAGACTATCATTGATCCTCCAATCTAGAAGTGGGTCCCACCTACTAGTATTATATATATCATTAGCTTATAAATAATAGGCTTTAGCAATACTTTGCGGGAGAAATCCTCGTTGCGATTTTTATCATCAACAATGGTTAAGAGGGAAATAGACAAGATGCTTGAGGCCAGACTAATATTTCCAGTTGAATAAGCAGAGTGGGTTAGCCCCATAGTTATCTAGAGCAAGAAATGTACATAGGATATTAGGGTATGTGTAGACTATAGAAGGATTAACTCGTCCTGTGTGCATGACCCTTTTCCCACACCTTTTACTGACAAGGTTCTATAACATGTTGCGGGGAAAGAGACTTACTCATTTACAGATGGATTTTCGGGGTATCACCAAGTAAGAATTACCAAAGAATACAAAAATAAGAACACAATCATAAAATAATGGGGTTCATTTTCCTATAATGTGATGCCTTTTGGTCTAAAGAATGCACCTGTAGGTTTTTACCAGATTGTGATAGTAGCCTTCCTAGAATTCATTCACAATATTATTGAAGTTTATATGGATGACTGGATGATGTACAGTTTGTTGAAAGAACACATGGTGCTACTATGGCTGATGTTTGATCGGTGTAGGGAGATATAGATATATTTAAACCTCAAAAAGTGTATCTTATGTGTGGCACATGGAAACCTGTTACACCACATAGTGTGTTGAGAAGGAGTGTTGTTAGACCTAGCCAAATTTGCAGTCATTTTGAATATGCCACCTCCTACAAGTGCTAAGAAGTTGTTCTCAATGCTAGGGAACATAGGGTACTATCACAAGTTCATCAGAAGGTATGTGAATATTAATGCAGCCCTAGAAAATCTACTCAAGAAGTCTTAATTTTTCTAGTGGACACTAGAGTGTGATCAAGAGTTTGACATCCAGAAGGAAACTCTCAACAAAACACCTATTTTGATATTTCCAAATTGGGAAAAGGAATTTCATGTACATGTGGATGCATCAGGTATTTCCATGGGATCCATCTTAATGCAACCAGGAGATGGAAATACGAATCATCCCATCTATTTTTCTAGCAGGAAGCTATCGCAAGATGAATGAAACTATACAACTATAGAAAGGAAGGGTTTGGATATGATTTATTCTCTACAAAAGGTTAGACATTACCTGTTAGGTTCTCATTTTAATTCTTTTACTGATCATTCTACTTTAAAATATCTAGTTAACAAGCCTTTCTTGGAAGGAAGAATTTTTCAATGGTTGTTATTGTTTTAGGAATTTTCATTTGAGGTGATAATCAAACCTGGAATATGCAATATGGGTCCTGGTCATTTTTCCATATTGGAGTCAGGGGAGAGTGGCAGAACAATCAATGATCAACTCCCAAATGCAAACTTATTCCGAGTTGAGGTAGTACCAGAATACCTAGAATACACAACAGTCTTCCAGAGTATAGGGACCTTCCCAGAAACATACTCCGCAATTCAAAAACATTATATGGTGGTTTGATCAGTGTACTATCAATTGATCGTGAGGAAATTGTATAAGTTGGGCCTAGACGGTATCCTCAGGAGATGCGTTTTGGACCATGAAAGACATGATATCTTCTGGGAGTGCCACAGTGGAGTTGTGAGAGGCCATGTTGGAAAAAAGGACACTGCGCAGAAATTCCTCCAAGATGGATTATGGTGGCCCATTCTCTTCAAGGATGTGATGGAGTACGCTATATATTGTGATGTTTTCCAGAGAGTAGGTAAGTCATCAAGACGAGATGAATTTCCTCTTAAACCAATTCAATCTCTGCAAGCATTTGAGAAGTGGGTGGTTTATTTTATTGGACAGATCAATCTGACATCTAAGCTCTCAAAGGATAGGTACATTATCATTGCAGTCGATTACCTGACAATATGGAGAGAGGCAGACATTGTTCAGGATTGTTCAATTGATACCACTGCCATATTTATTTTTGAAAACATTATCACTCGATTTGGATGTCCTAGGAGTCTGATTAGTGATCAGGGTGGTCATTTGATCAGTATTACAATATAAAATCTTACAACATAGTTCTTAATCCAACATCATAAAAGAAACCCCTACCATTCACAAGCCAATGGCACAGTAGAGGTCTTTAACAAGATTCTAGAGAGAGGTTTGAAGAAGGTTTGTTGCACAAACATGGAAGATTGGGATGACAGAGTCCCAACAGTTTTATGGGATTACAGGATGACCATGAAGAAGCTTCACAATTATACTCCATTTCATTTGGTCTATGGGAAAGAGGTTGTGGTTCCTCAGAGTTCATTACCCCTAGTCTATAAATCACATAAGTTACACATATGTCATAGGATGAATCAGTTTCACGGAGGGTTATGGATTTGCATGAACTTGATGAGGCCAAGTTTTTAGCAGACTTTTCAATCAGTTGAGAAATATAGGCAGAAATCTTGGCACAACAGGAACATTAAGGCCAAAACATTTATGCAAGGAGAAAAGGTCCTAAATTATGACAATCGATACCAAAAACATCCAAGCAAGTTTCACATGCATTGGTTGGTCCCATTTATATTTGTGAAGATCCGATACTCTAGAGCAGTCAGACTCATGCAACTGGATGGTATACTTCAACCAGGATAGGTGAATGGCCCTCACCTAAAACCCTATATTTCACAAGACTGAGCTAAAGGAATGTTTCTCTAGTCCAAAGGAGCATGTATAGTAGTTAGATTTGAATTTCTGCAATTTCTTTTAATTCAGTTAATAAATTCGGAGTGTGCATTGTTGCGTCATGACATGTATTTCATTTTTTCCATCTAAGTATTAATTTGGTGCATAATTGCTTACTCAACATAGCAGGATTAGAAGAGCCATGAGCATATTAAATATAGTCATTAAATATGACGAGGACCCCATTGTGGTTGGAGGGAGAGTGAATATGAACGTAATCCTAGTCCATGTGCCACACACACTCGATCTAGTCATATTTTTTATGATCGTTATAGTAACCTGTCTGAACTATGTTAAACCATAAATCTGTGATACATGAAGATACCATTGGTATTCACACTAGGATTCTCGACCATTCAAATGGTAATGCCTGAATCTAGCCACGTCCCTGTCCAACTTGTTTAGTAAATTTTGGAATCCCACAATAGATTTACCCCGTTAAATAGTCCCGATGGACACCTCAACTCTAAGTTGTTCCTATAGGTTTAATCATGAGTGTCCTAGGAGTAGTGACAAAGCTCGCCATCTGACCTGAGTGTAAGGCTACACAAACTTAGCTTAAGACTTATTGTTTTCCATTTTGTAATTGAGATTTATAAAATTGGCATAGAGCATGCAAATTCTCCCCATCGTGACCCCAAATCCTAGTATAGTTAGTCTAAGTTTCTTAGAAATGCATAGCAGCGATGCCGAGAGCTACAGAAAGTCAAAGTTTTATCTCCAAGGAAGTAGTTCCGTATGAGTTGTGTGATCCCTGGGTTGAGTTCGTGGGTGACCTTAAAGGGAAGGTCAAGCAAGTGAAGCTCCTCGACCTTGACCTCGACCTGATAGACCAAGTGTTATTCCCACAAATGAAAATTGATGTGTTTTGGAATGTGGCTCCAGTTGATATCAGAGGGATGCAATTCATATCAAATTCATAGTTTATCAACCTCTTTAAGTCCACAATCATGAATCTTTGATACTTTCTAGTCTTCGACACTACTAGTGAGGTTTCACGGTGTAACAAGTTCCTCATCAGTTAGGTACATGAGAGGATATTATGGCTTGATAGATAGTATCCCATTCATGTAGAGGATATCCATCAACTCAAGGGCCTATCCATCAAAGGAAAAGACATCTCAAAAGGGTTCAAGGGACACAGTAAACATGGGAAGAAGAAGGGATAATCCATCCTATATGAAAGATTTCATACACAAAGAGGGGGGCATACAACCAATATTAACCCCATTTTACCAAATATGGTCATAACAACTTGCTATGTAATTGCTAGGAAGGTAATGAGGTCCTACAAAAAGGGAAAGTGCATGTTGGATGCCCTCTCAGTGGAAGGTGTTTGTTCCAATAGAGCAGTGTTCAATTGGTGTAGCTACCTATTGGAAGAAATCTTTCTAGAGTGCAAGGAAGCCCGAGAGAAGGGTGGAATCTTCACCTTTTGATACTTCCTTTTTTTGTTTTCCATGTTGAAGTGGATGCCACCCTCAGGAAGATAGCTATCACCAACAGATAAAGGTCTACTGGAAAATATGTTCAAGCCTTGGCACTCAAGGTCAGACTCAGAGAACAAAACATTTAAGAATGCAATGTTATTAAAGTGGTACAATCAGCTGCTTGATGAAACTTAGAGGTTGCGTGTACCACATGAGCTTCTCAACTTGAACACGAGGAATATTGCATTCAGGTTGAATTTCCACCATATGTTTGTTTGGACCAGGCATGTCAAAACTGAATATTTTCATTCACGGATGCTATTGTTTTACTTAGATAAGGAAGCCTTTGACAAGGAAGTAATGTCATGGCCAGGAGTGAAACGCAACCCACAAAAGTCAAGGAAGGAATACCTTCTACATGCAGAGATATTGAAGAAGAAGGGATAGGAAGCAAGGGTAGGACTGAGCTAGGGACTAGAGGAGAGAAAGCAAGATGCTCCAATTCATACCAACTCAAAGGAGGAGGAAGAGGAGATGCAGCCACTGGAATGCAAGAAGAGGACACTGCCCATGTTCACGTAGCTTCTAGAGAAATCTATGTTGATAGGTAAATATTTTGAGAGCCCCAAGCCCTCAATTCCCTCTCTTAACAATCAATTTTGAGAGATCCATCCAAAGAGGTGGAACCACAGACACCACTATATAGAAACAGGAAGAAATACCAGAGGTTCAGAAGGAACATGAATCAACATCAGGATAGAGTGTAGCCTCATTGCAAGAACAACTGGAGCTAGTACTCGAGAACCCACAAAAGTGGAAAGATTTGGTGCATCTTTGCTTGGAAAAAGTAGAGATAATCCCATTCATTCCATCATCAATAAGAATGAGACTTGCACAGTGGCCGTAAGGTCTATCTATAGGGGAGGAAGAGGTGGACACATCGTCGAAAAATGGAACAGCCAGTGGACTCCCACTGTAGGTCCGAGTACCCAAGGAGGCCACTACTTCTTCTAGTGACCTCACTCAATGGCCATCAGTGCAACTAATTGGGATGATCAGAGCAGAGGCTCCAACAAGACAAATGTGATGTAGAGTTTGATGAGGAGGAATCACTCCTCACGTAAGCCCATCGAACACAGGAGGAGTATGCAAAGATCCAAGTGGAGAAGAAAATGGAAAAGGTCCACATAAATATTACAAAATATTGGCAAGTAATCCAAAGGACAAAACCCCAAATTCTTGAATATGGTGTAGCAGGAGAGTCGGTAGAGAAGATTGAGCTACTCTAGGTAGCATGGTCAGAGTTCATCATTCATACTGAGAGCCTTGAAGAAAAATTGCAGGAGAGTCAGTAGGAAGAAGAACAAAAACCCCAAAAGCTTCAATAGAAAATGGAAATAGTTGTGCTTGAAGGAAATAATGCAAGGGAAACCTTGCACAAGAAAACTGTAGAATGCACAAAGGTTTTCTGGGAAGTTAGTGACTGGATGGGGATCATTTCATGATGCAACCAGACCTTGGAGGATTTGTGCACAAATATCCAGTCGCTTAACAAGGAATTTGTCATCGCCATGGATCCACTGGAGTAGTAGGAAAAGTTCGATCAGATCCAGCAAGTCGACAATGAGTTGAATGCTCTATTTGAATCATAGTCAATATCTAAGAAAGAGCTACGAGAGTTTTGACCGGTTGTTCAGACAACATATATGAAAATGCATCAGGTAGATGCTACAACTATCTTAGAATGGAACTCCCTGGTTGCACCCAAGCCTAAGGGAAGCATTATAGATGTGACTCACCAGTTCATGGTTGAAGCCTCACTCCTCGCCAAGAAGTGGCAAGACAAGGTTTTCAATTTCCAAGGGGTAAAGAAGAGAGCACTGGAATTGATCCCAGATTTGGGTCCTTCATTTGAAGAGATATAAAAATAAATCACTCAAGTAGAAGCTGGAAGAAAAGAAGAGACAAAAGAAAAAGGAAAGAAACAGGCCAGTCCAAAGGCCACAAAATAACCAAGGACTTGACTCAAGGACAAGTCAATGAATGTGGTCAGAGCTTGTTGGGCCCTTCATTTTGTTTTTAGAAGTTGTGCAAGTGATGATGCAATTCCAATTTTGGTCAAAGAGAAGGTGTGCAAGTCACAGAGGAGTGGGACAAAAGAACAAGGAAATAAACCAAAAACAGTTGGAAGGAAGGACATCACAACACCAACATGGAGAAAGAAGTTACAATATAACAAGAACAAGAAAGGATACAAAGTCTCAAAACCGGAAATCCCAGTTGGCTTATATATATGGGATGAATATGATTGTAAAGGGTTGATTTTAGGTTGATTATTGTTTGTTAATTTTTTGTTGTTGTCAATTATGATTATGAGTTATAGGTTGTTTAAATGTGTTCAAATTTTATATTATTGTCCAGTTTTGGGTAGATGTTATCTATGATTCTAGAGTCTGGTTTTCGGAAGCTAGACCAAGTATGTAAAGAGTCATGTCTAGTTGTATTGGTAAAAGAGAAATGTTTTTGGGTTAACCATGTCTCGCAGTAATAGATATTGTTTTTAAGCTTTGGCATGGTCGAGCTATGTCTGTATATGAGCAGAGAATTATGTAATTGAGAAGAAACTTATGAATTTAATACAAGGAGAGATCCAAATTTTGAAGTTACTATGTTTGTTAAGCTTCATGTCATATTGAATGTTGTTTCATATTTTCTTTATGTCATATCTAATTAAGGGGATATAGATTCTTTATGGCTACAACACAACTTTGTTTCCTTTAATCTGAGTTAGGAATGTTTACATAGTTCTGAGTTTAATCTATCTTCTGCAATACTACAAAGATCATAAGATTGTATGGATTTATCTAAGAATTATTATTACCCTTCCCTATTTTATTTTTCTTGGTTGCGCTTTGGGTGAGACTTCTTCCCTTCAAGGAAGATGAAAATGTCAGTGCTCTAGACTACCTTGGTACCTTTTGTTGGTAACCTGAGAAGGACCTTGGTCTGATCAATTCGGTGCCAACATCCCTTGTGACTCCCATCAATTATTATTTCTTAACCATCAAATATAAATAACAAAATATAATCATTTAGACGATATGACATCCTTGTAACTCTCATGGATTTTTAAACTGGATATTTAAATATCAACAATAATTTATATCATATCTAGAAAAAGAATATATATCCACATTATCCACAAAATATCCAAAAATAAGGCTTGTTGTCCAAAATATGTTGAAAACCATTAAACACTATCCTCATTACTGAAAATAAAATAAAATAAAAAAATAGAACCCATATTTGTTGTTTTGCGAGGCATGTTTTCTCTTCTCACTATTGTCACCAACTGAATTCTCTTGAGTGGCCTCTAGTTGGTTAGACCTTTGAGGTTTTATTTCACTGGTCACATGGGAGAAATCATCCTTAAGGTGGAGGTGGGAAGACACTGATTTGGTGGAGTCAGTGGAGGGACTAGAGGGGGAGGCCACTGGTTTTCCATTCACTTGCATAAGTTGTGGAATCTCAATTTTCAATCTCTTGCTAGAATGTGAGAATTGTACTAGAGAAAAGACATGAGGAATTTGAATATTGGGATTAATTGGTGGTGGTAAAGGCAATGAAACAGTGGGACAATAATGATGGTGAGAGACATTCTAGTGGACAATTTCTTGTCAACCGTCATTTGCGGGGACTTTGGGCTGCAAAGACACATGTGGATAAACGGGAATGCCGAGAATATTATGAGGAGGCTGGAAAGGGGGTATTTCTAGTTGAGGGTGAATTATCCCATGGATAACCCAATTAAAGAAACCATCTTGGAAAAGTTGGTTCAATTCTTGCGGGTCAACTTCAAAATGGATAGAAAATCTAGGCCTTCTATGACCTTGATTCCAATTTCCCCTGCCTCTGTTATTTCTACGATTTATACCTCTACTAAAAAAGTTCATCTTGTAGAAACAGGTTTTCAGTAATGAATCTCTTAATAAACCATATATGAAACCCTTCTTACATGAATCAAAATTCGGCTCTAAAATTAACATGAGATACATGCAAATCCATCCATAACACATCATTTATTAATTTCCATGTGAACATGGAATGATAGAGTTCATGGGAAATATGGAGGTAGTGTAATTAGCGAAAAATGGTATCATGGAGGGGATCAACATATGAATATTGTTCAACAACTAATAAAAAAATCAACTATGTATATAAAAATATCAAGAATATCAATCTTCAACCCTTGCTATATTAACTTTCCTTTGTTTCCACATAGACTCCTTTTTAAAATTAATATCACAGAACAAGTGAAATTGGGATCATGAAGGGAGTGTAATTAGCGAAAAATAATAGAATGGTGGGGAAAATATACGGATATTGTTCAAATGAAAAATCAAACCATGTTATCTCTGATATAAAGTTGCAAACAAAATATCCTTTTGTTCAAAATATTAAACTTTAAACAATACTCTGTTTCCAAAGAATAACCCAAAGTTGTTGCCTCCTTAACAAAAGTCCCACTGGCCTTCGAAACTATATTACAAAATAACCGATATGATATGCCCAAAATTTTGTATAACCAAAATAACCATAATAACAATATTGCCATTATATAATATAATCAAAACGAGCATCATCATAATCGCCATAGGAAATACCACAACAATATTGGAGTGGACAAGTCACAACTCATAATACCAACCCACAACAAAGTTCTTAAATCCCACAGGGTCCCACACAATTCCTCAAAACAAATCTATGTTCATAATTGCCATTTAATCGAGCCAATCATTCATCACAATTCCCCATCCATTTCATTCTAGTTTGTATTATTGAATTCGAGCATCAAACATTTTATACAAAGGTGTTTGCAAATTTGATAAACATGACAAGTTTGTTTTAAGAAAGGATATGCAATATTTTCTATCGAACTCATAATCTTCATAAAGACAAATTGTAACTTCAAATGAATAGGTAGGTGCAATAATTCTTCCATAATTTCCAAGAAAGTGACCAATTAGTCCCATGCCGAAGTAAAAGAGAAAGAAAAATATTCCCATTATATTCTGAGTAAGAAACATTTTTACAATAATTCAGAGGGTTAGATGTATAACAGTGACAGTAATTGGAAAAAGAGATCAGGATAAACAAACTAGGGGTTTTTCTATTAAAAATCATGGAAGGTTTATTGCACATGTTCCTTACATTAATAGTCATAGAGTGGAGGTTATAGCACAGGTGCATTGGCATACACGAGTGTTCAAAAAAAAAGAAAAGGTAAGGCAGGGAAAACCCAACTTCAAATAGAGAGGAAAATGCAACAAGAAACCATAGGAAAAGAGGACCCAACAACACTCCTTTTCTGAGCAAAAATCTCGAATAGTTACACACAACAGGGACACCCATGACCTTTCTTTTTTCTTAAAAATACTAATAGTCTCATAACAACCACCACAAGAAACCAAAGTTTGCAAAAAACCAATACATAGTCTAAAAACATTGTGACAGCTTGAGAAATACAAAGACCATGAGAAACAAGAGCCAACACTTGATTTAATAGAAGAGTGAAATTCATGGATGGATAAGTAAGAAAAATCCCATACCTGTAAAATATTGCATAAGGAGAAATGACCAAGGTGTATACCTCCTCCACGACCAAGCAAGGTGCAACAACAACAAATAATAGAGCACAATGAAAATGACTAGGGCAGTGGGCTCGAGGTGATTGAGAGTGACATGCATTTACTATATGTCGCTTATCCCTTGGCATTCATTCATGGCTAGTATGATCCAAGTGCACTATACATCTCACATTCCATTAACATTCCCATCGATCAATACAAGCCCACTATCCCATGGTTTGCATACAATCCCATTTAAAAATTAGCCAACCTTTGCCACCATTCAATCTAAAATATGACTATTTATAGGAATACATCTAATATTTCCATAAAAAAAATGTGAACCACAACTGTAGCAAGATTTGGGATGGTCACCCATATAAAATCAAAATTAAACTAGAGTGTTATTCCTTCACACATTAATGCATCATATCACATTTTGCGAAGGTAATCAAGACCACATTCTTTCCTGTTTTAACCATCTTGCCCATAATTTCTTATCATAAGAATTTTAACCATGATTTGAAGAAAATAAGCTATAGAATTGTGTCACACCAACACATAGAAAAACAAAATATAAGTGTCACTTCTCCTTCATAGTGCCATAAGTCAAACAAGGGGTCCCACATACTAGTATATTATTAATATAATTAAATAATAAATATTGGCAATCATTTGCGAGCATGGTACCCAACGTTGTGCTTTTAAGCATCAACAATGGGAAATTTAGTTATAAAGTCAATGTTTGTCACTTCCCATTTCTTCTCTGGAACTGATAATGGTTGTAGCAAACTTGTTAGGTGTCTTTGCGCAACATTCACTCTATGTAATTCCATACATATGGAAATGTAATCAAAAACATCATTTTTCATTCCTAACCAAAAGAATTAGCTTCTTATTGTTGTAATTATTTTTTGGTAACCGGTATGTCTAGCATATGGAACATTGTGCATTTCCTTTAATACTAAATTCCTAAGTTCTTCGGAACTAGGAACATAAATTCTTTTTTTATGCATAAGTAGTCCATCTTCATTTATCTCATACTCTTTCACTTTCTGTTGTACATCTCCTTGTTGTAATATTTCCTTTACCTATAGGTAATGATGATTTGTAACAACAACATCTAAATTATTCTCTTCAAGTCTCATTGATGAATATTGATAGTTTTAGCATGCATGAGATGCACTCTTCTACTATGTGCATCGACAGATTTATTTTATTTTCCTTTGATATACTTGATATCAAAGTCATATTCACTTAATAATTCAAGCCATATTGTTTTCCTGGCATTCAAAGTTGGCTAATCAAAAAGATACTTCAGACCACTATGGTCTGCTCTTAATTCAAATCTTTTTCCTATGACATAATTCCTCCATATCTTCAATGAATGAACAATGGCAGCAAGATCCAAGTCATGTGTGGCATAGTTCCTCTCATGCTCCTTAAGATTTATGGACTCATAAAAAATGACATGTCCATTTTGAGTGAGGACTCCACCAAGTCCTTCCTTGCACACATCTGTGCATACCACGAAATTCTCATTTGGGTCAGCAATATTCAAAATAGGTTCACTAGTAAGTAATTCCTTCAACGAAATAAAATTTTCTTCAAACTTAGGTGTACATTCAAATTTAATTCCCTTATTTTGCAAAGAAGTGATGGGATGAGCCATCTTAGAGAATATCACTATAAACCTTCTATAGTAACCAACTAACCCCATAAAAGATCTGACTTTTGAAACATTCATAGGCATTGGCCATCCTCTAATGGATTCAAAATTCTCAAGGTCTACTGCTATACCTTGTTCTGAAATAATGTTCCCCATGTAATGGATCTATTATTGATAAAAAAGAACACTTACTTAGCTTGGCATATAACTAATTTTCTCTCAACACTTGTAGTACCAGTCTTAGATGATGTTTGTGCTCTTCCTCTAACTTAGAATAAACAAGTATGTCATCCAGGAATACTATGAAAAACTTATCCAAGTAATTTATGAATATGTCATTCATTACGAACATAAAGACAACTAGTGCATTGGTTAGTCCAAATGGCACCACTACAAATTCATAATTCCCATACCTAGTTCTAAAGACTGTCTTATGGATGTCTTCTTCCTTGATTCTTAATTGATGGTATCTTGATATCAAGTCTATCTTTGAAAATATCTTTGCTTCTCTTAGTTTATCGAAGAGGTCATCAATTTTGGGTAGAGGATAATTGTTTTTTATAGTAGACTTATTCAACTGTCAAAAGTCAATACACAGCCTCAAGGTTCCATCTTTCTTTTTGACAAAGAGTATTGGTGGTTCCCAAGGTGAAACACTTGGGATTATGTACCCTTTCTTCAACAATTCCTCCAAATTCATTTGTAATTATTTTAACTAGGGTGTGCTCATTCTATAAGGTTTGTTTGACACCAAGGTAGCTCCTGGCACTAGATCAATAGAGAAATCTATTTCCCTTTTTGGTGGAAACCTTGGTATTTATTGGAATACATCCTCGAATTATTGTAGTATCGAGAAATATTCAAGGCTTGGCCCCTTTGTCTTTTTTGGCTCCTCCACATGGGCTGCATACAATTGACACCCTTTTATGAAACATCTCTTTAGTTGTAAGGATGAAATATCCCTTATTGAGATGGGTCTTGGAACTCCTTTCACAGTGATCTATTTTCCATCTCCATCAAGACATGTAAATGTCTTTCTATGAAAGTCTAGGAAAGCAAGATGCTTATCCATCCAATCCATTCCAATTAGAATATCATAAGACCCCAATGGTATGATATTTAGGTCAACACTAGTATTCACACCATTAAGACTTGTGGAACAACTTCTGACCATATAATGGATTCTCCTTTTGGTTCCAGTGGCTAGTTGAGCCAAACTTGATTTCCCAAGCTTAATTTTCTCCAAATGTAATCTATCCACTATTTTAGGATCAATGTAAAAATGAATTTCTCCTGAATCAATTAAAATAGAAATATATTGATTTATGATCTTACCTTCCACCTCGATCATGTTGGATTGGTATCCTTTTTTTCAATCATTTAAGGTTGCATAAATCCTTCCCATGTCTTTGATTGTTGTATCCTCTTGGATGTTGTGCAAAGTCTTCACTCTGTCTTTTCTATGTGGGAAATCCTTGTAGATGTGATCTTCTTTGCATTTCCAACACCGAATTGGTGGTCTTTCCCATTTTCCCAAGGAGTCTTATTTATTGGTATCATCCTAAGAATATTGATCTTGATGATTTTTATCAGCCTCATTTATATTGAAAGAAGGTTTGAATCCCTTCCTCCTTTGATCAAAATTATCCTTCTTCTTATCCTTCCAATATTTTTGCATGGATTCTCTAGCCTGGCCTTGCTTGAATACAAGTATTTATCCTTCTTGATATCCTGATTCAAGGTCTTGGGTTGATCATACCAAATATTTTCTTTATAAAATGTTGGAAGTCCACTCAAAAGCCTTTGTATCTTTACCTTTTCATCACTTATAAACCAAACATATTCTAACAACCCCAAGAACGTCTTCTCATACTCTTCCATAGTCATGCTCCCCAACCTGAGTTCAAAGAACTCCTTCATTTTCCTGTCATAAAAATGCTCTGAGAGGTACTCCTTCTGGAAATAGTTCTTGAATTTCTTCCAAGTGACCTTATTCTCATTAATATGTTCAACTTGATTAAGTTTATCCCACCACATTTCAACTTTACCATGTAAGTGGTTGGTGGAAATTATGGCTTCTAGATTTGATGAATAGTTGTGCAATTGGAAATATCTCCTGAGTCCAAGAAAACATGCTTCAACATCATTTTACCTTTCTATTTCACCATCAAAGTATGGTGGCTTGAGATTCCTCAAATCTCCTTGCAAACTTTCCACCTCCTTTCTCCTTCTTTGGTGCCTGATAGGAGACACCTCTAGACTTCTTAAGGAATATTCAAATGCATAAAACTTTATTTTTTAGTAATGAGGTGAGTGGTGTCTATGATCTTTGTTAGCACTTCTGGAATAACCCTCTCTTCCACGATCATCTCTTATTTCATGACACTTGCCTTCTTCCTCTTTCTTTGATCCATTCTTGGCTTGACCTTGCAACTAATTTAAGCTCTGTAACACTCGATAATTTATCTTACTTTTCTCCCTCATCATTCTCTCATTGTCTTCCTTGTAGCTCTTCACTTCTATTTTTAGGCTCTTCACAGTTTCTACCAATGTTCCTTTCTCCCCTCGACCCTTGCATCTGTTGGATTCTATCTCTACATTTCCAATTTTGGTATTCTGTCCTTCGACCACTTTATCATGGATGGAGGCTCCCTCACTTTTTTCCATTTCTTAAATATGAATTTTGAGATGATGTATGTAAATTCCTTAAATCTATAGAATGTGGAAGTGACCATTTTTTCAGAATTAAGCATATGATAACCAAAATTTGTCAATAATGCTACAGATCCTTTCAACTCATGAAGAATTTATATATATAGAATTTCCATGTTATCCCTGGGTTGATATAGAAATCAATTATTCACAAGCGCCTCCTTCAAGCCACTTCCCCAAGTGACCATGGCTCAAAACCATGGGCCAAATCCTTCCTGGCGCTTTTTTGTGCTAGAATTACTATATCGAAGATCGTGTGGTTGAAAATCGATCGATGGTTGAGATCGATGGTCAATAGGAGCTCCAAGACTCTGGCTTCAAAATTTCAGTACTATCCACACTCTCAACTCTTTTGGAGTACCAAGTCTCCAAACTAACGGATTGGTTGCCATGTATCCTGTCCTGATCAA
This sequence comes from Picea glauca, assembly GCA_000966675.3. Lineage (NCBI taxonomy): Eukaryota > Viridiplantae > Streptophyta > Pinopsida > Pinales > Pinaceae > Picea > Picea glauca. The sequence continues at coordinate 936,576 of JZKD02S1843718.1, forward strand.
TGGTTAGGATTTCCTTCGTAGCTCCGAGCTTTGGGGCTCCCAAGCCCCTCTCCATAGATATCCTAGAGTGCCAAAATACCATAGGTCCTCTCCTTCCTCCATGTATCACCTCCTGATCAATGGTGGAGATTAACTCTGGCCTTCGGAAGTTCTTGACCCAAGCAACTTGTAACTCAAAATCTTTGGAGTACTAAATATCTAGGCCTTGGGATCTTGTGCCACATGTCTATTGTAATGAATGGATGAGATGGACTCTGGCCTTCAAGAGTTCTTGACCCCAACTTCTTATGCCTTTAATCCTCTAGAGTGACAAGTCTCCAAACTACTGGATCTACTGCCATGTGGCAGAAAATAAGGCACAGACACATGGCCCTATATGATGGGTTACACATGTCATATAATAAATGGCATGAACGGTCTTTGAAAAACATGAAACACAATGAAACGTGCAAAGGTTCAAGTGTGTCCACGTCACCCTAGGTGACACTAGCAGTCCATGTCACAACAATGCCTGACACCTTCGGGACTAGGAAATTTGGGAGAATTCTCCCCACTACACCACAAATCCCCCGAACGCCGAACTCCAGAATTGGTTGATCTACAGACACATGTCCTCAAACATGAATGGTCTAGATTTACTCCAGTGTTTGAGACTTTAGAGGTTTTTTTTGCTAAACACCACCACACCCCCGAACTACCAAATGCAGAATTTACGAACACTTGTTAATATTCAGACACATGTACCTGAATATGAAGTGTACATATTTACTCTGGAGTTCGGGACTTCAGAGGTTTTATGTCGATCCCCGAACATCAATCATCGACGATTGTATATTTTATTTTTTGGGGAAAGAGAAAAACTTCACTAGCATCTGCCAATCTCCGACCAGTGGTCATCGAGGATCGAATATTTTCCTTGGTTGATCTTCAACCCTTCACCCAATTCACCGACCCCTGACGATCGACCGTCGACATTTTTTGTTGGAGAACTTCCAGACTTGGAATTTTGACAAAATCATAGGTGAATCTGGGTCGTTGATCTCCCGACCAAGATGATTTTGACCGTTGGTTTTCTCCAACTCCCCAAACAACCAAAATGAATAGGAATCATCGATGTTCCTCTTTTTCAAATCGTCGAATCAATCCCAACCGTTGATTTGGTGATTCCCCCAAACTTTGCAAACATTCTTTTTTTTTTTCAAGGACGGATCAGGACTGTTGATCCAAGATCAAACACGATCTCAACCATCGATTCTCCAAACTCTATCCAGCATTATGACAACCATTAAAACTTGAATTTTCAACCTTCCAAGTCAAATTCGACTCCACAACTTTACAGATTGAATCCATTAACTTATTAGATAATCCTGGAATCATTCAAACTCAGATTTGTTCACGAATTTGGGGGATTTCACTCAAACTCTTCCACCATTTTTCCCCAATTCACACACATATATAAAATATGTAACATGTAATCTTCCTTATTCTCACTTGTTCTATCCCGTAACAGTCTAGTGTTTGAACCAGAAGCTCTGATACCAATTTCTAACATCCCTAACCACCCAAGCAAAGAACGCCACTACAACTCTTCTCTATTACCAACTGTAACATATCCATCTTCCCATTGGGAGGGGGCATGCCACACCAAGAACGAACCTCATGGAAGATTTGGAAACTCTGATAACAATTAATTAATAAAGAAGCATGAAATACATATATGAAATGATCAATATTCACAGCACAACATAAAATACATGAATGATATATCATGCATAAAATTAACTAGGAAGCATGTATATTATAGGTACAATATCATGTATAATCATTTGATACACAATGGAAGTAAATATATAAGCAAAGAAAACTATAAAAGAGAGAACTTATATTTTATAAAATAAGACCCCAACTAGCTACAAACCAAGAACGCTCCTCCCAAGCATAGACATTTTTTTTCCAAGTCTCAACAACAATGTCACCCTCGAGCCAGGGCTATGAATCCACAAGGATGGTTCCATAGTGTTACTTGGCTTCCCAAACTAGTCAAAACTCAATCTCTCACAGGATTCTCCAACACTCACAACAATCCAAGTACCCAACTCTCTTCTACCCATCCTGCACCACACAAGAGAATAGACCTCCACCCTTCTCTACCACGCAGTCCCTCAGGCAGTCCCTCTCCATCCAAATCTCAAGTGCAACTGGTCTAGAATATACATGATGGGAATCTTAGGACTCACAGCTGTGATCCAAGATGATCACAGGCCAAGAATCTTAGACATACATGCCTCAAATAATGGTTGGAAAACACCAGCAATATCTATAGTCAACAAAACCGTGGCTTCTCTTCAGCAGTTCATCTTCCTTTCCCAAGCCAAGGCACCAAAATGAGGAAAGATGAGTGAGTGAAGGAATTAATGGATTGCAGACTAAATGAGAGAGGATGAATAGTGAATCAAAATGATTGAATGAATGTGTGAGGCAACCAACAACAATAACAGAATGGGGACGAGAATGAGAGTATTTTCCAATGGGAGAACAAACCCCTTCCATGGATTAGGGATGGGTTTTATTAATTTGTGGGGGTCAATAACCTCTTGGACTTCTCCCAAGAGCTCATGTAATTTATTCCCCCCCATTACAAAAAATGGGTAATATAAAAATAATTAGCACTTATCCCCTCAATCCCCCCTCTCTTGTGGAATCATAGCCCCTTATGACTCTAGTCTTTGTCTGTCTAGCATCCAATGATGTATTTATTATTAATAATGATCAAAACATTACATTTATTAGGCACACTGGCCTTTTAATAATTTTTTGGGCACTTTGGCCTCTCAACATTGTAACAATACATTATTTAATATGGGGCTCAAAACCCAGGGTGTTACAGTGGCTAAGAAGTGGAATATGGTCAATAGCTTAGATGAGAGAAAAAATCAAAGATAAGATCAAATAATTGACGAAGATTGTGCAATTTTTTGATAATCAAACAACAAGCCTGTAGAATAAAAGGGTAGTTTTTGTAGTTTATCAGATTATCAGATTATCAAATTATCCTTGCAAATCTGATAAATTGGTAGTTTTTGTATGTTTTGATGGTTGAGTTTTTGCAAAAGAATAAAAAGAAGCAGAAGGGATGAACCTGCACAATTGATTATAAAGTTATCTACCTAGTGAATATATGTTGATGACAGTTGTGTTCTCTTACTCAAATATTTATGTGTTTAATCTTGTCTTGAATGAAAATTTTGTGATGTGTGCAATGTACATTTCCTTATTCTTTCATCCATTGTTTTAGTTCATCTTTTTGTTGATTCTACAACATGTTATACAACTATTGTTTAGCGAAAGATCTGCTATTTGGAAACCTATTAAATGATTTGCATCTAGATATTTTTCTAAGTCTTAAGATATTATTTTAATTCTTTCTTCTCACATAGAAAGTGATTCATTGCATTGCTTGTTGTTTCCTGTGTTTGTCTTTTCATATCCCCAACTATCTATTAATATCCATACCATTAGAAAAGGAGAACCTACTTTTATACTGTGTGGCCTTTCCAACCAGAGGACCATCTTTGAATCCTATGCTTAAGCTGGCCAACAAAACCTACTTATTAAAAAACCAATCATTATAAAATTGAGGTGGACTAGATATTCCCTTTAGAAGTCAGGTGAAAACCTTAGGACCAACATATTCTAGCGCCATTGTCGGGGAGTGAAGTAACGAAATATATTTCATTGGAGAATGACATTGAATAGCTCTTACCTTTGATGGTGAACAAATATCAGACACAAATAGACTACCATCTTTCACCTGGTGAGTCCACTGAGTAGAATTTTTGAAAGAAATATTATCACCCAGAAGAGGACTCAATAGATCCAAATATGAACACATCAAATCCACCAAGGCTCATCCTAACCCTAAGAAGGACATAGTAGTCCCTGAGACACAAAGGAAGCTAAGAAAATCCACCGTAGCTCAGAGATATAGCTCCCCCCTCAAGGGGAAAGATGTTCCCAAAGAGTCTACTTCTCTTCATCATCACAAGAAACTTGAATTTTCTATCCCTGAGAATCACAATTTAAAGGAACCTCAGACATTTTCAACTCCTTACTCGATTTCATCATCCAGTCCAGCATCCACCCCTATAGCTCCCATAAATATTCAGATTCATATTTCCCAAGCAATGGATTTTAAAAGGATGGATTTCATAATTTATGCTAGATATGCACCCCTAGTTCTTCTTATAGGATTACATGCACTCCCAACCACAGATTACATGAAATATTTACAAAGATATAATGGGGAAGGTGATGTCACTGTTGAGGAACATTTGGTATCCTTCTACAGCTTTGCAGAAAACTTTAACATTAACTATGCATATGTGTGGATGAGGTTGTTTGTGCAGAGTCTGGATGGGGAAGTAAGGAAATGGTTATGGGGTCTTCCTCGAGCCTCCATTGCATATATTGAGGCATTAAATGAATCTTTGATAAAGCAATGGGTCAATAAGAGAGATTATCTCTACTACATCACTAACTTTGGGGCTCTAAAGAGAAATAATGGTGAATCTATTTCAGACTTCACCAAGAGATTCAATAAGATGTATGGTAGAATCCCATATGAGATCAAACCAACTGAAGCCTTTTCTAAGATCACTTATGCCAATGAATTTGATGCAAAGTTATTCCTTCTGCTGAGGGAGAGAAGATCCACCACCTTGTTTTCCATGCAGGAAGAAACCATTGAGGTTGAATCCAATATCTTGGCATTAAACATGTTAAAGACTAGATCTGATAAAGACAAGAAGAAACAGAGAGAATATTCCCATGCTTCCTCTAAATCTACCACATCTGATCCCAAACTTGATGAAATGAAAAAAACATTAAAGGATATGGCATCTGAAATAGCTAAGATGAAATGGGAATCTAAACAACCAAACAAATCTTTTCAAGGGGATATAAATAGAAATCCAAACCATTTTAGAAGGCCTAATGATGCCCCTCAGATAATGCAGAGAGAACGGAGGAATGTTGATGATCAAAGGGTATTGCCTCCTTTCCAAGACAATTAGATTGAGGAGATATATGTAGATAGTGATGTTGTAGATGATATTGTTGTTGTACTTTTCATTGAAACATATTTTTATACCATTCACTTAATGCAAAAAGAATATGAGGTAGCACAACTATCAAATCAGTTTGACAATTAGATAGGGGAAGAAGGAGTTATTCAAGGAAAACCCTAGAAAAAATATGATTTGAGGCCTAGAGAAGGGGCTCCCAAAGCCACTACCTCTGGTAAAAGAAAACAGGATGAAGTTACTCCCAAGCCAAATCCAAGTAAAGGTATGGCATCTAAATCTCAAAAACTTCCCCAATCTAATCCTGCAGTCCCTAAAATAAAGGAAGTTGATATTCCACCAGCCTCTTTCAGCCTAAAGCATGAGTTGAGCAAGATCAAGATCCCTGTGTCGTTGAATGAATCGATGAAGAATGAACCTTTAAAAAACTCCATCATGAATGTTTTGAAACCAACTAATCCTATTGTATCTTTTGATGTAATTAGTCTTCAAGATGAAAACCCATCCATTACTATGGGTCCACACATTGAATATGGCTCTGATGCTTCTCCACCATTCTATATATATTTAAATTTCCATCATAATATCCTGCATAACTTTATTATGGACTCAAGATCCTCGCACAATGTTATGCCCAAAGTTGTCATGGAAGAACTAGGTCTGGAGATCACCAAACCCTACCAAGACCTGTACTCCTTTGATTCTAAGAAAGTAAAATGTATGGGACTGATAAAGGATATGGTGGTTTCTTTGGGACAATTACCAATGAAGAGTGTAGTGATGGACATTGTTGTGGTTGACATTCCCCCGAAGTTTAGTATTCTCTTATACATAACTTGGGCTAAGAAGGTTGGAAGATCATTAAAAATGGACCTCACTTACACCACCATCCTTGTGTTCGGAGGGGAACATAGGAGGCTATAAAGAAAGATAATATTAGCCTATATCTTAAGTGACCATAAGAACCCAAGAAATCACCCAATTTATGTTGTTGAGGGTGAGATTGGATAATCTGTTTTTCATTTAAATGATGATGAACCCAAAATATAAGTTATCCAATGCAAAGATCAACCATTGACAGATCAACAAAACAAAGTATTGAAGATGTATTTCGATGGCTCTTCATCAATGGAAGGATCTGGGGTATGTATACTCCTCATTTCCCATTCACAAGAGGTAATAATACTCTCTTATAAGGTAGAGATTGAAACTACTAAAAATATAGCTGAATATGAAGCTCTGGTGTTGGGATTGAGGGCTGCCAAAGACATGGCCATTGATTGTTTAGTAGTTTTGGGTGATTCTGAATTAATCATCAATCAAGTTAAGAACATCTATTGAGTTAAACAACAGAGGATCAAGCAATATAGAAATGATGTATGGGACCTGATCGAGAATTTCTTTCTAGAATTTAACATATCCTTCATCCCCAGGGAGGATAATCAGAAGGCAGATTCCCTAGCCTTAGATGCCATCACTTTTAGACCTCCCATTGGTCCAAATGGGTGGAAATTAGACATAGAACAACCATACTAGACAACATAAAGCACTAACAAGTCTTTAGTGATTATCTAGAGCTACAGATATTTCTACACACCATTGGTGAATTCTCTAATATCTCTATCGACCAAGAAAGCCAAGAAAGTGAAAATAATGAGTTAGAAAATCAAGAAACATCTCATCTACTAAAGAAAGTAGTTGGTCACAATATTGTGGAGATGAAAACCAATCACATTCCAAGAGAAATAGTTCCACTGGAAAGGTTGTTTGACAATAATGATGTTTCCAGAGAAGCTTCCATGAATAATCAAGAAGAAGACATAATATATTTCAATATTGGGACCACTAATAATCCCAAGATCATCAAGATGTCCAAAGCATTAGTTGTGCACCAAAAGAACAAGTATGTTAGTCTCATCAAAAAGTTTGTTGATACTTTTGCATGGTCGTATGAATATTTAAAGAAATTTGACACTGACATCATCTAGCACAAGATCCCTCTGAAGGATGGCTCCAAGACATTCAAATAGAAGATTCGACAATTTGATCACATGATCATGTCCATAATTGAGAAATAACTGAAACAGATGTTGTATGCAAGTATTATTGTACCATTGACGTACTCAAACTGGGTGGCCAACTTGGCACCTGTGATGAAGAAAAATAGGAAGATACACTTGTGTGTTTATTTCTGAAATCTCAACAAGTATTCTCTAAAGGAAAATTACCCCCTCCCCAAGATGGATCATATTTTACAGAGGATGGTAGGTTCCCATAGGATTTCCTTATTATATGGATACTCGGGTTATAACCAAATAGTAGTGTGTGAAGAGGACAAAGAAAAAAAAACATTCAGCACCCCATGGGGAACATTCATGTATGACAAGAAACCTTTTGGGATGATGAACGCAGGGGCCACCTTTCAGAGGGATATGAACATAGCTTACGTGGGGGAAAAACACAAATTTAGGGTTATATATTTGGATGACATCACCATTTACTCCAAGTCTGATGATGAACATTTGCATCATCTGGAGCAAGTTTTCCGGAAATGTAGGAGATACAAAATATCTTTGAATCCTAGGAAGTCCCAGTTTTCCATGCTAGAAGGAAATCTCTTGGGCCACATCATATCAGTAGGAGGTATAAAAATTGATCTAAAGCGATTTTATGCCATTCAAGAGATTGAAATTCTGAGAAATAAAAAGGCTATCTAGTCTTTCATTGGAAAGATAAACTTCCTAAGGCACTTTGTGCCAAATTTTGTCGCAATCCTGAAGCCTATCACCAACATGTTGAAGAAATATGTTGTGATAAAATGGTCACTATAGGAAAATTCAACATTCCAAAGGATCAAGTAGGATTTAGTTGAAACCCCTGTATTATCCATCCCTGACTATGACAAAGATTTATTCATCTTCTCCTTCACTTCTGAGGAGACCATTGTTATTGTACTACTGCAAAAAAATGGAGAAGGGCATGAATAGCCCATATCCTTTTTTATCAAATCTCTCTAATATTTTGAGATGAATTATGATATATTAAAAAAGTAGGCTTATTCATTGGTCAAAGAACTCAAGGCCTTCAGGGTATATGTGTTACATTCTAGCATAACAACCTTTGTTCCTATCATCAGTGTCAAAGAGATTTAGGTCTAGCCAAACAGTGAGGGGAAAATAGGGAAGTGGATTGTCAAACTATTGGAGTATGAACTACACATAAAACCCACCAAGTTGATCAAGGGACAAGGAATTTCCAAGTTGTTATCAAAATCAAAATGTAAGGTGATAGAATTACATCAAATATTCATCCAATCATAGGCACCCATCATATAGCCTAGACAAGACATCATGTTGGTATTTGAAAATTACTCCTCTTCACCTTGGTATAGAAACATCATTTATTTTGTACAGCATGTTGAATGTCCACCAGATGTGAAGAATACAAAGGCCAGGTCTCTCAAATTGAATGGTATCAAATTATTCATTTCAAACCAGAACTTGTATTGGAGGGATCTTGTTCGCATCCTATTAAAATGCCTTGATGAAAACAAAGCCAAACAAGTCACAATAGAAATGCATAGAGGATTATGTGGAGGACACCAACATTGGAAGGACACAACTCTCAATATCCTAAGGGAACGGTACTACTGGCCCATGATTTTCTCTGATGTATTTACTACTGTTAGGGCCTGCAATGAATGTCATAAATTTGCAGGAAAACAAAAGTTACTATCACTACCCCTAAAACCTATCACTACCAGTGGTCCATTTCAGAAATGGGGGTTAGAATTCATAGGTGAGATAAATCCACCATCTAGTGGGAGGAACAAGTGGATTCTCACTACCACCGACTATTTCACCAAGTGGATCGAGTTTGTGCCCACCAGGAATGCCACTGACAAGGTGATCATGAATTTCTTGGAAACCAATATTTTCACCAGATTCAGCTTCCCCAACAAGATTATAACAAACAATGCCCAAGTATTCAAGTCTAAAGCCATGATTGAATTCTATGGAAGTCATAATTTTTCCTTGATGCATTCCACAACCTATTACCCTCAAAGGAATGGTCTGGCGTAGTCATCAAACAAAACTCTCATCGGGATTATCAAGAAGTTTTTGATTGAAAAAAATAAATCTCGGGACTCTAAACTCAAATATTCTTTATGGGCTGATAGAATCAGTGCCAAGAAATCTTTGGGAACCTCACCATTTCATCTTGTCTATGGTGTAGACATTGTCTTTCCCACCCAGATTGGCATACCAGTCATAAAATTCTTACAGGAAGAGATTGAAGAGACAAATGGAATCCAAAGGAGAATCTTCCATATTATAGAGGTTCAAAAAAAGAGAGAAGCATTGGATCATAATAACAAAGCATACCAAAGAAAGATCAAATCATCCTTTGACAAGAAAACCAATAAAGGGATCTTTCAAGAAGGTGACCTGATTTTGAGGTGGGATGCCAGAAGAGATGACAAGTCCAAGCATGGTAAGTTTGATAAACTCTGGTTTGGCACTTCTAAAGTGGTTTAGGTTCTTGAAAATAACACATTTATCTTGCACAATCTAGATTATGCAGATATCTTCAGAGGCCTAGTAAATGGGTGCTTGCTGAAACACTAGTTTTTTTAAAGATGAGGGAAGGTCCCTCTTGTACCATAGATGCATTCATTTTATTTTCTCATTTGATTAGTTAGTTGTGTGTGAATAAAGACTCGATATCCCAACAAAGGAACTAGTTTTTATTTATTTTTTTCAACTTCATATATGCATGGTTGAGAAATAGTGGTAGAGATACATGCCCGACAAACAGAAACAGAGGTAAGTTACATCCAGTGGGAGAGAGGTTCTAAAAGGTAAGGCACCTGCTCTACTATTCTTAGCACCTCACAGGGAAGTTCTATCCTCGGTTGGAGCCAATGTTGTAACCTAGGTCTACACTCCTTTCCTTCTCTCTCATTTACCATTCTAAGTTTTGTGGTTGCTTTCTTAGGTTATTCTCCATTATTTAATCACTTAGCTTCAAGACCTATTCTCTCCTTTACTTATTTTTCACCATATTTTTTCTCTTTCTTGAAGGGTGATTTCATGTTATGGTTTGAGTTTGAAATACTTTTCATCATATTATCCACTAATTGAGCATGCAGCAGACCCATCCAGTCTTTTGTGTGCACAGAAGACATCCAGGTCCAACAAGTCCTTTGTAAACTCAGTAAGCTTCTACAGAAAAAGACAGCAAATCAAAGCAGTCCATTTCAGGCTTAGAATTTAAGCTAAATAGACATGTCAAATATTAAATGGTGGAGATCCAACATTTGATTCAGATCAATGGCTCTCACGCATTTGGAGTCTCAAAATCACGTGGGGTTTAACAGGAATGACTCCGCGACTTTGGTGTTTGGGAATTTGAATTTTCCATTGGTTCAAATATTTCGAAGTGTCCAGACGTCGAAGTGTCGAAGCCTCCGAATCTCTAAAGTACCAAAGCACACTGCACTCATCCATCAGGACTTGTGGTGCTTATCCATGGAGACATGCAGCTTCCATTTGTACCTGACATGTGGCACTTTTTCATGGAGACATGTGGCTTCCATCTGTCCCTGACACATGGCACTCATTTCTGGTCATTTGGGTCCCATTATTCGCTCATTTTTTAGGGACACATGTCACTCTCCTTATGTGTCATGTCAACATCCATGAAATCATATGGCATCAGGCCATCACGTCACTTTGGGCCCTACCACTTCAGGAGTTTTTCAACTCAGCATAGGCTGAAATCACTAAAGGTTCAAACTTCTGAAGTCCCGAAGTCATTAATTTTGAAGGTTTAAGGTAATCTCGGGTTAATAAGTGATTAGTGTTGGTTAACGAATTTGGGGGGTTCTATCCTCCGGAGGATATGCATCCTCTGAGCTCTGAAACCTCTGAATGTCAAATTTTTGAAGTGGCTCACCCACATTTATTGCATATTTTAAAGGTTTAAAAAGGGGTACCAAACAAAGAATGCAGAAACTACACGTCCAAACTCCAGAAAAGCGCAACATGACTTGCTTCTTTTCTCTAAGATATAAATAGGGGAAAAACATGGCCCATATTTTTTAGTTGTTTCCATTGGTCTCAAATAGTGCGCAGACATGCCAATGCGCAACACATCACTCAACTCTATCACTCTGAATTAGTTTCAGTCAAAGGCTCAGTGTGATTCAACTTATGCATCAGTCTGCTTTACCATTAGCAACAATTTCCAGTTTTTTAAGTTAAGACATTTCAATTTAATGCATAATAAGTGGTCATTTTTGTTTGATATGAAGCGCGTCCCTTTTAATTAAGTTAAGTTTGAAGTATGCATCAATGCACTTTAGCAGTGGCGTGGTTAAGTTAATAATTTGTTTATAACTAGGAACTCATAGTGAATCCTCAGTCCCATATGGACGAGAGCCTTTGCAACTCTGATAAATAGGCAGTTTTTGTATGTTTTCATGGTTGAGATTTTGGAGAAGAATAAAAAGCAGCAGAAGGGTTGAACCTGTGCAGTTGCCTGTAAAGTTCTCTACCTAGTGAATATATATTGATGGCAATTGTTTTCTCTTACTAAAATCATTATGTGTTTAATCTTGTCTTGAATGCAAATTTTGTGATGTGTGCAATGTATATTTCCTTATTCTTTCATCCATTGTTTTAGTTCATCTTTTTGTTGATTCTGCAACCTGTTATACAACTCTTGTTTAGCGAAATATCTACTATTTGGAAACATGTTGAATGATTTGCATAAATATATTTGTTTAAGTCTTAAAATATTATTTTAAGTCTTTATTCTCACATAGAAAGTGATTCATTTCATTTCTTATTGTTCTATCCCATGTTTGTCTTTTCATATCCCCAACTATCTATTAATATTCATACCATTAGCAAAGGAGAACCTACTTTTATACTGTGTGGCTTGTCCACCCAGATTACCATCTAAGAAACCTATCCATAAGTTGACCAACAAAACCAAATTATTAAAAAACCAATCATTATAAACTTGAGGTGGCCTAGCTCTTCCCTTTAGTAGTCAAGTGCATACCTTAGGACAAACACCAAGAACTATACTCTAGGGTGAGTAAACCAATTCCTTAAAAATTGTACTTTGGATTCAAAACTTTGCTTCTTCTTATATTTTGTGTTTTATGACAACATAATGTAATCTTGTTGGAAATAATTGTAAAAATAAGATAAATGCTATAAATATTGAAAGTAAAATGTAGGGAAATGACTAAGAAAAATGGATAACCTACCCACCTAACCTAACTGGAAAGTGGGTGCACTAGGTGACATGTGATGCAAACTCCCACCACTTCTTGGGCTCGCACGACCTCCTGGTCTAGCATCATTCATAGTAGTGAGTTGGATTATCTCTCAAGTCCTCTCTAAGACAAAAAAATCTATGTTCCATGGGTCTTCTTCCCTTTCCCCATGCACAATTTCAATCTCGCAAGGGTCTTATCAAGTCAAAAGAGAAATCCACGTCACCTCGGGCCAAAATCGTGGGCTAGCTTTCAACTTAGAGAAGATTTTTGGAATTTGGAGCTCCAAGATCTGGGAGCTTCAAAAGAAACACACAATGTTCCTCTCAAATGTCAAACTTGTGGACAACCGAACAAAGGTATAGATCAACAACTCTCAATGTGTGCCAATATATATGCCTCGTAGGTATTTCGGGACTCCATGCTCTGATATTTTTACTCACTCCAACATTCAAATACCCTGAATTCATGAACTCCAAACTCAAGAATAGGATGAAAAATGCTTACCTCAGATCAATGATTGACCTTTAATTTGTGCTTTGAAGCCTTCCACAACATAACTCCTCAAATCCTATGGAGTGTCGAACTAGTGAACTCATGAAGATTTTTCATCAATGGTCCACCTGTCCTCATAAATGAATGAATAATATCTACTACGTCCTTCGGGAATTCTCGACCCAAGAAACATTATGCTCAATTTCCTCCAGAGTGTCATATCTCCAAACTCCAATATATGTTGACACATGGCTCTTTGTGCCAATGACTAAGATCCGTTCCGGGCTTTGAAACTTCGAGATTTTCGTGCACTTTTACTGCAACACTTCCAGATCATCGTATTTTTGGACTTCTGAAACATCACTTATATGTGGACATGTTTCTTCATAAATGGACAGTCTTGTTTCACTCCAAATCCCAAGACTTTGGGAAACTCGTCTCCTCCACGAAACTTACTAGAAAATATATGAATGCATGAAATTCGAAGGACTTCAAGGGTTGTAACCTGTGCTACTTTACCATATCCAATGGCTAGGAAAGATCTAATTCCTCCACGAGTGGATCTTGTCCACTTTGGACTTGAAAATGAAAGGGTTCTACCTCCAAAATATTTTGTTCGCTATCCCTCCTAAGCTTTGTCACTCTAAGAGATGTGGGGCTTGGTTGCACACCTTCTGCTCCATTGAAACTTAAAACTCGAATATTTTTAGGGAATCTTACCATGCACTCCTTGCGCTTCTATTCCTTGAGACTCTTTCAAAATTTGACTAAGTGTTGGCGCTATGAATTCCTTGCAAGGGTCTTCTCAAGATTTTATACTCAGATTAGTATATCTGCACTCCTTTCACTCACTCTACAAAATTCATTTTATCTCTCCTAAGCTACTGCATCTGAAAACAACTCTAGCTTCACACTCCTTGTGTGGCCACTGTGCACATCTTGCACCATAGTTTTCAGAAAATAAACAATTGAAACTTGTATAACATTATAGGTTCATTCATTCAATTGTGAAATGCACACACATGAATGACAACACAAAAAGAAAATAAAACAACATTATCCAGTTACTCATAGGTAAGCATATGTAAAGATTTGAAAGAAATTATCCTATGTTATATTCCTTCAACAAAATATTTACAAAGAGTTCTTGTAGCTCTTCAAAAACAAATACAGTTGTCTTCAACAACCTCTTTTGGGCATATATTATAGATATTTATACACAGAGGGGATTCTCGAGCCTTCCTTCCAGCTACGCTAGTGATTTCACATCCTAATAAAAGAATTATACCACTAAGGATTATTAGAATTAAATGAGCATTTATAATATAGATATGACTCAATGCTCGAAATTTGTACAATCCATTAGGAATTAAAGAAATTACACTTTCCTACGATCTCATACAATGGCTCAAGCATCAAAACATTAAAATCCCTTTAATTTCAACACTTTAAAAACTGTAAATGAAGCACTCTCCTTGGGATCCAAAACATTTTGAATGTGCGCGATGGATGTTGAGTTGTCCTCCACTTGCCTTGTTGAACGTTGATGATGATGCTCCTGCATCATACTGATCCGGACAAAAATATTCATGGAATCCTGTCCATGAGCTCCTGCACTGTATTTCCATTCTTCTTGATATCAACCTCAGTTATCCAACTAGCATCTTTTGTTGGATGATCTTTCCACTTAACCAGATACTCATAATGTTTTTTTCTTCTGGTCTTCTTAGCAATCCTCTAATCTAAACTCTTCTCTATCTATGGCTTCTCTACTATGGGCATATTTTTCTTCCACTAAATCTCTTCCTGACCATCTGTCCCTTCTGTATCATTCATCCAGTAAGGGTATAAGTCTTCTACATTGAATATTGACGATATTTCAATGTCCTATGGCAACTCAATCTCATAATAATTTGCAAAAACAATTATCAGGATCTTACTAGGTCCTATCTTTTTCATATTCATCTTGTTGTGTTTTCCTTTCAGAAACATTTCCTTCCTCATATGTTCCAAAACCTTATCTCCAATTTCAAAATTTACCTCTGTTATCCTCTGGTCTATTCTTCTTTTGTATTTATGGCTTGATTTAATCATGCAACTTCTGCATTTCTGTAGAAAAATCCTATGCTCATGTGCTTCATAATTCATCTTTTCCCTAATATATTAACTCTAAAAATCCTCTTGCATTCATTCTGTACACTATTTTGAATGGTCTTTTACCAGTGCTCCTATTCGGTGAGTCATTATACACAAACTCTGCTTGGGGAAGAATTTGATCCCACTAACTCTTATGTTCAGTGACCAAACATATTAACAGGTTCCCTAAACTTTGTTTCACCACCTCAGTCTATCCATCTGTCTAAGGATGATATGTTGAACTAAAAGACAAACTTGTCCCCAACTTTTTCCACAAGATTCTCCAAAAGGGTCCCACAAATTTAGTATCTATATCTGAAACTATACTTCTAGGAAAGCCATGCAATCTCGCAATCTCCTTTAAAAACAAATTCTCTATGTAAATAGAATCATTGGTTTTGTGACATGGAATGAAATGTGACATATTCAAAAATATGTCAACCACTACAAAGATTGAATCATTTCCCCCACGGGTTCTTGGAAATCCTAGATCAAAGTCCATACTTATAACATCCCATGGCCTATGTGGAATAGGAAATGGTTGATACAATCCAATGTTTTGTTTCTTTCCTTTAGCATGCTGGAAAATTCTTCATATGTCCACAAACATCTTCACATTAGAAATCATTCCTGGCCAAAAATATCAAGAATTCAATTGAAAATATGTTTTATCATGGACAAAGTGTCTAGCCAAACCTCCACTATGTTTTTCCTTTAGAAAATTATCCCTCATCAAGCATTTTGGGATACACAATTGGCTTCCCTTAAAAAACAATCCATCTTCATTTAGATACTCCATCCACTGATTTATGTCCCTTAGAAAATGGTTCTCACATGATTCATAAGCTTCTTTGAAGTCTGGATCTTCCTGATACATATCCTTGAGGTGTTCAAACCCTAAGATCTCCACTTGAAATTCCTGTAAGATCAAACATCTCCTGCTCAAACCATCTGCAACTTTGTTAATGCTTACACTAATATGATTAATAAAAAAACTAAAATTCTACATGAATTCTACCCATGTCTCATGTCTCTGGTTCGATTTCTCTTGTCTGGTTATAAATGACAAATCTTGATTATCAGTATATAAGAAAAACTCTTTCGGAATAAGATAATGTCTCCATTTTTTCAAGGCTTGTATCACAACATAAAATTCCTTATTTCTGGAATACTTCCTCTTAACATCATTCAAATTTTCACTGAAATAAGAAACATGTTTATTGTCTTGACTTAAAACTGTGCCAATGGATACTCCATTAGCATCATATTTAACCTAAAAGGTCTTATTAAAATATTGCAGGACGTGAATAGATCATTCTGTTATCTTTTCGTTTAACACTCTAAATCATTTCTCATCTTCTTCTGTCCAATTAAAATACTTTTTCTCCTTATTTATGGTGTCCAGTATGGGTGCACAAATATTACTGAAATTCCCGATGGATTTCCTGTAAAAACTTGCCAATCCATGAAAACTTGTTACTTCGAACACACTTCTTGGATGAGGAGGCCAATCTCTTATTGCCCTCACCTTTTCTGGATACATCTTCAATTTATTTGAAGATATTATGAATCCAAAATATACAAGTTTTGTTCTCATGAAAGAACATTTCTTCAAATTCACTAATATCTTCTCCTGCTGCAACTTCCTCAACACCATCTTCAAATATCTCAAGTGCTCCTCTTCAATATTACTGAAGATTAGAATGTCATATAAATAAAAAATCACAAACTTACCGATAAATTCCTTGAGTACTTCATTCATCGATCTGATAAATGTACTTGGGGAATTTGTTAAGCCAAATGACATAACAAGCCACTCATACAATCATTCATTGATCTTGAATGTTGTCTTCCATTCATCCCCCTCTATCATCCTTATCCGAGGATAGCCACTCTTCAAGTATATCTTGGAAAAATAACTAGCTCCACTCAAGTAATCCATTAAATCATTCATTTTGGGTAAATGAAATCTATACCTGATGGTTATCTTGTTGATGGCTCTAGAACCTACGCACATTCTCCAACCTCCATCTTTCTTTGGACTCAACACAGTTGGTATGATACACATGCTCAAACTTTCTCTGATAAAACCTTTATCGAACAATTCCTGGACTTGATTCTTGACCTCTTCATTCTCCCGAGGGGTCAATATGTATGCTTCTTTATTTGGCAAACTTACTCCTGGAATAAGGTCAATATGGTGACTCATACTCCTCATGGGTGGTAAAGAGTGAGTTAATTCATCCACCACAATATCAACAAACTCATCCAATAACTCTTGGACTTCCTCAGGAAAATCATTCATAGAATTTCTTGTGAGAATGAATCTCAATTTACCCACAACAACAAATTGTATTTCCTATTCTTTCTTGACTTCTTTCAAGAGCTCCTTCCTACTCATGAGAAGTATACTTGGACTATCTTCCTCTTTGACCCCTTTATCTTCTATTGGAAGCAACATATGTTTACAACCATTCTTTTCAAGGGTATAAATGCTCTTTCTCCCATCATGTATGAAATTCCTGACATATTTCCATGGTCTTCCCAACATAACATGACAAAAATCCATGGGTATAACATCACATATAACTTCAACGTTATAACCACCTATCTTAAATTCAACCTTACATTGTCGACTTACCATGAGTTGATGTCCTTTCTACAACCATGACACCTTGTACATATTTGGATGTGCATTCGTCTCCAACTTTAGCTTTTCCACCATATCTTTGGATACCAATTTATCAGTTCTTCCACCATCTATGATCACCTTGCATACCCTATATCTAGTCTTGCAAGCAGTTCTGAACAAATTGTTCCTCTGGATTGGTTCTTGTGCCTCTTTCTTTTTCTTCACGAGTACTATCCTCATCATGAGTGATCTTACTTATTATTCTACTTTTTCCTTCATTTCTGTCTCCACATTCTTCTTCTGCACTTCAAAAATGTGAGCTTCTCCACCTCCTTCATTCTTCCTTTTGGGACATTCCCAAGACACGTGTCATGTTTTTCCATAGGAATAACACTTCACTTCTCCTCCTATGCCTCTTCCTCTTCCTATGGGAAAATAATTTATTCCACCATATTTTCCTCCTATATAAATTCCTCCTATCTCTATATGACTGTGATATGTTCCATCTTCGTCTCTAGGATTATGGAACTTTTCTCTGACACTACCTCTTCCTCTTCTAGGACTCTTTCTGTTGACTATGCTTCCTTGCCAAATTTTCCTCTACCTTCAAGAATACCTGATAATAATATTCCAAGTTTCTCATTGTCATCATGGTAATATCATCTTGGATTTCATATCTCAGACCATTAATGTACCTGGAAACCTTTTCTTCATCATTCTCCCTATGTCCTACTCTTATGTTCAACTTGTAAAATTCTTCGGTGTACTCTTTCAATGACAAACCTTTCTGTTTTAGATTCTTCAAATTCATGAACAAATTTACCTGATAATACTTGGGTATGAAATTATCCTTTAATTTAGCTACCAGTCTATCCCAATTATTAATTTTGGACTTACCTTTGCATCTTTTGTCAGCTTTAAATTCATCCCACCATAACATTGCATGTCCCATCCATCTGGTTACTGCATGATTTACATTATTTTCATCATCAATCTCTTCATAATTAAAGTTCTTATCTAAAGAATTTACCCAATGAAGAAATTCTTCTACATTTAAATTACATTCATACATTGGGACCTCTATATTTCCTCTAGTTCCCATCTCGACAACTACTCTCAATAATCGCTCCTTTGTTGCTTGTTCTCCTGCAACTTCTTCTACTTCAACACCCTCATTTTCAAATTCACTAACATCACCAACATTGAGTGCTCTTCTCTATGATGTCTCCATGGAATCCAACCTTGCACAAATTTGTCTCCTCTCCTCTTTAATGGTTGCATTGAACACTAGTTTATCTCCGCATCTTCTCAGTGGCATGGTTCCAAATATTCTTTCACACAGATATTAATTTCTTTCTCAATACCACTTGATGATATCATACAGGTATCCTCCCTTGCATGTTGTCTGCAGACAAAATTTAGTCTCTAATAACACTTGATGCAAACCCCCACCACCTCTGGGGCTCATGTGACCTCCCGGTCTAGGATCATTAATACTAGGGATATGAATTAGCTCTTGGTTCCTCTCTAAACCCTCAAAATCTATGTGCCATAGGTCTTCTTCCCTTTCTCCATGCACAATGTCAAGCTCTTGAGGGTATTATCATGTCAGTAGAGAATTCCACATGACCTCAGGCCAAAATTGTGGGCTAGATTTCAACTTAGTGAATAGTTTGGGACTTCAAAGCTCCAGGCTCCAGGAGATTCAAAAGAAATAGACAACATTCCTCCCAAATGTTGAATGCATGGAAAACCAAATAAAGGTAGATACCAATGACTCTCAACATGTGACGAGATATATCACTCACAGGTATTTCGGGGCTCCATGCTCTGGGAGTTTTACCCACTCCAACATACAAATACTCTGAATTCATGAAATCAGAACTCATGAATCAAACGACCAACACTCACCTCAAATTCACAGTTGACCTTTACTTCATGCTTCGGACTTCGGATCCTTCCACAACACAACTCCTCAAATCCTCTGGAGTGTCAAACTGGTGAACGTGAGAATATTTGTGATCAATAGTCTACCTGCCCTCGTAAATGAACGATTGAGATCTACTCCATCCTTCATGCCTTCGATATTTCTCGACCAAAGAAACCTTACACTCAATTTCCTCTAGAGTGTCACATCTCCAGACTCCAAGATCTGTTGACACGTGGATCTTTGCACCAATGGCTAGTAACCATTTGCCTTCATAGCTTTAGGAGTGTCCCACACTTTTAATGCAACACTTTCAAATCGTTGGATTTCTAGACTTCTGAACCACCACTTGTCTATGGACACGTGTCTTCACAGATTGAAAATCCTGATTCACTGCAAATCCTGGGAATTCGGGAGACTTTTCTCCCCCATGACACTTAATCAAAAATATATGAATGTGCAAAGTACGAAGGAATTCAAGGGTTATCACCCGCACTACTTTCCAATATATGATGGCTAATAAATATCTAACTCCTCCTCGTGTGGATCTCATCCTCTTTGGCCTTGAAAATGAAAGGGTTCTTCCTCCAAAATATTATGTTTGCTATCCCTCCTAAGATTTATCACTCGAAGTGATTTGGGCCTTCGACGCACACCTTGCGCTCCACTGAAACTTGAAACTCAAATATTTTTAGGGAATCTTCCCACACACTCCTTGCTCTTGTCTTCCTATAGAATCCTTCAACACTTGACTAAGTGTTGTCCCTATGCATTCCTTGAAAGGGTATTCTCTATATTTTATACTCAGATGAGTATATGTGAACTCCTTTCACACACTCTACACAATTCAAGTTATCTCTCCTGAGCTATTGAGTCTGAAAACAACTGTGCCTTTGCACTCCTTGCATCGCCACTGTGCACTCGTTGCACCAAGGTTTTCAGAAGAGATACAATTTAAACTTGTATAGCATTATAGGTTCATTCATTCAATCATGAAATGCACACACATGCATGAAAACATAGAAAGAAAATAACACAACATCACCAAGTTACTCATAGGTAAGCATATGTAGAGATCTAAAAGAAATTATCCTCTATTATTTTCCTTTAGTAAAACATTTACAAAGAGTTTTTTCAACTCTTCAACAATTGTTCAACAACAAATAAAAGTGTCTTCGACAACCTCTTTTGGGCATATATTACATATATTTATACAGGGAGGGGCTTCTCGAGCCTTCCTTCCAACTATGATAGTGCTTTCACATTCTAATCAAAGAATTCTACCACTAAGTCTTATGACAATTAAATGAGCATTTACAATATAGATATGAGTTGATGCTCAAAATTTGTACAATCCCTTAGGCATTAAATAAATTACAATTTCCTGCGATCTCATATAATGGCTCAAGCCTCAAAACATTAAAATCCATTTAATTTCAATACTTTCAAAAAATTAAATGACGCGCTTTCCTTGTTATAGCAAGATTTGCCTCACCCTATGCAATATTTCACAAAAGGCCTTTTTCCATTTCCCTATGCAGACTTATCATCCCTGTTTGTAAATCCCAAAGCTAAAAATACATATTTTTCCACATGTATGCACCTTGCCTACTATACAACATCCGTATACACATGTTGCACGACTACAACCCGTGTACATCGATATTTGTGCCCAAAAATGAAATTTGGTGTCGAGTTTCCATGTCATGACAGGAGATCTATGAGCCTTGGCCTCCCCCATGACATGTCGCCTAGAAACATCTTAGCAAATCTAAGTTAAGCTCTTTTCCAACTCATTCAAAAAGAAAAAATATTGTAGAGTGATTTGTCCCTTTCACACTCATTAAGTTGGACTTGAAAGGTCGTGAGTCTTAGTTAAGCCCTTTTTTGACTCGTTTAAAAAAAAAAAATTATTTCCAAGTGAACTTGTCTCTTTCACACTCGTAAATTGGATTTGAAAGTATGTCTATTTGGCACAATTTTATCCATTTTTCACACCAAGTAGACTAAATGTCATGAAAAAAGACATTTTTTGGCGTTAAGTTGTGATTGCATCTCATGCCCTCGCTTGTAGTATTGTTCCTATAGTTGGTTCTCGCTTTGCGTTATAAATCATTTGCCTCAACAATTTTTGGATCTTCAACCAAGAAGAGCCTCATTTATATCCTTCGCAATTTGACACCCTATACCTAGGAGGGAACATTCCCTTGAGTGTCCATCCCCCACATGCATATCCTTGCATTGAGAATAGGTATGTTCCACTGTTGG
Organism: Picea glauca; assembly: GCA_000966675.3. Lineage (NCBI taxonomy): Eukaryota > Viridiplantae > Streptophyta > Pinopsida > Pinales > Pinaceae > Picea > Picea glauca. Next base: position 958,406 of record JZKD02S1843718.1, read on the forward strand.
AACTAGTTTTTCTTACTTGTGACACTCGTTTCCTCCTTTGTATCATAACATTCATTTGTCTCATATTGGCAGCAGTCATGTCACCTTTGAACAAAGAACAAAATTATTGAGTCCATTCATCATCATAATTTTGGGATTAGCATGGCCTTAGGAAGATAAGCTCATTACAGAGTCTTCTCTACCGATTGGTTACTCTTATAGTGCCTATATGGAGTTTCATTGATGCCTCCTGCATCTCACAGTTTCATCATTGAGTCTATGTTGTCAAAGTCTTCCATATGTCTCATGCTCTTGTTCAAAGGAAGTCTATCAACCTGTGTTGGCCACTTCTTAGAACTCTTGAATTCACATGTCAGCCATACCCTCAGTTTGTCTCAAAATCACATGACACTATAGTCCTATCATGCACCCTGGCCCTAATTTCATCATTGGTAGGTAACCTTGAACCCAACAGTCGACATGTCATCATTTTTCGTTGACTGGGTGGTTTACCTTGTGTTCAATGACAATACATATATTCACACATTGGGATTTGTGTAGTGTCTTGGATGTCATTATCCTTATTCGTGGTTTCCTTTTCTTTGTCAGTATTTTTCCTCATGGGTTGATATTCAGAGGGTCTTTTTCGTGTACCTCTTGCACTTTTCACATGAGAAAGAAACACAAGGTTATTGGTTCATGAACATGTTCTTCCTCTGATTTCCTCCAAATCATGAAGCTCCTAATTTATACCTCGTGCTCAATGATGAGATATGCCTTAATGCTCTCCTTTCAACGAGTCTCCTTCCATCGACTTTAACTCATCTATTCTGGAAACATGACCTAGATTCTTATGAGTACCTTGAGGCTTCCTATCATTAGTGGAAAGATCTCTCACCATCAATAGTTGGGAATACATCAATGTCTCCCGATCGATGGATTGTTCAGGTGTTTGACACCGAATCCCTTATTCACAATTGTAAGAATGTACTCGGTGCCTTGATACCTACTTTCATTATCAATAGTTTGTCTCGTGTATTTTAATGGTATACCTTAATGACCAGTAATCAAACGATGTCTCATTGTGTTCGACCTCAACTCCTTTATTCACATAATGTAGACTTTCACCCTTGGCATATTATGTAGAATACTTGAAGACATAAATATGTGGCCACAACCTTCTTGAGTTGTTGCTTCCTTTTCAATGGACCAGTACCTATATGACTTCATTGATCACGGGAGATTAGATTGTACTCCATTGTATACAAATATCTTCAGATTGATTTTGAGACTAGTTCTACTGGGCCTTGTTCGTGACTGTGACAGCCTTTGGCATGTAAACACATTTGTATTTTCCTATTGATGGCCACAGATAGTTTTTTGGTATATTTTCACATGCATCTGCAATGTAATTCTATTGGCAGCCATGTATGCAAATTCAGTGAAAAATGTAATGAGCAACTAGTTCTTCTAGTTGGTTCCCCATCACTCCACTTCTGGGTTGTTTATAATGTTTTGTCCATCACAGATACTCCTCTGACCTCACACATTAGGGGAAGTCTGTTATAGCAATATTTTCCTCACCCTATGCAATCTTGCACAGAAGGCCTTTTTTCATTTCCCTATGCAGACTTATCATCCCTATTTGTAAATCCCAAAGCTAAAAATACATATTTTTCCACATGTACACACCTTGCCTACTATACAACATGCATATACACAGGTTTCACCACTACAGCCCACGTACATCAGGATTTGTGCCAAAAAATGAAATTTGGTGTCAGGTTTCCATGTCATGACAGGAGATCCATGATCCTTGGCCTTCCATATACTAGAAACATTTCAACTTGGCCCTTCAGTTCCATTTGAATGCTATAAATGGGCCAATTCCAAGCTATGGAAAAGAGGAGAAAGAATTCAAATTTGAGAGAAAAGTTACTCTGGAGAAATTGTTTACTTTATATTGAGTCTGCATCCCTTTATCCTTTAAGCCTGAACGTAGTGTTCATCCCTGAAGCTCTTCCCTTATTGATTGAGAGTTCCATTATCTCTCTTTTATGAGATTTCCTTTGGTGGAGGATTGAAGTGGTGGAGGTCCAACTGGAAGGAACTTAGTTCTTGGTTCTGAACCGTACCGACACAGAAGTCTGTAACATTTTTGCTTTTGTTGATCATATATTAATAGAAATACTATTTTCCCATCCAATTGATATCTTGAAAATATTTGAATTATTATCCCATGGGTATATTTTTCATGTTTATTAATGTATTATTTTATTTAATGTGATAACATCATTTATTATCACCATATGCTTTCTTTTCTTGGTTGTTGAGGACTAGTTGCAGGTATATTGCTTTGGGTCAAATGCTCAACGGTGGACTTCAATGAACGTCTAGACGAGGTAGGACTTTTATCTTGTCTTACTAGCATATTTGTTTACATATAATACTTGAGAATAGAGTTGATTTCTATAGTCATTTTTGTTTGTTGTGGTTTACCCTAGTCGTAGAGAGATTTTCATTGTAACACTCCTTGGGATCCAAAACATGTTGAATGCACGCGTTGGATGTTGAGTTGTCCTCCACTTGCCTTGTTGAACGTTGATGATGATGCTCCTACATCAAGATGGAAAATCCATTGGAATCATGTATGCAATTTTATAAGGCTATGAGAACCATGCATGAAGAGGGGTGATGGGATGTTAGATGTCATTAGAGTTTGGAAAGTAGAAAATTACCCATTTCCTATATGTTCTTTGTTGTTCTTATTTTTGGTAAAATTTCTCCATCCACGCTATAATTGGATCTTCATGAAGAACAAATTATTCATGGCCTTTGGACTCAGTAGTATGTGTATAAAAAAACTTAGATTTATATTTTAATGTCAAATTATATGCACTTTTCATTGGATGATTATATGTAATATCAACCCTTCTCTTCTCTCCATTGCCATTGTTATCAATGATGCCATTAAATTACAAGATTGGATGTTGAGATGCTCATGGAATTTTTGTTTCATTCATAGCTTCATATTCAAGGCAACATCCATTTTTATATTGATAGATGAATGGATTCTTCTCCCTTTCCATCATTTCTATCTTGTAATATAAATGAAATCGATGCATATAAATGGCATGTGAATGTGGCCAACATTGAAATGTTTTCAATCTGTGCTTGTATGGACTGAAATTTGACATGGTTAGACTAGACACATACAATGATGGTATGGGAGGGTTTCCAGACTCAAACATGACTCACAAAAATAATTTGACAAAAAAACAACAAGCCTATAGAATAATTAATGTGAAGGACTAGATGAATTAATACATAAATTTGACATCAAATTTCAATATGAATAATTAATTTAAGATATATTTTGATGGAATATGAAATTTCTTCGTGAAGGATTATTGATTAATATTATTAGATCCCACCTAGATATTGAAATCCTATTGGCACATGATCAAACTAATTGTGACATTGTAATTTCTTGTATATTTCAATAATTTTATACATTATACATTTTTTTTGCAAATGACGTAAAATTTCAATGTGTCAAGCATTGGTAGCATGTTTATGATCAACACTAACTGAACTCTCACAAGGCAACTTATCTCCCATCATTAATGTGATTCTCAACAAGTATGAGCTATCCAAAGCATGCTTGTTATTGCAAGGCATGTAAACCAGGGAAAGGACTATCGATGATCTAAGTAAGTGCATGCTTATAATTAGTGCACATTATATTATAATGCGACCTTTCCATTATTCAATGGCCTCTAAACTCTAGAAGATAATATCCACCATATGTTTTTATCAAATCATCCCTTGATATGTATGCGCCTCCTAGCCTACATGTGTTTTATAACTACTTCATTTTTGGTATAATGATGAGTTTTACTATGCACCCACCAATAAATTATAAATATAACCATGCTAGAGTTTTCCTACACCACACATTCTTAGAGTAGGTTTATGATTGTAGTGTTTTATAACTACTTCCTTCTTGGTATAATGATGAGTTTTACTATGCACCAATTTACAAATATAACCATGCTAGAGTTTTCCTACTCCACACATTAGAGTAGGTTTATGATTGTAATGAATATTTAATATTGTAACACAAAACAATTTTTATAAATACGAGGTCCAACATGTTACATAAATAGGGTGATTGTAAAGTTATTTTTCACATTGATTATATCATCATTGCATAATCATGTCATGCATTTGTTTTTTAGTTTTCTAACTATTTGAAATTATGTTATGCTCATTGTTTCGCTACATATTAGTGATATGCTAATTTAATAATTTCATTAACACTTGTTTTCATAAATATTGGTTCTATTTCTTTGATGTCATCCTTATTTGATTGAAATATATCTCAATTAAGTATTTTTTTCTTTTAGTTGTATCTTTATCCTCTTGACCTTCCCTCTTTCTATAAAGCATGAATACAATGCAACCACTTATGACTAATTACACCTAATTAGCTATAAGTAAACATACCTAATGACTAATTCATTACTAACTTAGAAAACCCAAACATGATTCTTCATTATAACACTAATATGAATTTCCCTCTATTGTTGAAAACAAGTCAATAATAAAAAAATACATAACTTATATTATAGTATGGTTGTACCCTCTTCATCAAGCTTTAGAAGAATACCTTGAACTAGGAATTTGTCACGAAATACCTTATATTCTTTAAACATTAAACATGGAAGATGAGATTAATACATGGAAAAGGCAGAAACTCCAATCTATAACCCATACTACCAATCCTCTATGACACTAGTAGGGACCACAATATTTGGGTTTTATTTATTTTTTTCACTTATGGGATATTCATTTGTATGGTTGTAAAATTTTCAATGTCCTACATGTGGCTATAAGGAATAAGGCACTAACCTAGGAAGTGTGACATCATATCCTCAATGATGACATCATTTCATCAAGGGGTAGGATAGCTCCAAAAGTTATATAAATACCAAAAAAATGAAAAGTATCATCAAAATTCATCTCCCTCATCAATAGGGTCACACCTCATCATCAACCAACTTCCAACTGATCACCCACATGTTAGATCAAATTAATGCAAAGTAACATCAATTCAAGCATGATTTCAGCCTCCAAATCTGTAAGATCCAAGGTGAAAATGACAATTTCATGTAGAATAAATGATCAATCATCCCTCCAAAGGGGTATACCATCCTCAACAAGTGTAGAGATCAAGCTATTATTGGATTATGATTATCATTTATATACCATTATTTGTTTTCATTTTGAATTTATAACATGCTCATTTATATCATTTATATCCCACTTCTAACAAGCTTTGGTTAGAAGCTTTGACATTATTGGTGCATACTTGGCCTAGGATCCTAGTGATAGCAATGATATATTAACACATGATGATAAATTTTTTATCTGTTAGTCTTCAATGTTATGGTTGATGTATGTTTGGTATTTTCTAGTTTGGAGGCTACTTTGTCTACATCATAAGGTAAAATTTGATATTGGTTTTATTTTTGAGAACTTTATATCGTTTCCAAACCCCAAGTGGATGTAAGGTGTAGTATGTGCATATTTAATAAGGGATTGGTCCATAATAAAATATAACTTAGAGTTAATAGGGGTAGCTATAAGGGATTCATCATTATGTCTTTAAACACCAATTGAGATGGCCCTTGAACAAAATGTTAATAAATGTCCATTGGAATTCTTGAGGGGTGCAATAAAAAAACCTATGACCTTTGTAACATACCTGATCTGGATTTTACTAGCAGAACAAAATGAATACATATTATTAACAGGTTCTTAACACAAAATAACAGAGATACAATAAAATTGGTTTTCTATTCAATAAGGGAATAAGCTGAAACTATAAAATGCAGCGGAAACAAGCTTGTTGGAATGGTGGTGGCTTATCTCTGAGAAGAGATGTGACGGCTTCGCTCATGCGCAAGAAGATGATTACAATGATGCTATGAAGGCCTTTTTACAATAAATAGGAATGCAAAAAATCCTAGACATCCAAAAGATAACTTTAGGAGATGAAGTGCCAAAATTCATGTGGGCCCTGTTTGGGTAAGTTAGTACATCAACTTCCAGGGGTCGTAACTTTTGCATACGATCTCCATTTTAGGCGTATGATAGCCCGTTGGAAAGGTATCGTCGAGGAGATTCATTTTGAGGGTAATATCAAAGAAAATTCCATATTTCTCTCCTTTTCCCCAAAAAACATCGTTTAGGGCCTCAAAATGGCTCCGGAAGTGAAAAACTACTAAAAATAGTAAATTACCAAAATTGCCAGAAAATTGTTTTGAGCCAGTTGGAAAAGATAGGTGCCCACCGATATCCACCCAGATCAATCCTACCTCATTAGGAAGAAATGGTATCCATTGTGTTGATTTCCCCTATCAAATGAGGAATGTTTTGTTGAATTTGGCCCTGGGTGAGCCACTTTCCTTGGTGGAGGAGTTTCCCTAATTTGACGACTCAATAAAGATGGATCATTTGTTGTCGAGTGCCCTTGATATATATGTCCACAATATGATCACTAGATTCCTATTGTATGCATTTGGGGTTGAGCTCTGTTGGTGTTAGTTGTTCTACTACTTCTGAGGTGTCCAATAATGATGGGAAATAAGGGCGAAGGAGATCCACGTTGAACACTGGGTGCAGGCTAAGGAAAGGAGGAATGTTGAGCTGAAAATAATTATCCCCCATGGCCTTGGTGATGGTGTACAACCCATAAAGGAGTGGGTAAAGCTTCTGATGGGGTCTTGTAAAGCATTTTTTCTGCAAGTGCAACCAAACTTTGTCACCCACCTGAAACTTATGTGGCAACCAATGTTGATCATGGCACTGCTTGTACTTGACATTGGACTTCTATAGGATATCTTGAACCTATTGGTAGATTTGTTGGATCCTCTCAATGAACCAGGTGGCTTTTCCAGCTTCAATTGGAGCAGTAGATGAGTCGGTCGAGGTGACTGCAAGGGGAAGTGCAACATCTATGGGACCCAATGGTTGGAATCCCAACCCCACCTGAAAGGGGTTGTGTCCATTTGAGTTATGCAAGGCTCAGTTGTAGCTATGTTGGAAATCGGGAAGGCTCTCATCCCATGTGAGAGGGTTCTTTGAATTATACATGTAAAGGATATGCACAATCATTTGATTTACAACCTCATTTTGGCCATTTGTTTGGGGGTGGAAGGTTGTGGATTTGGTGATCTTGGTGTCCAACAGTGACCAGAGGCTCAAGTAGAATGTGCTGAGAAATCGATTGTCCTGATCTAAGAAAATGGTTTGTGGGATTCCAAAATGTACCCAGACTTTTTCAAAGAAGAGCTTGGCAGTGGCCTCTGCTGTGATGTTTTTCTTGCAGGCAAACAGAATCGCCATCTTATAAAAGCGATCAACAACCAAAAAAACACAGTCATTTCCTTGCTTGGTGGATGGGAGGCTTGACATGTAGTCCATTGAGATGGATTCCCATAGCCTGTCAGGATTAGAAAGAAGGGTGTACAGGCCCTGTGTTTTAGTGGTCGGTTTGGCAATAGTGCAGGTAGTGCAAGACCTGATATACTTGTTGACCTCCTATCAAAGTTTTGGCTAGTAGAAATGTTTTTGTAGCATCACCAATGTATTTTCAACACTAAAGTGTCATGCCACTCGACTATAGTGGGCTTCCGAGATAATCTTCACTCACGCTCTTGATGGAACACAGATATGGACCAGACGACACAACAACCCATCCTGAATATGGAAATTATTAACAACTACATTTGCACCCAACATTTGGTAGGTGGTGTCAAAGTTTGGGTCTGTCTCATAGATTTGGGGCCATTTAGAGGTCTCATGACCGCAAGAGTCTAGCATCGTGGTGAGTGTTGTGACTGGTGGTCTACTGAGGCAATTAGTGACACAATTGGTACTTCCTATTTTATACTTGATGTTGAGGTGGAATTGTTGTAAGCATGTGGACCAATTTTGATGGCGGTCATTCTACAATTTTCCTTGCATATGCATGAACTGCAGTGGCTTATGATCAGTGTGAATGACTATCTCCTTCCCAAGAATGTAATGTCTCCAGTGGTGGTAGGCTTGTACAATGGAGTACATTTATTTGTCATAAGTAGGGTACTTACAGACAACATTTGATAGTTTCTCACTATGATAGGCCATGGGGTGGTCGTGTTGATCGAGACCGGTGCCCACAACATAGTCTGAAGCATCTGTCTTGATCTCAAAGGATTGTTGCAGATCTGGTAGTGAAATTACTGGGGCTAAGCATAAGCACTACTTCAAATCATCGAATTCTTATTGTTGGGACCGGCCCCATGCAAATTTTTCCTTACCACCACCCCTAGTTATTTGGTTGAGGGCCCATGCAATATGGGATAATCCCAACACCAACCTGCGGTAGAAATGAGTAAGGCCCAAGAATCTTCGAAGCTCAGTGAGTGTGGTTGGGGCTATCTAGTCATGGATGACTTGGATCTTGGTTGGGTCCACCTGTATGCCAGGTTGATCAACGATGTATCCCAGGTAGTGGATCATGTCCATGCCGAAGGAGAATGTTTCCAAGTTGGCGTATAGCTTGTGTTTCTGCAAGGTGTGCAGAACCTGCTGAATATGTTGCAAGTGTTCGACCCAAGTCTTGTTGTAAATGAGGATTTCATCTATATACACCACTACAAAAGTATTGGTGAATGGTCGCAGGCTATCATCCATCATCCTCATGAAAGTGGTTGGATCATTTTTCAAACCAAAGGGCATGACCAACCATTCAAAAAGGCCTTCCTTTGACTTGAAGGTGGTATTCCATACATCTGTCTTTTCTATCGGGACCTGGTGGTAGCCAGACTTCAGATCAATCTTACTGAAGTATTTTTCCCCCGTGAGTTGATCAAGGAAGTCGTCGATTCGAGGAATCAGGTACTGGTTTATGACTGTGATTTTATTCAGAGCTTGGTAATCAATGTAGAGTTGCCAGGTTCCATATTTCTTTTATACCAACATGATTGGGCTCTCGCAAGGTGATGACATGGGATAGATGTGTCCCTTGTGGAGAAGTTCTTGGATCTGTCACTTGATCTCCTCATTCTCTAACAGAGAGCAGTGATAGAATGGCCCATTGGGCAGCGGTGTTTCGGGGGTTAGATTGATGGTGTGCTTGACCTAGAAGTGCAGAGGTACCCCGGTAGGTGAGGAGAAGATATCTGAGTATTCTTCCACGACCTTATCTACTTTCTTCTGTTGTGTGGAAAGGTCGGTCGTAGAGACCTTGGATGTGGCTGTGATCTTTCTCTTATTCTGAGAGAGAATCATGAATAAGAAAAAATTCCATGTTTGAGAGATAACCTTCCTGCATTTCTTAGAAAAGATCAAGGAAATAGCACTAGGTGACATTGCCTCAGGTATCCCGTACAATTTCCTATTCAAAGTAATAACAACACTATGAGGCCTAGACTTATATACAGCATGATGTTTCCATAAATAAGGCTGTCCCAAAAGAACATCACAAACTTCGAGAGGAGAAACATCAAACAATACCTCGTATTTGAAGGGCTTGATGTCGTACGACAGTCGACAATGTTGGATGACGCGGAGATCGCTTCCTTGGCGGAGCCATCCAATGGTGTAGGGTTGTGGGTGAGGCATTGTCAGTAGGGCCAACCTCTTGATGAAATTTGTTGAGATGAGGTTCTTTTGGCTACCACTATCAATTATGAAGTGCAACAGGGTGCCTTTTACCCACATCTGTGAATGGAAGAGGCACTCTACTTCTTCTTTCTTGTCTAGTTCATGAGATTGGAGCTTTGTGGTAGAAACAATGGCACTGGGTTCCACGCCAATGATATGTCTTCCCCTTTCTAGTTTTTTCTTAGAGTAATAACCCGCATCGGATTCAGAGGCTTTCACTTCGGCTCCCAGCAACAACTTTGAGCGGCAGTCAATAGTGTTATGCCAAGGGTTCTTATGGGAGTCGCACCACATCCTGGTATCTTTCTTTTTCTTTCTAATGTCTTTCTTTGCTTGTGGCTTGGACTGGTTGTCATGATACTATCCATCTTTTCTTTGTTCTTTGTTTTGTGGGTTGGGGCCTCCCTTTCCTAGATTTTTTTGTGCGGGGTTCCCAGGGCCAAATTGCCGCATCTTTTTTTTGAGCTTCTACTCGATTTTAACGGCATATCGGTAGGTCGCGCCCAAGAATGAGATGTCTAGAAATTCCATTTCAGCCTGGATTTATCTATGCATAGAATCATGATACTTGAGCACCAAATTTCACTCTGAATATTTGATACCTATCTTGGTGCGCAAGATATGGAAGATATTTGTGAAATCTGGCACTGCTTGGTCTCTTCCTTGCCGCAGTGTGGTTCATTTGGTATACAAGTCGTCATAACTTTCAACAGGGTAGTATTTCTCCTTAATATCATCCCTTACGGATTCTAAGTTGGTCATGACTGTAAATAATGAGGGTTCTTCTATTTCCTTTTGCTCACAGAAAGTTTCCCACCAATCTTTGACATGAGGATCGACTTTCAGGAGCGCAAAAGTAATATTTTCTCTATTCGAAAAGTTATGGATAGAAAAATACCCTTCTAGTAGATTCAACCACTTGTATACAACATATGCATCTATCTGACCTCCAAATATATCAATATCGAATTTTATTTGTACCTTGAAGGGGGCGACGCCTCCGCTCAAAGAAGATGTGTTGCCTGTTGGTAGTCGCCAAAGGATTTGCACGAAACTATCCATCATCTCGTTCCTTTGTTACATGAGGGAGTACTCAATCAACAGTTTGAAAGGATCTCCTTTCCCATCATCTTTCTTTTCTCCTGCCATGATAGGTCACTTGGGTGTGTGAGAGATTTTGTCCTCAAGAGAAACAAGCCCGAGACCCAACTCTTTGTACTCCGACCTCATTCGGGACATGCACTAAGACGACAAGGAGAATACCACTTTGATACCACTGATCCAGATTTTATGAGAAGAACAAAATGACTACAAATTATTAATAGGTTCTTAACACAAAATAACAGATATACGGTAAAATTGGTTTTCTATTCAATAAGGAAATAAGATGAAACTGTAAAATGCAGTGGAAACAAGCTTGCTGGAATGGTGGTGGCTTATCTCTGAGAAGAGATGTGATGGTTGCACTCATTCACAAGAAGATGATTACTTGAGGCTCTGAAGGAATTTTCATAATAAAAAGGAATGCCAAAAACCCTATACATCCAAAAACCTAACCCTAGTAGATGAAGCGCCAAAATTCATGTGGGCCCCGTTTGGGTAAGTTAGTACATCAACTTCTCGGGGTCGTAACATTTGCATACAATCTCCATTTTAGGCGTATGATAGCCCGTTGGAAAGGTATCATCGAGGAGATTCATTTAAGGCCTCAAAATGGCTCTGAAAGTGAAAAACTACTAAAAATAGTAAATTACAAAAATTGCCAAAAAATTGTTTTGAGCTAGTTGGAAAAGGTGGGTGGCCACCGATATCCACCTAGATCAATACCCTACCCCCATTTGTATTTGAACCTATTACCTCCAAGTAGTATACACATATTTTTAACCATTAGGCCCAAATTGGTGTATGAAAACTCCTTGTTTGTGGGACAAGGGACCCCCTCCATGCATGGATTTGACTGTTAATGTGAAGATTTATCAGTGATGATGATTATTTCTTTTGTTCCAGTTTTAAGGATTGCAATAACTACGATTTAAGGGTTATAAGGATTAGGGTTGACAAGCATTAGTAGGAATTATGAGTTATAGGGGTTAGTATTTTGGGGTTATATTAATTACAAGTTAGTAGTAATATGGGTAAAATAGTTTTACAAGGGACATATGGTTTATGTCTTATGCGTTATAGGATGAATGGTGATAAGGTTTAATGGCGATGGGTATATGGGTGGTAGTGGATAAATATTAGACAATACACATGGTTATATAATGGTTGTAGTTTTAAAATATCTTAATCCAATGGGTTAGAGATTCCAGGGGCTTGGACTTATTGGGGTTTAGGGTTATAGGGGCTAGGGATTAGTGGTCAAGGGGTTAGGGACCATAAATATTAGATGTTTAAATCATTAGGGGTTACAGGTGCAAGGATTTATAGAGGTTATATAGTTAATATTGTAGGGGTTCAATGTTATTATGGGTAAGGGTTAAGTTTTCTCTATGTTACATTTAAGGTATAAAGGATAGGTGTTGTGGGGATTAAGTGTTAGGGGTTAATGCAATTATAAAGGTTAGATTTTATAAGGGCTAATAAATTTTATGTGTTGTTGGATATATGGGTTGGGGGTTATAGGTTCTTGCATGTGTTGTAGGGGTTAAGTATTAGATTTGATAGAGGTTATGTGTGTTAGGTAATAAAATTGTTATATTGTATTATAGATTATATTATTTACAATTTATAGGATATGGGTTTGATGTTATAGGATTCATAGGGTTATAGATCAAAACGAGTCCCACTTATTCTACACCTCTCAAGTCATTTTAGTACAAAGTCATACTAGAGTCAATATCAACAAGGTCTTCTTTCCCCGCTAATTTTGCCAAGCCCGTTCACTTGGATGTGGGTTCTCTATATAGTAGCTAGGGATAGTGGGAATATTGTTAATCCATTCATGTGTGAAACTAATTAGATGATGAGGAATCTGTATACCTTAAGAGAGTTCAAGTTACTCCCATCCTTTACCCATTCTTGGTTGAATTTATTCACTTTGACATGGAGAGCAATGGGAATAAATCACATTGCGTCAGCATCCGCAGCGACCATCTCAATGCTTTGTTTTAATTAAACACTTAGATTCCCCTTGTCTGTACAAGTTTTGACAATGTTAATATATATATATATATATATATATATATATATATATATATATATATATATATATATTATATAATATATGTTAATTTAATTAAAAAATATATAAAAAAAAACAAAAAAACAATAAGTTATTCAAAAAATTACTTGCGCCTTGCATTGACAAATTTTCCTGCGCACAACATGCTTCATGATTGACATGTATGTCCTTAATATTTTTATATAGGTGATATAATTTACTTTACTTCGATAATAAATGGTTTAAACCTAAATAAAATAATAATATTAAATATATTTAGTATGGTCCTGAAACCATTTTGTAGAGAATTGGAGAAATGTGTCATGATTGGATCTTCCTTCTCATCTTGGTATACATGATGTTGTGAACATGTGTCAACTAAAAATTTATGAGACATCACATTTAGAGGATGGAGTTTCTCTCATCATAATTTCAAATTTTCCAAAATTTCAACCTTATTTGGATGAAAATACTCTTTTTGATATTCACACATGCACCACAAGAAATAATCCACTACCACTTTTTGAGTTGCTCACAAAGGCTCATTGTCAATTGAAGATAAGAAAAAATGTCAATAAAAATTTATGTAGCATTTCCCACATATATAATGTAAATTAGAGACACTTTCCTCTAATAATATGAAAATTTATCATGACTAAAAATGATATCAAGATTTGTCATGACTTTCTTAAATGATATCAAGGATGGAATTCAAGGAAGGATAAATTCTTTTGATGATGCTTTCTAAGGTATATTATTTACAGGCCATCTCACCATTTTCGCAATAACTTTTTTTCTAGAATGATTCTGATCATGAAATTGATATTCCATTGAGGAAACATATCCAAGTATATATGGTACAAACTTCATCTTATGGTTCATTGTATTTTTGGACTTACACTCTGTGGAAAATAAGGTTTGTGGCTAGTCCTGAAACTAGTCAAAAACAGGTGTTTTGGGTAAAAACGTCATAACGTATTCATAAAAAATCCAAATTCAGTAAGAAAAAATGTTTTGGTTAGAATACACATTATTCTATGTAACAGTTTCATATAGATTCAACAAATATTCTGGGCAGGTCACGTTCTACAAGGTCCCTCTCTAGAATAAGCCATAATTTAGAAAGGTATGCCATTTTTGCTATAACTACATTTTTGAGAGGTTCAAAGTAGTGACACCTGAAGGAATTGCATAAAACAAATTGAATAAAATTGTGTATCAGTTTCAGATCTTTATTCATTACAGGTACAAAGTTATGATTATTTCAATTTAGGGTTTTTGACTAATCCAAAACTAGTCATGTGAGACTAAAGAAAAGTTTGATGTAAATGATAGTATCTTGTTGTTTAAAGTTAAGGAAGGTTTGCATGTATGTGATCATATACACCAGGTCTATTACAGAGTTATAAATCATATTTGGATGATGAAATCGATGAGGGATTTTGGTTGAGGTACAAGTTGGGTACATGGTTGAGACAAGTAGTTGATGAGTTGGCACATACATGAGGTGTATATTTGATGATGTTGGTACATATTGATGAGTCATAGTTGATGAGTAGTTGAAACATTATTGGTACATACTTCGTACATGGTTGGTTGCACTTTTTTATGGTACAAGTTCATTACAGATTGTTTGGTACAGGTTGGTGCATGGTTGATGCACTTGTTTATGGTACAGGTTGATTACAAGTTGAGATACAGGTTTATGCATGGTTCAAGTTTATTGGTACAGGTTTACAATGGTATACCTCATAGTGATAGCGTGATAGTGGTTCCATCATTATACTTCTACTTTAGGGCGATTGGATGGGGCAAAGACAGGTGGTTGTAGCCAGAGAACATAGGGGGTTGTATCCTCCTTCTGGTTGTAGCTAGAGAATTGGGGAGTTGGAGCTTCCCTTGGGTTGTATCGTGAGAAACTAGGGGGTTGCAGCCTCCTTCTAGTTGTAGCTAGAAAACAAAGGAAGTTGGTTCTTCCAATGAATGTAATTCTTCAAGACATATAAGAAAAAGCATTATGTGGTTTTCTCCCGATTTTGGTTTCCACGTAAAACACTGGTGTAGTGTGTATGTGTGTGATTGTTCATTTCTTATTGCTCATTATTGGATAATAATTCTACATTGATATTACACTTGGATTATTTGAGGAAAAAGGATTATAATTACGCTATTATTGATTCACCCCCCCCCCTCTTAGTAATCCAACAATTGGTATCAGAGAAAGTTCCTTCAGAAATCAATTTAACCACTGAAAGGTAGATCATGGAGAGTACCAACTTGTATAAAAATGGAATACCAAAGTTTGATGGATAGAAGTATATTTTTTGGAGCATAAGGATGAATACATATATACATGCATAGGGATTTCAAGTTTGGCAATCAATTGTAGATGGATACACAACACTAGCAATTCCACCAACAAATGACAAAGAAGTGAAACTCGATGAGAATAATTCCAAAGCCAAAAATGCACTTTTGAATGGTCTCAGTGATACGGTATTCACCAAAGTTTCACATTGTAAATTCACTAAATATATTTGGGACAAACTTCAAAATATTTATGAAGGATATACAAAAGTCAAAGAAGTAAAGCTTGAAACTTACATAGGTTAGTTCAAACAACTAAAAATTAAGGAAGATGAGAATATTACAGCCTACTTCTTACGAGTTGATGAAAAAGTGAATGCAATCATAGGATTGGGAGAAGAAATCGAAGAATCTGTAATTGTTCAAAAGGTACTAAGATCTCTTCCTATGAGATTTAACCCTAATATATCAGCACTAGAAGAAAGATCAGATCTAAACTCAATAAGCATGAACGAACTGTATGGTATCTTCATAGCATATGAAATGAGAAATTAACAGGAAAATCTAGATGTAAAATAAGCAGCCTTCAAAGAATCCAAAATATCAAATCAAAAGAAAAAGGAACAAGAAGAATATAGGAGCAGCAGTGACGTCTCGAAAGATGATGAAGAAGTGGCCAACTTCGTCAAAAGACTAAACAAGGGAACTGATGGTAGGTATAGAAATATGTTTCATTTAATTTGTTTTAATTGTGACGGTATTGGTCATATTGCTAGCAAATGTCCTCATAAGAAAAAGAGAAATGATGAAGGTTACTCAAAAGGAAAACACACATATAAAGGAAAAAGAACTACAAAGAAATTTTTCAAGAAAAGCTTATGCACCAAAGAAGACATATCATGATCAGATGAAGATGAAGTTAGTGACAATGAGACATGAAGAGTTATATTCATGGAAGTAAAAGACTCTGACAAAGAAGACTCTGAAGAAAAATATGAAGAAGCTGAAGAAAAATATAAAGAAGTCGAAGAAGAAATTAAAGAAGAAGAAGTTGACTATCGAGAAGAATTAATGTGTGCCATAGAAGTTATCAAAAGAGAAAAGAAGAAAAACAAGAAACTACAAGCAGAACTAGACAAGAAAAAGGATACTTGAGAACTAGAACAAATGATCACAAAATTGAAGGTTCAAATAGAAGAATATAAAAGAATTGATGAAGCACTCAAAGAAAAGCTAGAAGAAAAGGACAAGTTCATTGGAAACTTGGAAGAAGAGATTGTCGCACTAAGAAATGATATTCAAAAGAAAAATATGCAGAATAACTCAAAATTTCTAGATGACATTATCAGTAGTCAAAAATATCATCTTGACAAGTCTGGACTTGGATACAATTAGACAGAAAATGGATCAAGCTCCAAAACAACAGAGAAAGAAACATATCCAAAAAGTTATGCAGAAACAATCAAAGGGGATAGGAAGATATACAAGGAAGATTAAACAGACACTCCTCCACCAAGAAGATTCAGATTTCAGAATCAACAAAAAACATATAGGCTTCAAGAAGAATAAGGATTCATAAGAGAACCTCCTTTCAGAAGATCTCCAACTCCCAGGTATCAAACTATATTTTTTGGTTTATGTTATGCATGTAATAATTTTGGACATAAAGTTGTGAATTGCAGAGCTAACAATAGGAACAATAACAACTTTGAGATTCATACACAAAGGGGTTATTCAAGAAGACCTAGAGAAACACAAATAAGAAGTTACAACAGGGTTGAATCTTTGAGCATTGAAGTGGAATGTTACAAATGTAACAATTTTGGACACGTGGCCAAAGATTGAAGAATGAAAGTCCTTCCTAAAGAGCTTCAACAGAATAAAAAAAGTCACAGACAGGAACCTCAGAAAATGACATGGATAAGAAAGCAAGATCAGTATAGCAATGAAGAATTCACAATTGCTCTAACAACTAAGAAGAAGAAACATGGTTGGTATGTTGACAGTGGATGTTCAAAAAACATGATAGGTGATAGAGACAAGTTTCTTACATTACGAAAGGAAAGAGATGGATTAGTCTCCTTCGAAAATGATGATTGAGCCAAAATCATTGGAAAAGGCACAGTCTTAATTGGGAACTAGAATGAAGAGGCGGAAAATGTTCTACTAGTAGAAGATATGAAACATAATCTTCTAAGTGTGAGTCAAATGTGTGACCATGGTCATAAAGTTACTTTCGATTCAAAAAAGTGTGAGATAAGAAAAGAAGGTTTAGGGAAATTGCTCACTACAGCTTCAAGAACTTCAAGAAACATATATGTGTTAAGTGAAATTGGAAATGAAAAGTGTTGTCTAGGAAAGGAAGATGAAAGTTGGCTATGGCATAGAAGAATGGGACACAAACATTTTGATAACCTTGTCAAAGTCATCAAAACAGAAGCAGACAAAGAAATGCCCAAGATCACGAAACCAACCAACACTTTATGCAAGCATTGTCAACAAGGAAAGCAAACAAAGATCGGGCTTAAATCAAAGGAATATTCAATGACAGGACCACTAGAAATTGTGCATACTGATCTAGTTGGACCAACTAAAACAAAGGGCTTAAAAGGTGAGAAATACTTCATGTTATTAGTTGATGATTATACAAGAATGAATGCATTTTTATTTCTCAAGAATAAGTCATAAGCTTTTGAAAACTTCAAGATCTATAAGGAAATGGTTGAAAATGAAATGGATTCAAAAATCAAATGCTTGAGATCTGATAATGGAGGAGAGTTCACCTCAAAGGAACTTATGGACTACTGCAACAATCATGGAATCAAAAGGAAATTCTTCGTTGCTAGGACACCTCAACATAATGGAGTTGTTGAAAGAAAGAACAGGACAATATAGGAAATGGCTCGAACAATGTTAATGGATTCGAAATTGACAAATATTTTTTGGACGCAAGAAGTGCATACAATAGTTCACATTCAAAACAAAGTTATTATTAGAAACAAAACTGAAAAAACTCCTTACGAACTATGGAAAGGAAGACCATCAAATGTAAAGCACTTTAGAGTTTTTGGAAGCAAATGCTATATCAAAAGAGAAGATGGAGAAATGGAAAAGTTTGACTCTCGTGTGGACAAAGGAGTACTTGTTGGTTACTCAAGTACAATGAAAGCATACAAGTGTTACAATCTAATATTTAACAAAGTTGTGGAAAGAATCAATGTAACAATTGATGAAACAGGCAGACCAAGATCAAAGGAAGAAAATGAATCAATGAAACAACCCTTAAAACAAGAAGTAGAAGATGTAAATGAAGTAGAAGAGGAATATGAAGAGAATCCAATAGAAGCAGAAGAACAATTTCAACAAGTGTCTCCAAAGACACCCAATAAATGAGTTTAGAAGAATCATCCTTCAGATAAGATTATCGGAAACAAAGATGCAGGAGTTGAGACTACAAGAAGAATTTGTTCACCAGAAAAAACACACCTAGCACTCTTATCTACAATTAAACCAATTTTTTTTTAAGAATCCAGCAAGGATGAATCTTGGAATAAGTCCATGGATGAAGAATTGGATCAAATAGAGAAAAATGACACTTGGGAACTCGTTCCAATACCAAAGAATAAGAATTTGATTGACAGAAAGTGGGTCTTCAGGAATACATTGAATGAAGATGGACAGGTTACAAGGAACAAAGATAGATTGGTATGTAAAGGATATGCACAGGTTGAAGGAATCGACTTTGCAGAGACATTTTCCCCAGTTGCCAGAATGGAAGCAATCTATTTTATTTTAGCTTATGTGTGCTCCAAAAATATTAAAATGTATCAAATGGATCTAAAATCAGCTTTTCTGAATGGGGAACTTGAAGAAAAAGTCTACATTGAACAACCAGAAGGATTTCAGTTGTCAAAAAGCGCAAATTATGTGTGTAAATTAAAGAATGCCTTGTATAGTCTAAAACAGGCTCCTAAAGCATGGTACTCTAGACTGGATAAGTATCTGCAGTAGGCAGGGTTCAGAAAAGGGAGTGCAGACAACAACCTCTACATCAAGTTAAGTCAAGGTAATATTTTATTAATTGAAGTTTATGTTGATGATATTATTTTTGGTAGTGGCGATGACATGTTAAGCCAGAAATTTGCAAAAGATATGCAGAATGAATTTGAAATGTCGTTACTTGGAAAAATATCCTTCTTTTTGGGACTTCCAATATGCCAAAGCAACCAAGGAATGTTTATTTCTCAAACCAAGTATATCAGAGAAATGATAAAAAGGTTTGATATGGAATATTGCAAACCAGTTATCACTCCCATGCAAACCAGTTGCAAGTTGAGCAAAGATGATGATTTGAAGTCTATAGATCAGAGACAATACAGGTTAGTGATTAGCATCCTACTATATGTGACAACATGCCAACCAGATGTAATGCAGGAAGTTGGAAAGGTGGCACGATTTCAAGTAGCCCAAAGGAATCACATGTATTAGCAGTGAAGAGTATTGTCAGAGATCTCAAAGGAACATAAGAATTTGGATGATGGTATCCAAAAGGAAAGGATCTATCATTTATTGCCTACACAGATGCATATTGGACAAGTTGTATTGATGACCGACGAAGAAACAATGGAGAAAAATTATACTTGGGTGTGTGTTTAGTATCATGTCTAAGAAAGAAAAAATCATCAATATCCTTATCTACAGTCGATGAAGATTACATTGCAACAACATCATGTTTTACACAAGTTCTTTGGATGAAACAAACTCTAACAGATGTACAGGTTGAGTATGATGAGCCCATTCCAATCTATTGTGATAATAAAAATGCCATCAATATCTCAAAGAATCTGGTGATTCATTCCAAGACGAAGCACATTCCAATCAAGTATCACTTTTTATGGGAATAGGTTGCAGAAAAGAACATCACAGTTGAGTGTGTGGGCACAAAAGAACAAGTGGCAGACATCTTTACAAAACCACTTCCATGGGAATCCTTTGAGTATCTTCTCTAGAGACTCTGAGTTATTTCTACTCCAAAATGAATGATTTTTAATGCTTATCTTATATGTCTTATATGTACACAAAGAAGAACCATAAGAAGATAGTTCAGTCAAGGGGATCAGCCCCGTATGGAAATATAACTTTGACATTGCTGACAAAGGGGGAGAGATTTATCAGATGTAGAGGATAGAGGCATGGTTCCAGGGGGAGAAGATTTATCAGATGCAGAGGATAGAGTAATGGTTCTAGGGGGAGAATGAGTGATATTATTTCAGTATTGCATCAGAGTGTTTCCATCAATGCCAAAGGGGGAGATTGTTGATTAAGGTTGGTTGTCATTGAAGTCAACCCTTGAAGAAAGCCACGCAGCACAAAGGTTGGGCAATGGACCCAAGATTGTTTGATGTAAATATGAATTTTTATTGTCTTGTAATGGTTGATAATAAGTAGAAACTGATGAACTCCAAAGTGGTCCCCTTATGGTGAAATCTCTCACGGGAAGACGCTTTGTGGATTGAGTTATGCTAGAAGTATGGTTAGAGAACCCATGATTATTTGTGGAATAATGAGATGAAGGTCAATGTTTGTCATTGAAACTATCCTAGATGGATAGTTCTTTTCATTCCATTTTTGGTTGTATGTGGAACATCACATAACTCCTCACGATTAGAGAGTTATGGCCATGAGAAGCTGGAGAACCCAGGTTGGGGTAATGGACCCAAGTTTGTTTGATGGATAATGGTATGATATATTTTTAGGTAATACTATTCTATATGGATGGTATGTGTCATTCCATTTCTGGTGGTATGTGTAATGTCACATAACTCCTCACGGTTTGAGAGTTATGTCCTTACAAAGTTCGAGGACCCACTTATGTCATCTAGAAGCCCCAAAAGGTCAAAGTAGTCAAAGTGGTTTAAGAGATTTTAGAAGGTAAATAATAAAGTGAATTGATGAGTGTACTATAATTAAAATTGAATACAAAATAAATTATTTAAATATTAAATTTAATGGAGAAATTAGAATTGGGTTAACCCTAAAATAAGGAAAGTGGGCAAAGTGACCTAGAAGATGTTTTTAAGGAAGCTACTTGGAGGGTATAAATAAGAGGAAAGGCTCTCTCATTTTATATACACTTGAGAATATTGAATACCTATAGGTTTATGAGGTAAACAAATGATATCTAAGATGAATTTCTGAGGGAAGGTGAAGAAAAGAAGGCCAGAATTCAAGGAAGGATAAATTCTTTTGATGATGCTTTCTAAGGTGTGTTATTTATAGGTCATCTCACCATTTTCACAATAATTTTTTTTCTAGAATGATTCAGACCATGAAATTTCTACTCCATTAAGGAAACATATCCAAGTATATGTGGTAAAAAATTCAACTTGTGGGTCGTTGTATTTTTGGAGTTACACTCTGTGGAAAATAGGGTTTGTGGCTAGTCCTGAAACTAGTCAAAAACAAGTATTTCAGGTAAAAACGTCATAACTTATTCATAAAAGATCAAAATTCAGTAATACCAAATGTGTTGGTTATATTAATGTCTTTGGTATTCTTTGTAACATTTTCAAATCGATTCAACAAATATTCTCTATGGGGCATGTTCTACAAGGTCGCTCTCTAGAATAAGCCAGAATTTAGAAAGGTATGTCAGTTTTGCTATAACTACTTTTCTGAGAGGTTTCAAGTAGTGAAACCTGGAGGAATTGCATAAAACACACTGAAGAACATTTTTTATCAGTTTCATATCTTTATTCATTACAGGTACAATGTTATGATTATTTCAAGTTAGGGTTGTTGACTAATCCAAAACTAGTCATGTGAGACTAAAGAAAAGTTTGATGTAAATGCTAGTCTCTTTTTGTTTAAAGTTAAGGAAGGTATTCAGGTATGTTATCATATACACGAGGTCTATTACAAAGTTATAAATCATATTTGGAGGATGAAATTGATGAGGGATTTTGGTTGAGGTACAAGTTGGGTACATGGTTGAGACAAGTAGTTGATGAGTTGGCACATACATGAGTTGTATAGTTGATGATATTGGTACATATTGATGAGTCATAGTTGATGAGTAGTTGACAGATGATTGGTACATACTTGGTACATGGTTGGTTTCACTTGTTTATGATACAGGTTGATTACAGATTGTTTGGTACAGGTTGGTGCACGGTTGATGCACTTGTTTATGGTATAGGTTGGCGCATGGTTGATGCACTTGTTTCTAGAACAGGTTGATTACAAGTTGAGGTATAGGTTGATGCATGGATGATGTATGGTTCATGTTTATTTATACAGGTTTACAATGGTATATCTCACAATGATAGTGTGACAGTGGTTCCATCATTCTACTTCTACTTCAAGGCGGTTGGACGGGGCAAGGACATGTGGTTGTATCCACCTTCTGGTTGTAGCCATAGAACACAAGGGGTTGTAGCCTCCTTCTAGTTGTAGCCAAAGAATTGGGGAGTTGGATCTTCCCTTAGGTTGTAGCCTGAGAAAATAGGGGGTTGGAGCCTCCTTCTAGTTGCAGCTAGAAAACAAAGGAAGTTGGTGCTTCCAATGAATTTAATTCTTCAAGACATATAAGAAAAATCATTTTGTGGTTTTCTCCCAATTTGGGTTTCCACGTAAAACACTGGAGTATTGTGTATGTGTGTGATTTTTCATTTCTTATTTCTCATTATTGGATAATAATTCTACATTGATATAACACTTGTATTATTTGAAGAAAAAGGATTATAATTACACTATTACAGATTCACCCCTCCTCTCAGTAATCCAACAGATAAGACAATAAGGATATGGAACAGGAAATATAAAAATTGCATATCTATCCTTATTTTCCACAATCTTTATGTACATTGTAATGTGTGCTTCTTTTCACCACAAGGAGGCTTTGGTAGTTTCAGCCTCATTGGATCAGGTTGTTCGTGTATGGGATACTGGTGCTCTGTCTAAGAAAATTGTATCTCCAACTAATGAAATTTTAACGTTAACACGTATGAACGTAGATATTTTTAGAGGGGCTGATGTTGTTGTCAAATATTTTTTGGAAAGTCATGACCATGGAGTGAACTAGGCTGGTTTTCATCCCATTGTTTCCTTTAAAACTCAAAAAGTAAAGGGAATAAATTTCCATAGCTATAACCTGAATACATGTGATGATATGTGCATTTGGAGGAGTGTCATATTTGTTCTTGGGAATTAACCCAACCATTATTTTTTGGCTCAAAATTTGGAACACAGAACTCCTTATCATCATATTAGGAAATTGTCTTTTTTTTTAGATCGGGGTGTGCAAAACCTGCAATTGGGGGGTAGTGATGAGCTTTCAATTTGTCACTTTCCATTGCCCACATTATGTCCAAATTTGATACATTTTTTCTCATAAGACAATACCTTCATGGAAAATATTATCACTTTTGATGACCGATGTAGATACTATGACTCATTCTTATACAATAAAATGTTATATTACTTAATCTAAATATGAATGTGATATATGCTTGATATTAAGTGTTTTTTATGGTTTTGTGTCATTTGAATCTTTAAGTTAATATGGTTCAAAAGCTAGAAATAATTCAACTATGGTAAAAGGATTTGACACACACGACAAGCTTATCTCCTTCATTCATTGGCATAGACCACTTTTTTTAATGGTTGAAAAATTTAAGGGATATTGTCCCTTCATAACCTTCAAAGTTTCTAGCACTTAAAGGAAGTCATAAATACCCTAAGTGATTCAATATCTTACTAATATTGAGGATTTTAATTGACAAAGGAGGGAAATAGTTCCTTGAACAACATGCAAGAAATTAGGTAACTAAGGAACAAATCCCACCAATCAAGGGATTGATTAGATGGACTAGATAGGAATCTTTTCAAGTATAAATAGAGTCATAGTTTATAGAGTACATATTTAGTATTGTGGTTTCATTTTCCTTCTTGTTGTTCAAGCTAGTTCGAATTGTAGCCAAGAGGCAAATTTATGCCCAAAACATGCGAAAATATGTGAGGGCATGCATGTGTAGCTATCATGTGTGCGTTATCAAATGTACTAAGATTGAACAACTAATAAACCCTGATATATATCATTTTTTAATGAAAAATGTCTATGTAGCATACAAAACCAATTCATATAGAATAAAAAAGATTCATACAAAAAGAATGTAATCAAGAAATCATACAGAAATCACCATATGATCTTCATTCAATCCTTATCATTCACAACCACCAACTTACAACTCCTAGTGCTCAAATGATCTCACTAGACATGGCACGGGTCCCTCTACTAATACTAATATTTTATCTTTCACTATCATGGAATGGTGTTACAACTCATCACATGCGAATGTCCCCAACTATTATTTTTTGTCTCAAAATTTGGAGCATGGAACTCCTTATCATCATATTAGGAAATTGTCATTTTTTAAGATAAGTGTGTGAAAAACCTCCAATTGGGGGGTACTGGTGGGCCTTCAATTTGTCACTTTCCATGGCCCACATTGTGTCCAAATTTCATACATTTTTCCTCATAAGCCAAGACCTTCTTGGAAAATATTATCACTTTTGATGACCAATGTAGATACTATGACTCATTCATATATAATAAAATGTGATATTACTTGAGATAAATATGAATGTGATATATGCTTGATATTAAGTGTTTTTATGGTTTTGTATGATTTGAATCTTTAAGTTAATATGGTTCACAAGAAGGAAATAGTGCAACTATGGTGAAAGGATTTGACCCACATGACAAGTTATCTCCTTCATTCATTGGGATATACCACTTTTCTTAATGCTTGAAAATTTTAAGGAATATTTTCTCTTCATGACCTTCAAAATTGCTAGCACTTAAAGGCAGTCATAAATACCCTAAATGATTCAATATCTTTCTAATCTTGAGGATTTGAATTGACAATGGAGGGAAATAGTTCCTTGAACAACATGCAAGAAATAAGGTAATTAAGGAACAACTCCCACCAATCAAGGGATTGAATAGATGGGTTAGATAGGACTATTTCCAAGTATAAATAGATTCATAGTTGATAGAGTACATATTTAGTATTGTGGTTGCATTTTACTTCTTTTCATTCAAGCTAGTTCGAATTGTATCCAAGATGCAAATTTATTCCCAAAATATGCGAAAATATGTGAGGGCATGCATGTGTATCTATCATGTGTGGGTTATCAAATGTAATAAGATTGAACAACCAATAAACCCTGATACATATCATTTTTGTAATGCAAAATGTCTATGTAGCATACAAAACCAATTCATATAGAATAAAAAATATTCATACAAAAAATGTAATCAAGAATTCATACACAAATCACCATATGATCTTAATTCATTCCTTATCATTCACAACCCCCAACTTACAACTCCTAGTGCTCAAATGATATCACTAGCCATGGCATGAGTCCCTCTACTAAGACTAATATTTTATGTGTCACTATCATGGAATGGTGTTAAAACTCATAACATGGGAACTACTTATCATCATTTCCCCACATAGCTTCCTTTGATCCTTTTTTCTATTTTAGAAACAAGGGTGAATTGTGGGAACTTGTTATTATGGAATTGTAGTGGAAGCTTGTGAGGAAAATATATCGTTACTTATAACTTTTGGGATGAGTTGGAACAACTCTATGTTGTGGCCTCTTGTTGGATCCCTAGAACACTCTACATTGAACATAGTGTGTTGACAATTTGGAAAGGGATGTATACATTTAATGTGGTATATCTTCCTAGTAGACCAATTGAGATAGTAAACCCTGGGAGATATATTCAAATATATCCCTTGTATAATCCAGATAGATATGTGGGATAGAACCTACCATGAACACTCCAACATTCCAACATTCCAGTCCTCAAATATATACACATGTGAGTGGAAGCATGCTATGACTTCCATTTTTTTGTTCAAGGGACACTTAAAATGAATTATACATTAAATCTACTTAGTCTACAGATTTTCTTATCGTAGTAAACAACTACAAGACCCATACATTTTCGTTTTTTACAAAGAACATAAATGAAGAATTATTGGCTATAAAATTGGGATCCATCCCTCATCCCTAATTATATCTAGTATTGCACATGCTTCATTGAACTTTCTAGCAGCTTCAAAGCATAATGATTGCAGTTAATTAGTATCATTTAAGGATTGAATTTAACAATGGTTTTAGGTATGAGGAAAACTGAGCATCCAAGCTTCCATGCCACATTGATTATATAGGTTGAATTCAACCTCCTTTATTTTTCATTCTCACCCTTTATGACAATGTACTAGTTCATAACCCTAGGTTCCACAAAATGCAATGGTTCAAGGAGAAATATTACATTTATAATTAGACTTGTATCCCTCAATCTCTCTATTTGATAAGTTCTTCTTGTATTTTTAACTTTTACATTTGCCCAATTCTCTATGTCAAAATATGATATCTCTTTTTTATTAGAATGTAACATGGGAACCTTGAGAATCTTAAGCATTTTGTACCACATCATGAATTTCCACAGATATATAATAATTACATTTTATCTCCTTCCACAATGTCATTCCAACAACATTAACAGGTGAAAATTTTAGTTTATTTCCAATTTTGATTACTTGATTACAACTTTCAACTTTTTTGAATGGCATATGATTCTAGGGTCTCTTCCTTGTGAACATGATCAACTCTATGCAATGAAGAATGTCCCAAAATTCAAATATCATTTAACAAATCCATCAACATTAGAATAACATTCATTTGTAGTCTCAAAAGTTTCTCTCTTATGTTCAACATAATGAAGAGAAAATGATGTCATCCTTGTCCCACATGATCAATAATTTGATTGAAATTGCTACCATGTCCCATAGTCATTTACAGTTTTTTATACCATGTTGGAAACATTATTACAATCAATCACCATTGCATTAGGTTCATTCTTGAACAAATCAAACCATGCACCATTTTCCCCAAATTTTCTCACTCCTTGGGTGAGTTTTAAATGTGACAATGCATGTCATCTCTACCATTAATGCATGCCATATTGACATATTCAACTCATGATAACCTTTCATTAGATTCCATGCCTTAATATTTTCCAATGAGCCCTATTTTGTGCAATTTGGTCACTCAGAAGCAACATTATTAACTCTAATAATATATATTTAACCAAGATCCAAGAATTTTCGACCAGAATAATATGTCCAAAAAAATTCGAAAAGAACCAAAACTTAGAACGTTTAAACTAAGGCTTTGTTTTATCAGTAGAATAATTTATAACCAAACATCAAAAGTTTCCCTTCACATTGTTCCAAAATAACATCTTTCAAAGAGATGTGCATGCTTCAACGAAGGATAAGAAAATGTTTTTTGTGAAATATGTGGTGTGCCCTCCACACCGTCAAAACCTTGCAAATACCTCACGTTCATCTTCATGGGTTTTTCTAAAAAAAGATCTATTGAATTTTCCAAATGTCCTAAATGTCACTTCGAAAAAAGGGAATGCAGACCACTATGTGTTCTTGCGTCTATACTGGATGCTTATGGTTGGGTAGTGAGATATTGTTCATATGAGAAAAATTCATTGGAACAGTTTTGTTTAAAAATAAGTGTTTTATCTATGAAATTTAATTATATATTTTGTATAGAACATTGGTTGATTGTTTCTTTAATTTGATGGTGTTATAGGATGTACAAGAAAAAAAGTATTTTTTAGATCTATATTCATTGAATGAGGAAGGTGAGACATCTAGTAGGTCTAATAGGAAGAGATCAACTAGAGGTGAGAATATCAGAAGAAAATCCCATAGACACATGTAATTTTTTCTTGTGAAAGGAGGATCATCTTCTTATGATCATGAGAGAATAGACGACATAGAGGTTTCCTTGAGGTAAAAACATATAGTGAAATTATGGGTACCCAAGGATCTTCCTTAAATAAACATTGATTTTTGTGTAAATGAAAGGATATACCAGATTGCTCCATCGTCATTACATGGTTTGGGGCTATTTTCCATGGATGGAATAAAGATTTGTTATGGCAGATTAACTGAATTTATGGAGTATGTGGGACCCTGTTATATATACAAAGATTGGGTACGACTAGTACAATATACAAAAAGTATGCGAAGATATGGCTTTGATGAAAATTATATACAACTAAAAGACAATTATCAAAATAAAGAAGAAACTATCTATGTTGATGGAAGGCCAAAAGAATTGGGGAATATTGCAGGGTTTATAAATAATACACGACCTGCAACCACAAATAAGCAACCCAATTGCATATTTGAGGGACATGAAGGAAACCATGTATTCATGTGTGCAATAAAATCAATAGTTGGAGGGGAAGAGTTATTGATTGATTACAATTTGAATCGAATATATACAAGCATTGATATTATGGAGGAGGTACATATACTATTTTACCCAACCTGTAAAAAATGACTCTTATATTTTATGATTTTCGTTATGTTCTTTAGCCACTCTTTTACTTTTGTGTTTTTAGCATGCAATGTTTTGGTCCCATTTGTATTCATGAACTAACTTTATTTCTCATGCATTTGAATTTATTTCTCATGATCATGATCACGGTTCTAATTTTACTGTAATTTGGAAGGTTGATCGTGGTAAATAAATAGCCTCAAAATAGATAAACCAATAACAATTTTCATTAATTAATTACTAAGTCTCATTAATTAATTTAATTGATTTCTCTTTTTGTTTAAAACTCTGAAATTAGGATAGCCAACTTAGTTAATAAATTTTAAATTAAAAATAGGCTTTCATTTAAAGTATTAATTGACGACGATTAGCTATCTCTCATTCGACGATTAGTCCTGATGATGAATCCTGATTCGTATTTGAAACATCGATGACAAAATGACACCAACTATGGATTATCCGAACAACACATGTGAAACTCCTCACCACATAAACTTGAAAACAACAACAACTTTCGAATTGCATTTAACGTGCATTTTATTTCGATGGAAATTAATTATTTTATTTGTTTACATAACTGAAATAAAAATTATTTTGTTGAAATATGTAGTCAAAAGGCCATGATGTTTATGATTATTTTCTCGGAGAAATGGATTTGTATGCATCCCCCGACCCTATGGTATTAATAAAAAAAATATCAATGAAGCGAACAAGGAACTGACTCACTTGTTAGACATTCTAGATCAAACTCTTGAAGTGGAAGAAAGGATCAGATAATTTATGACAAGGATTAACACATATAAGGTAATAACCATAATTTCAAGT
The DNA here is from genome assembly GCA_000966675.3 of Picea glauca. NCBI lineage: Eukaryota > Viridiplantae > Streptophyta > Pinopsida > Pinales > Pinaceae > Picea > Picea glauca. The sequence continues at coordinate 987,843 of JZKD02S1843718.1, forward strand.
GGTTTTATTTTTATGTCAATGAAATCTTGATTTTTAACCTTTACATTATCTAAATGAAAAAAAAAATTATTTCTTATATAGATATTTTTGGATCATGTTAACTCCAACATGCATGGTTTCGGTGGTAGTGGCGTTGCACAAATTCCACAGGGTACCAACGCAGTCCCTTGTATACCTACAAGGACGCGGCTATTCAAATCTCCACCTTCCACACAATTAGGTGGGAGCCACAACATGCACCCCCAGGAAGCCACATAGGTAGGCTTTGGAGGTGGTGACGGAGATGAAGCTGGTGATTTTGCCAACTATATGGTTTCTTTTCCTAAAGTAATATGTGTGACTAACATAGGGAATATTAAGGGAAAATTTATGGTCAACGAGGAAGGGCTTCCATTAAAGAAATTTAAAGTCCCAGGTACAAGTTAATTTTTATATCCTCGTATTTGAAGGTCAGATAGATGTAGATGCCCTAGAAAAATGGTTAAATCTGCTAGAAGGTTATTTTTCTATTCACAATTTTTCCGATAGGGAAAAGATCACCTTCACAGTCCTTAAGGCTCTCCCTCATGTCAAACATTGGTTGGAAACTTATTGGGAGAAAATTTCCACAGAGGAGTCTGGATTATATGGGGCCAAAACCACTTGGGATTTTATTGTGGATGCGGTCAAGGAAAAGTATTACCATGTTGGTGACTATGATGATTGATACATGATATGGAAAATGATGCATCAAGAGAGGGGCCAAGTAGTGCCAGAGTTCACCAATACCTTTCACACCAAGCTGGGTATCAAATATTATGAGCGACATCTGGTTCTGAAATACCGTGGGGATCTACATAGGTACATCCAAACCAAAATGGATTTTCTAGACATCTCATCATTGGGAGATTCTTATCGATATGATGTCAAAATCAAGAAAAAATTTAATCACTAGAACAAATGGGATTTCAGTTCTGTAAATACGCAACCACCAAAGTATGATAAAGACGGCCCTAAAAAATAGCCTCCCAAAAACCATCCCAAGCCACAGGAAATGAAGGGTAAGGGAAAGACGAAGAATGACACTGGAAAATGGTGAGACTTCCAAAAAATTCCCTGGAAAAACACCGATGAATGTCACTAAAAAAAATCATTGGTGGCCAATATCAAAGAAAAAGAGTCGAATCCAGATTCATGATCCGAATCAGAAAATACTAGCAGAAGACAGATCATCGACACAGAACCCACTACTACTGTCATGACTAAAAAAATTCAACCAGAATAACCAACAGATCCTGAAGAGGGGGAGAGCCTCTTCCATTCATAGATGTGGGTGAATGGAATCCCATTGAATTTCATTGTTCATAGAAAAATCTAGAAGAATCTCATCTCAGTAGAGGTTGTTAAACAGTTGGGATTGTTGACAACACCACACCTGCAACCGTCCATACAACATTGGGTGACTTCACTAGGGACGTGATCTCTATGTCAGCCAACAGTGTCTACTGTCATATGCAATCCATCCCTTCAAGGATGAGGTATTATGTGATGTTTCCCCACTAGATGTCTATTATTTTCTTTTGGGACAACCATATATGTGGAATCGCCATTCTATTTATGAGTCTCAACCCCGTAGTGTCATTGTTACTCTGGGGGTCATCTCTACATGATACGAGAGGTAGTTTCAACTATTTTTCCTCCAAAATAGTGTCGCAAGGTAATCTCTCATACTGCAAAATTTAGCCTCTTCACAATCTATTCAAAAGGTGAATAGAAGGAAACTACAACCACTATAGCCTTGGCCCAAGACCTTTCTATCCAACAGAAGCTAATTGTAGAAGAGAAAGAAGATATTGTTTCTTCACCTAATATGGTTCCTACACACTACCCATTCAAGACAAGATATAAGAGGTTGGTTTAACATATTCAACCCTACTAGTAACAGGTTCATGATAGTCTTCAACAAGATAAGAAGCACAACTTCTCTAGCAAGGAAAGAACTAACAAAGATCCATATTCGACAAACGCTTTCCCCTCTCCCCTGAAAAATCAACACAATGGAGTACATTTCCTAATAATTAGAGAGGATTTATCTAGCTGGATATCGGTGACAACCCACATATTCCAACTAGATCAAAATATTTTGTTGGCAACTTACTATTTTTAGTAGTTTTTCAGTTCCTAAACTTTCAGGGCCATTTTGAGGGACTAAACAACACTTTTTCATGATTAGGAACCTCAATGATGGCCATATCATTATATTGAGCCCCAAAACGAAATCTCCTCATCAATACCTTTCTAACGAGCTATCGTGTGCCCCAAATGGAGATTGTGTGCCAAATTTATGCCCCCGGGAAGTTGATACACCAAACTACCCAAAATGGGGTCCACAAAATTGTTGGCTTTTCATCTTCTGGGGTTAGGGTTTTGGATTTTGTTTGTGTTAAAAATTCCTTTGGAGCCTCATTGTAGCAATCATATTCTTGTGAATGTAAGTATCCATCACA
>JZKD02S1843718.1:991866-1006274 GCA_000966675.3 Picea glauca
TTTTTACAAAAATGTCGCCAAACATTTATAGTTGGCATATGAAGGATTAGTAAGATTCGCCAAGGTTTCTACATTTTAAAATAAATTTCCATCCTTAAAATCACCCCTGCAAGTTAAGGTTCCTTAACCTACATAGGAATCCCAAATTCCAAGGCACTCCCGTAACTTTCCAAATGAATATTTTTTCCATATACTGTAAAATTTTGTCTCAATAGTAAGGGGTTTCACCAAATTTAGACCCTAGTAACCTACATAGATAACTTCCTTATTCGATAAGACATCTCCTTTTTTCAGTGTTGGGGTGAATATTTTCTTCATATCTTGCAAGATTTCCATTCAAAGGCTTGTAGTCCTCCCAAGAATACACCCTATCCTCATACTAGTCTCATGGATTCATAAGTCTAATAGATTAATCAATGGAAACAAGAATAAATATTCCATTTTAATAAGGAAATCAATCATTCCTTACATACATTATGTTTCCCTTTTAAAACTATTAAAAAACCAATTTTCATTAATAAACTTACATCAAACATATTAAATTAAAACAATTACCTATTCAATGAATATCAAAAAATAGTTGATTGAAGGAGGACGTCTTTCCTCCCAACCTTAGTCTATGTGCCAGAGTACCTTCCTATAGCATGCCACCCCCATGCCAATATATGATATCACAAGGTGAATAATTCAACTAGTTCTCAGACTTAGATTGATCCAGAAAGGTTACTCTCCTTCCTCCACTAGAAAGGTCATAAGTTTTCCTCTTCCCACTGAGATAAAGACTTCCATAGGTTTAATATGTACTATCCCAACTAGATTTCATCTGCACAAGGGAGTCCCTTCTCTTCTACATAATCCCTCGGTGACCTCCCCTTACAAGTGATGGTTTCTTTCTAGTACATACCAAGTTGTAGTCCTTTGTTTCTCCTTTCTGGATCTCGGTCTTTTCTGTTCCAAAATAATAATAATATTTTGGAAAAGATTTCTATTTTCTTCAAGAAAAACTTTCCAAATTATTCTATTACTCAAATTAGTGAAAGTGAACACCTATATTCATTGCACCAACTATTTGTGAGTCTGATACTCAATTGATGTTTTCTTTTCTTTATTTTTTTCTCTCTACTATGTGTGCATGATGCTCTCGCATCTTTGAGCGTATCTCTCCCTCTTTGCATATTCATGTTCCTCTTCGTCCCCCTTTGCATCTAGTGATGTTTTCCACCTTTGGTGACTTCTTCCACCCAAAACTTTGGATTTACATTGCTTCTATCAGACGCGACCTCCGGTCAGGGATCCAAATTTTGAAGGGCCATCCAATGGATATACTTTTGTTAGGTTTTTTTGTTGACCCTTGCCTCTTCAAGAGCTCAGGTCTGTCAACAGTTATAACTACTTCAAACACCAATCATTCTTACCATAACTGGTCATGTGGCTCCATGTAAGTTCAAGTATGTTGGCAGGTGATCTATTAATTTTTTTCAAATCTAAGCCAAAATGTTGGATGAGCTTCCTAATTTCTTTATAGAAATGTCTCGATTCCACCTCACTAGTCCACGTCACCATTTCCCACTTCATAAATTCCCACTTATGATATTATTTTCAGTACTCAAGTATTTTCCTTCTCATTCAATTGTATGGTGTCTTTAATTAATCAAAACATAATTAAATGGTTAATAATTACAGTCATGGGGGAAAACAAGACGTTGCAAAAGCAATCATAGTCTCTCCATTGGTATGGAGTACATACAAGTTGTGATCACGTTCACAACATTTAAAACCAAGTTGAGAAATAAATTGTCGATCTTAGAATACCAATCTCTATGATCTTGCTTCAAACCCTCAAGTTACTTCTTGAGTCAACAAACCATGTTAGAATTTGTCAAAAAACCAAGTGGTTGTTCCATAAATTTGTTTTCAAATAGGTATCGAAGAAAAAAATAACTCTTCCCATCCATCTGATGGATTTTCCATCCTAAACAAGTAGCAAGGGAAATAATTAGTCGAACATATTTCATCTTTGAAAAAACATAAAAGGTACTAGTGTATTCAATACTTTCGTATTGAGAGAATCCCTTCTTAGCTAGGCATGCTTTATATCTCTCAAAAATAAATTTAGAGGTAAATTTGGTCATGTAGACCCATCGACACTTCACAACATTATTTCCTTGTGGTCGGGGAACAAAGTCCCAAGTGTGATTCTTAGACAAGTAATCAATTTATTTCTACATCATCTATTCCCATCAAGTCATCTTTGAGCATCTAAGTAGGTAGAAGGATAAGAAGTTTCATGTACATGAGTCATCAATGCAATGTTCACATGTTACTTTTGACTTAGATTTTTTCATCTATAGTGAATATCATTGACATCAACTCCATAAACTTCAATTTTCTTTGTATATCAATTGGGTAGACAAGAAAAAAGTGAATGTTTGTTCAGGATAGTAGTTCAATCAGAATTCAGAAAGGTTTCATTCGATGGAGATGGTGGACTAGTCAAAACAAATATTGATGGATTAGTTGACTTAGAGGGTGACGATCCATTCAAAAAATAAAAAAAATAGGATTGTCCAGTCAAAGTACTGAAATATGGAGTAAGAGAGCTAGAGTCTGAGAAAATATCAAAGGAATCATCCAACAACAATACAGAGGATTCATGTAACATATTGATTCCAGAAGGATTATTATTAAACCATACATTGTGTTTGATAATGAGTTATTGTTTGACAAGATCAAATAGTTGATAGGTTTTCAACTCTTTAGAATATCCCATCATGATGAAATCATGACTCTTTACATCCAAATTATTTTTGCAATCATCAAAAAATGTGAGCTCAGGAAACACATAAAAATGCACAGAGGTGATCGAATGAATACTTCTTTCCACACCATCATTCGACTGGACTCATGGAAGGAAAAAATGATTTGATATGAGAATGAGTAGATGACTTGCATAATATAATTTTTTATCCCAAAAGTGAGAGGGAGGATATTTATCCTGCAAAAGACATCTAGCCATTTCGACGGACCTCATATTCTTGCATTTTGAAACGTTATTCTATTAATGTGTGTGTGGAACAAACCACTTGCAATCAATATCAGATTGAACCTTGTATTATTTAAAAGGTCGATATACATACTCTCCAACATTGTCTGATCTCAAGTAGTTGATGGGTTGGCCGCATTGCTTTTTGGAAAAGGACATAAAAATTTTGAACTTTCAAAGACAAGGTTCTTAATATTCAGAAAAATGGCCCAAGTGAAACGAGATAGATCATCATTAGCTTTGACCTTCCAATGGAGGTAGATTGATGAAACATACATAATTTTGAACTACTTCCAATAGTTTTTGTGGTCTCCACACTTTTCCATATTCAAATGGTTCCTAACGATTCTTTCCAAGAACACACTCTTTACAGACGCCTTTAGGGGGAAACACTTTAGGTAGACCAACTACCATGTTCTGAGTTTCCAGTGCTTAAATATTTCGGAAATCAAGGTATCTTATTCATTGATTCCAAGTGTGACTTCATCAGTGTGAGAAATAAGAGAATTTAGTTTACTCTCATCTCGATTCGTGTCACCTAATTTTTACAAACTATCTCTCAAGTTGAGAAACCTTCTAGCGATAATCGAATGTGCTTTGTTCAAGTCTTGAAAAAAGAACCGATCTGGTTAAAGTTCCACATTCTTATATGTTTATGTTAAATAAGGAATAGAAAACAAATTGGAACTAATGGTTGGCATATGATAAATGTCAATAATTATCCCATGTCAATAGGTAACATCACCGTAACCAACAATATCGAGAGAAAAATCATCGGCAACATAAATTTTCCTCTCCTAATATACATCCAATGATGTGAACAAGGAAGTATTTTTAGCCATATGATGAGTGCACCTAGATTTGATTATGCATTCATTATATGTATAATGAGATATAAATGCTTCATCAGTTATGACTAGGAAGGTGAAATTATCAACAAGTCGACAAACAATGGACACGTCTTCTTTAAGGAATTAAAAAATCTCCTCTAAATCATCTTTCTTGTAGTAGACCTTCTCCACATGTCTATCCTTTCCATGGTATTGACATGCCTTCTTATTTTGACTTTCTTGGGGTGAATTTGTTTACCCCTTCGGTTTCGAGTCAAGGCCTCAAGTTTTATGTGTAGAGGTATCAAACCATACCCTTTCCCTATAATTAGAATTTCCTTTTCCCTTGAGAAAGTGGGCTTCATGGTTACCAACAATATTTCCTTCTTCAATAATTTTGTGTTGATCAATGATTAAAATTCAACATAAATATTCTATTTTTTTTTGTTTTTTAGATTGTCCGTGACATGTGTGACTAACCTGTAGCTAAGAAACCGTGAATCAGGGGAATCTAAGCCATCAAAATCACCCAGGGATCGCACCTGTCCTAAACCACACCAACCCTTAACATGGCTGGATTTTTTGTCGCCACAGGTTTCGAACCGATGACATTAACATCATGGAGTGCCTTAACAACACACTCTTTCACAGACTGTCCTACACCTCGAGGACAAAATTCAACATATATATTCAAAGGTGTAGTCCTTACCATATTTGTTTTGTTCTTTCCAATTAGTGTGGAAGTTTGACACAAATACATCGAATGGTTATCTCAAATCCATCAAGACTCGCTTGATGAGTTGTCCATCTTTCTTCTAATAATTATTTCCACATTATCCCAATTTCAACTATAGTTATTTGACATGTGGAAAATATTCCTCTATTTTGTCAAAATAATGAGGATTGAGAGAGATCAAATCTTTCTCCAACTTCTGGACATGGATTTCATCGACTATGTTGAAAATAAACTTTAGCTTCTTCCATACTTGATGGGGGAAATCAATTCCACCAATGTGAAACCAAATCTTGAGATATAGGCCATTATGACTGAAATTTTGTCTGCAAATGGTTACATGAATCCAACATATCCAAACACCTATTAGTTCACCTGCAGCCCCAAAAATACATTTCCAAAAGTCACAAACTATACAACTGGTTATAAAATTGACATACACAGAAACACTACAGGAAGTGCGCTCACGTGCGCAAGCCAAAGAAGCCAAAAGATCGCACATGCGCCCAATGCACGACTATGTATGATAAAAGTTGTGCAGTCCTATGAATGATGCATTTATGGTTCTTTTCATACCCTCACCCACTTCTGGTTCATCTCCCAAGTCGATTTGACCCTCAAATAAGAGTTGAATCTGATGGGGGGCTGGTCAAAGACCTAAGGGTGCCTTGAAGGGCTCCTTGTTCACACTAAAGACTGGTTGGATAATGCCTCAAATATTTTCTATAAAGAGAGGCTATGGGTGCACTATGAATTCAAGAATCTCATTGTATTGTTATGATGCCTCTAGTCTCCTACAAGGAACCTCTTTCCTTCTTGGAGCATACTAGCATCATCTCATTGAGTTATTCACCTCACTTCTTGAGGGAATAATCTTGGATTTCTTCACCATTTACTTTCTAGTTTTCCATTTGTAAGAAGAGATCTCACATAGGGGACTCAATAGCCCTCCTTAGGAGGAAGAGGGGATCCACAAGTCCTCCTTTATCTTTGGTGTGTTCCCACTAATACAATTTCTTTGTTGGTGGCATGAATATTGGTCAATTGTTTGATTGATTTTGGTTCTAATTTCCTTATGCATTTTAGTTTCATTTCTTTAGTTATTTATTTAGTTGTTGTTAGCTTAGTTTCTTGTTTATTTCATTTGATTGAGTCATTTAATTCATACACTAACCTCTACTCTATCTAGAAGACCCAACTAGACTTGCAAGTGCCCTTCTTTTTCTCATTGGAGTGACGAAAAGGACACAACAGATTGACGACCATACTGGGGACTAAGGTATCAATTTCCTCCCTATTTGGGTTGTTTTAGAACTTATTTTTGACCTATTTTCCTTGCAGGGATCATAAACAGCCTATCCCTTCCTACAAATAGATGAACTTGGATTTGGAAGAGGAGAATTCCACCTAAAAGTTTCCTCTCGGACGCGTATCAAAATGTGTGCAGGTTTTCCAACCCACAAGAGTGCCTCCCGAGCATTATGTGCCAACAAAACTATGTTTCTCAAATCATTCTACTCACAGTGTGCCAATAGGTCCTCGGTTCTCTATGCATTGGCTCCACATGCGCCTTTGTCTAAATTGTTCCCCGCACATCTGTCCAAAATTCCAACATTGTAAGAGTTGTTTGTGATGTTTTTAAGGCCCCTAGCCTTCAAAATATTTCTTTTATGCAATTTGTAAATGCACCACACTTATATTCCCTTACCACATGAAGGGTTAGTCAAAACATAGGCACTTAGGAGGTTAAAAAGAACCATGTTTCTCCTCTTTTTCTTTCATTTTTCCACATGGACAACTTGTTTTGATTTTAAAAGTTAAGTTAAGATCATTTACTATCACATATAAACATTTGCATTGGGACCATAAATAAAAATTCAATCATTGAGTATGGTCTTCTCTAGCACCATAGAGTGATCTTGAGAATCAGAAAAATGATTGAGGAAAGATTTCATCTCCCTTAAAACAAAATCTTTAGGAGAGAACAAATCCCCCCTTAGGGCTCCTCTTGGTTTCTTTTTAAACATATTAAATTTGTAAGGGCCCATACATTCCCACATTTTTCAAAGATTAGGATATTTTTTGAAGCTACTTTCTTAGTTTACATCACTAGGGGAGTTTAAAGATTATTGTAATGGGCCCATACATGCCCACATGCTCACAAATCTAGGATAGTTTTTTGAAATATTTCTTAGATTAAATCACATTAAGGAGTTTAAAGGATTGGTAATGACCCATATGTCCACATGCTATTTCTTTAGGGACTTTAAAATTCCACAAGTTTGTACCAATGGCATCTAGTAACATAGGTAATCAAGAATTGTAAGGCCCACGGGAAGTCCGCATGTTGAAAGGTGACACCTAACTTATTAAAAATTTGGCACATTTTATCACTTGCTCACACACAAAGTCACTACTCACTCACATAATTTCATCTTAAATTGTGGAGCTTGAAGTAGGTTTCCTCCAAAGGGATTCTGAAACATCCCACTATTTCTTGAAGGAATTATCCACTCCCACTTAATTCAAGCGATATTGAGTCACACCCCAAATCTCTCAAACAACCACATCTAAAAATTTTCTAAAACCTCACTAAGTTTTCCTCCACAGGAGGTGCCAAAAGATTTTTTTTAGTCTAGGTAGTTTCTCAGGGATAGGCATCCAAATAACTCCCTGTTATCTAGTTTTCATATCTTCAAACATTAGAAGTTGACAAATAGGGAACTTTAAAATCCTTCAAGTCAAGTGTTCCTACACCATAAGGCAGGGAGATACCCGTGAAGGCTCAAAGGTCGAGGTGCAGTTTTTCTATGCATCCCCCCTTGAGGCACCCACCTCTTGGAAGGGATCCAGCCCGTGACCCATTTTTGAGGCCTAAAATCTAAATTCAGCACTTTGAACGAGGTACCCAGTGGCCAATTTTAGGACATCTACCCAGGTGGAAATTGTGGGCTGCAATTGCACCTTGATCAGATTTTGTGTGGCTATTGGGAAATATCGCCAGCTCTTTTGGGATACGCACCCTCTACACCTCATTATAACTGATTGTTTCATCCTTCACTAGTTCCTCTTCTGGTGGCTTCAGACCCCACTGTTGAGTGTTATTGGAAGGTCCAATGCTATTTGAGAGGAAGGAATTTACATCTCTACATGACACCATAATTTTTTTTCTTTTTTCTCCCATGCGGACAAAATACACCTACCCACATGTATGCTTCTTTTCAATTGATTTATGTATGATTCTCTCTTGATTACATGTGATTGTGAGATATATTGTGAAGGTCCATATTATACAAGTCTCTTGTTCGTTTGCTTCTCTCATCACCATTTTGCACACATTCCACTTTGTTATTCGGACATCATAGGGGACCCACATAATCCCTGTCATTCTAGACGCTTGCAAAATCTCCCTCCTACCCTAGGAGGATTTCCTAGTTTCGCCAACTCACCAGCCCAACCATTTCACACCCTTGTGAGTGCTACCATTTTGGGATCAGATTTAATTGGTTCCATTTTACTTGATTCCACTTCCCAATGTCACCCATCCACTAGCTCTCCTTTACAAGGAGGCAAAGGGTACACTTCTTCCCAAGGGAGAAGTACACCCCCACCAAACCCCCCTCAAGGGTCAGGTCCACTACCTGCTAGCACCATGGTTGGAACTAATCCTCCACAAACACTACACATGTCGTATTTTCCCTCCCTCAACATACCAAATCTTAGTAAGCTCACGAATGATCCTATATTTCATGACCCCACATGGCATGCAATATGTCCATCCTCCAAATGGTATGTGGAAAAAAAATCAGGGTCCCGTGTAACTTTTGAATCCTTGTCCAAAACATTTTTTACCTTCTTTCAGCTACCATTTCATCATGAAAATAGTCTCGAAATACTATCTAAGTTTAAACAAACCTCAGCCACACATATCATTGACCACATTCATGAATGGCGTTGGCGACGTAGTTTATGAAAATAAGAAACCACCAAAGAAAAATTCCTCAATTGGTTTCTCAGATCACTCATCCCTCTCCTTGCCAAAGATGTGGCCTCCACCTTCCCCCAAACTAAAGAGGCAGCCATCAGCAAGGCTCAACAATATGACCTCATTTATGCACAATCATGATACTTATACACAGTACTACTTGACACCTCGAGACCTGTACCATTCGTCCAAGACAAACCTGGGATGTCTCACTTAGTGGATGGATTTATTGGTACCACAACACACGAAAACCTGTACATCCAACCACCACCCATGTACATTACTCCCCAATATCCATTGATGTATGGAGGACCCCCTTGTTACCCTCCCCCCCCTTATCAGCAGCCATATCCTACTATCCTCCCTCCACCCATGTGTGGACCCTCGTTGACACCCATGATGCGCTCGACTGTTCAACCAAGTTCTTGTACCCCGTCTACCTCATCTTACACCCTGAGGACTAGTGAAAGCACTACACCTTCCTATGTACCCTATGGATCATTACCACAAAATAATCTGTATTTTCCATTTGCTGGTCCTACACAACCAATTTCTCCTCCACAAGGACAAACACACGCTAGGGTTAATTTTTTTCATCCCTCTCCCATTCATCAATTTCAAAATTTTGAACAACTGAATATGGAAAATCTATCCCATCAACCGAATAATTCCAAAAAGAAAGGAAAAAATCGAAACAATAATAACCCAAGACCAGGGGAAATAACCCCCAACAAAATGAACCTGTTAGGGGCAACCAAAACCATGGAAACCATAACCCCCAAGAGGGAAATAACAACAAATGCCAAGGGAGGAACAACTACAATAACCTCAAGAAAAACTTCCCTTGTTCTCTTTGCGGTGAGCATGATCATTATACTCACCATTGTTGACTTCAAACGGATGAAAGATTCCATGAATGCGCCACATCCTCTAGCGCCACCTACCCCCCAACAAGCCCCACAACAATATTTTCAACAACCATCCCTGAAGTTATTGCAAAACCCTATTCCACACCAAGGTGTGATGAATACCTAGCAGGAGATGCATCCTTCCCCACCACAGATGGGACAGTATCAAAACCTTGGAAATCCAGCGGATCACAATATCCTCCTCACCAATGAAGAAGAAATTCTTCTACAAATGTGCAGTCGTCAATACATCGCACCTCCTGAAGTTATTCCCACCACTTTGGAAGTAGCTCCATCTATCAGACAACCCTTCAGTATTCCACGCCCTAACACTAACCCCCCCATTTGTATTCCTCGCATCCCATTATGACGAAATGTCAACAACCCTCAAGCTAGGGCGGCACACAATTACAGTCTAGTCGATGACTTGTCACAATATTCTATAGCCATGTCAGTCTTAGAGGTCCTTCAAACCTATCCCACTCAACGAAAATCATTTATTTTCGCCTTGGGGGTAGTTGACCCTGTTGATACTAGACTCATCAAATTCGATCTAGATTTTGGGGAACCTTGTCTCTTCGCTTTGGTAGCTTTCCAAATACTAGTCAAAATTTAGAACATCATAGTTCATCAATGTATCATTGATGAAGGTGCATCCACATGCATCATGTCCATAACAATATGGCAAAAACTTGGCTCCCCTGAGCTAATACCATCCACCATCACCTTGAGAGCTTATGATGGACGACCATCCTCTCTTGAAGGGATCTTTCAAAATGTCCCCATTAAAATTGGGGGAAAAACTATCCTTATCGACATCGAAGTTATCAATGCCCTTCTCGATTACAACATATTGTTTGAAGGTAGCTACATGTAAGCTATGAAAGTTGTGGCATATTCTATGTTTCGAACGATGATTTTCTCCCACAATGGGAAGATCATCACCATCGACCAAGTTTCACATTACGAGCCTAACCATTCCTCCAGCATCGATAACATATTACCTCATGTTCGCACTAGTTCCAATGCATATACACTCATGGATATGGGCCCTAGAATTTTCAAGGACCCATCTTTGTTGGGGGCATACCATGGAGCACCACCGCTCATACACCCCTCGACACAAGTGTGTTTCATATCTTCCAATGGAACTGACAATGGAGATACCATTCCTCCCACAAAGGCTTCTCCACTCCTTGACGTCCCACTAGTGGAATAAATCCTACATCAGGAATCCCCTGAGAACCCTACAAAACCACTTATCCATGATTTCACCCTGCCCCAGGGTCAAATCCTTGTTTGGGAGACAATCCCCCAAGCCATTACTCAAATTCCCTTCTTCTACCCCCCACTGGGAGTAAAAGATTTCCAGGTAGCCGCAATGCTTACCCTTCCCAACATGGTGTTGGCCATTCCGGTATGGTATCTCCACCCACCTGCGATGGTTCCTAAACCATCACTCCCTCCCCAAATAGAGGGAATCTCAATGTAGATTCTAGTACTAACTCCAACCACAACACCCTCACCTCCACTTCCCAGCACCACCGCGATGGCTAGGGGAAGACAGAATATGAAAGATCCCAGCGCCCCACTTCCTCTCCAAGTTCAACCTCCTTGCACACTATGAAAGAAAGAGGGACACCCCACTAATATGTGTCCATATCTCCCTGAGTTACACAATTTAATCCAACTCCCTCGAGAAACCACCTCGTTCATCACGTCACCAAGCACACCTAGTACTGACACTATGTCCTCTACTACGGGCATCAAAGGGCTGTGAACCAAATTCACATGTGACATCTATTCATAGTGTAACATCCCCAGTCACCCATGGCTAGGCCATGCTACATTAGGGAACACTTTCGTTCTCTCACTAAGGAACATACTGTAACATACCCAGTATTCAACTGAGCTATGCCACATAAATTTTCTCTTCAAACTGCATGCAATTATAACATATACATACAACACTCTTGCGGAAGCTTTACATATAAACATAAACAAAAAATTACATTCTATAAATATACAATTTCATATTGAAATAAAAGTAAACACATACATGCATCATATATAGGGAAATACACATAAACATACAGACAATTATAATCACACATATCATAAACTATAACATAAGCACATAAATAGAAATGCAGCATGTAAATTTATCACACGATTGGTACTTATCTTGGAAATAATGTCATCAACTACGTGCAGACTGTCCACGAACCTCCTAGCCTTAGACTACACTGTTCATCACTCTCAACAATGAGCCACCCCTCAGCTGGGACTAAACTCCACCCGAGTAAAGGGATGCCTAACCAGGCTAAAGGCTCATAGACAATAGGAAAGACTCTATCTCAGGTGCTCACTCAACTAACAGCCTACAACCTCTCATTCCCCACATGTCTATCCCACCCAAGAAAGTGTGCCCCTTCTCTTCTCAAAATTCCTTCGACTTCCCCACTTCCCTTCCAGGGCTTCAGTAACAGGCTAGACAGGAAGTCTCGGAGCACTGTAGCTGCAATTTATCACCTTTAGGAAATCAATTCCCAACAATTCTCTCGCTCAGAGAATTTCTCATGGGACTGACAACCTGCCTCTTCATTTTCCCACGAGCTTGACAACCCACTTCTTCGATCCCATTCCCAAGCTAACCAGGTACACCAACAAGAAATGGTTATGGAAACAAGCTGAGATATAGTGAAATGAAATGTCTGAAGGATAACTAACTACGTGAGTGAAAATGGTCACAGAATCATTGACTGGATGACTGAATGATGGAAGGAATCCTAGAAGAGATGATCATAAGAATGATGGTGAAGGTGTGAAAAATGAGCTAAGTCCCCACGATATGTATGCATGTCCCCAACTTGACAATTTTCATGTTGGAAGCTACTTTGGTACACTTGTCCCCAACTTTAGAACTTAGGATAAAATAATTATCCATACTTTATGTTTTAAGAAATATTAAAATAATATTCCTTTTTGGCTTAAGCTCTCTAGCTTAGCCCTTTCCCTTAAATTTTGTCCCTCCCTTTCCCTAAATGGTGGATTTCAATCCCCCATCTCTCTTATTGTGGTCAGTCTGTGCACAATGATGCATTTTATATTAATCATGAGACATATACAAAATAGGTGCACTATCCTTTAACATCTAGGTGCAATGGCCTAATTCCAAAACATAAGCATCCCAGCTTATATTAACTATCTCACCAACCTATAACATATATCATATACACAAGGCACGCTGACCTCCATACTGTGTGCACTTTAGTTATTGTGCACGGTATCCAGGAATGTGCACACTACATCATTTTACTGCGTAGTACATGCACGCACTATGTCATAAAAGGTGCATTACAAAATGATGTCAAAACATCTCACTAGCTTAAGTACACTTACATTACATTTACAATTGGGTTTGGCCAAGGGATATTACAATCCCCTCACCTTATTTATGCATTGTCCTTAGTGCATCATGTACCCGTATGCAACAAAATTTTCAAAAATCCTCCAAAAATTGTGGGTATTATGTCCGCATTGCATCCTCATGCTCCCAAGTAGTGTCCTCAGGACCGTACCAGTTCCATTGGACCTTTACAAGCCCTATGGCTCAATTTCGGAGCTTCTTGATTTTCCCATCCATAATGCACACCGGATGCACTTGAAAAGCGCCTTCTTGCTCCACCTGAATCACATTCCAATCTATAACATGATTAGCATCAAGTATATATTTCGTTAGCAATGATACATGGAATACATTATGAATAGGCATAGATGCAGGCAATGCAATCATATAAGAAATTGTACCAATCCTCTCTAGGATTTCAAATGGCCCACAAAATCTGGCTGCCAACTTGGCGCATCTTCCCATCTTTAGGGAACTCTTGTTATCTCTCACCTTCAAGAAAACATGATAAATTTTCTGCCTATCTTGGGCAGCTTTTAAATTCTCCTTAATTTTTATCATTTGGTCCTCCATCTCCTTGAGCAAGTCTAGCCCAACTACTATCCTATTAGATGGATTATCCCAGCTCACTGGAGTATTTCACTTTCTACCGTAAAATTCTTCAAATGGGCTCATCTTCAATGATGCCTGATACCCATTGTTGTAAGTTAATTCTACCAAGTGCAGGCAGTCCTCCCATTTCAATGGTTTGTCCATCACATACATTCTTAGTATGTATTCTAACACTATGTTCACCCTCTCTGTCTGTCCATCAGACTCAAGATGATAAGTTGTACTAAAGTTCATATTCGTTCTGAATCCTTTGAACAATCCTTTCCAGAAATTCAAGGTGAAATTCGTGTCTCTGTCAGACACAATTGTTTTAGGAATTCTGTGCAATCATGCCACTTCCTTCATAAAAATATCAGCAACACCTGTTGCCTTGTGAGTAGTTTTCAGTGGAATAAAATGGGCATATTTTGTAAGCTTGTCCACCACCACCATGATCGAATCATGTAGCTTGCATGTTCTGGGCAATCCCATAATAAAATCCATTGTCACCACTTCCCACTTCCATTCAGGAATGGGCAAAGGTTGCAGTAACCCTGGTGGGTTCCTATGCTCAGCTTTAACTTTTTGTAATTCCATACATCTAGCGATGTATTCAATGATATCTCTCTTCATACCTGGACAAAAGTAATGTGTCTTGACCACTGCCATGGTTTTCTGATATCTAGGGCGCCCTGCATAAGGGACATTATGCATTTCATGAAAAATCATACGTTTCAAGTCCTGGACATTTGGAACAAAAATTTTGTTCTTGTGCCACAGTATTCCATCTATTCCCTGTTGGTCACTATAATTGCTTAATTAATTTTAAACAACCAAGTGAAACATAAATTATCAACCCAGGGAAGTCTTTTGTTTCAAAGATAGTTGCGCACTATATATGCTCAATTC
>JZKD02S1843718.1:1006284-1040132 GCA_000966675.3 Picea glauca
GTATACCTTGGAATGATCAGGTGAAATGATAGTATAAGTCAAAATGTAGGTGATGAAGGGTAAAATAATAGTAAAAAGTATGGGCAAAAAGAGTACAATATGTGGTCCTAACATTCCCAAATTATAATTATCCACCTTTTGTGGCATCTTACCCTGTTGTAGCTTTTCTACCAATTCTCTATATTGTAGATCTGCTTTTGCAGCCTCCAGAATTTTTCTTTTAATATCAGTCGATACATGCTAATGGTTGTAGCATGTAGTTCCCCTTGATATGCTTTATATCAAAGTCATATTCTCTTAGAAATTCTAACCATCTGCTTTGCCTAGAATTTAGATTTGGTTGATCAAATAAATATTTCAGGCCATTGTGGTCTGTTCTTAGCTCAAACCTCTTCCCCGTGAGGTAGTGTCTCCATTTCCTCAAGGCATGCACTATGGATGCCAACTCCAAATCATGAGTGGAATAGTTTATTTCATTCTCCTTCAACTTCATTGATTCATAACATATAACAAACCCATTTTGACTGAGGAATCCACCAAGTCCTTCATTACATGCATTTTTGCATACAATGAAGTCATCATTTGGGTCTGCAATCCTTAGTATTGTAGCACTTGTCAATAATTGTTTCAAGTGTTGGAAACTCTTTTCGTAATCCAGTGTCCACTGAAACTTCACACCCTTTCTTTGCAAGGAAGTGATTGGGTGTGCCATCTTTGATAATCCTTCAATAAATCTCCAGTAATAGCTTGCAAGACCCATGAATGATCTCACCTATGTCACATTCTTTAGCTCTGACCATTCTCTAATGGCTTCTATCTTCTCAGGATCCACTGCTATCCCATCCTTTGAAATGATATGCCCCAAATAATGAATTTGTTTATGATAAAATGAACACTTGCTCAATTTGGCATACAACTGATGCTCCCTTAATACTTGCAACACCATCCTCAAATGATGTTCATGCTCTTTCTCTGACTTAAAATATATAAGAATTTCATCCAAAAATACAATGACAAACTTGTATAAATATTCTTGAAAACACCATTCATTAAGCACATGAAAACAGATGGTGCATTTGACAACCCAAATGGCACCACTGTGAACTCATAATGACCATACCTTATCCTGAAGGCGGTCTTGATGTTATATTCCTCTTTAATCCTTACATGATGGTATCCTGATCTGAGATCTATCTTTGAAAATATCTTTGCATCCTTCAATTGATCAAAGAGATCATTAATCCTTGGCAGAGAATACTTGTTCTTAACAATCACTTTATTCAACTGTCTCAAGTCAATGCACAATCTTAATGTTCCCTTTCTTTTTCACAAACAAGACTGGGGCAGCCCAAGGTGACACACTTGGGCGTATATACCCCTTCTTCAGAAGTTCTTCAAGCTTCATTTTCATCTCCTTCAATTCTGGTGTACTCATTATGTAAGGAGTCTTTGACACTGGAGCTACTCCAGGCATTAGATTTATAGAGAAATAAATTTCTCTCTTTGGGGGTAGTCCTGGTACTTCCTTGAACACATATTCAAATTCTTCTAGGAATGCATAATATTCCAAATTTGGAACCTTACCTTTAGGTGTCTCTTCCATATGAGCTGCAAATATTTGACACCCTTTTCTGTAACATTTCTTCAGCTGCAATGCTGAAATTTCTCTAATGGTTACTGCCCTAGGAATTCCCTGCACTTTCCTTAGTTTCCCTTCCTCATCCAAGCAATTAAATTCTTTTTTATGATATTCCAGGTGAGCGTGATGTTGGTCCAACCAATCCATCCCAATTAGACAGTCATAGGAACATAAAGGCAAGATGTTCAAATCTACCTTGGTGTTCATTCCATTCATGTCCATGAGGCATGACTTAACCATCTCATTCATTAACAATTCTTCTGGCTCCTGTAGCCAAATGCACTAACAAATATTCCCCATGCTTGTTTCTTGGCAAATGAAAACTTTACACCCTCTTAGGGTCTATATAACTATGACTAGCTTCTAAATCAATTAAAATAACAATGGTTTGGTGGTTGATCATACCTTCCACTTCAATCATGTGGGACTGATACTTTGCTTGCTTGTTGTACAAGGCTGCATAGATCCTTGGCACATTTCTGCCTCTATCCTCCATTGTTTCAGCTTGCTATACATTGTGAACAACCCTTCTTTTTTCACTTCTATGAGGAAAATCTCTGAACATATGATCTCCTTTAAAACTCGAACATTGAATAGGTGGTTGCCTTGGCCTTTGACTCCCTGTGTCAATCGTTCTTGGTTCTTTAGGCGTTTGTTGTCCCTGTGGATTATTTCTGAAGAATGGTGGCTTAGATCCCTTCTTCCTCTGATCCATATTGAATTTATTTTTGTCTTCCCAAGCCTTTCAGAAAGTTGGCCTTGCTTTTTATTGATCATATAGGCATTTAGATCGCCTTATGGTCTCTTCCAATATCTTGGGTTTATGATACTGTATTTTGTCACTGATGAATGATGGAAATCCACTCAAATACCTTTGAATTTTGACTGTCTCATCCTTGATGAAAGAGACATACTTCAACAGTTCTAGAAACCTTCTCTCATATTCATCTATGGTCATACTTCAAAGATTGAGTTCAAAGAATTCTTTCATTTTATTGTCATAGTATCTCTTCGTCAAGTATTTATTCTCAAAATACTTCTTGAATTCCCTCCAAGTAACATTTTTATCCTTAATGTGTTGCACCTGCACAAGTTGATCCCACCACATGGAGGCCTTTCCCTTGAGTTGATAGATAACAATTCTACCTTCTGCATGAGAAGAATAATTATGAAATTGAAAATACTTGATCATGCCCAGCAAACATGTTCCTGCATCTTCATCCTTATTGTGCTCACCATCAAATTTAGGAGGTTTGATTTTGTTCATTTCTCCTCATAGCTCATCCACCCTAGACCTCTTATGCCTTCTAACAGGGGATGGACTTGACTTGATGCTTTCTCTCTTATTGGAATGCCTTGGGGAGTGATGGCGGTGTCTGCTAACACTTCTTGCTTTTCTTTTCTCATCTGAAGGCCTGTGACTTCCAGATTTCCTTGATCCACTCTCCTTATCCAATTTATTTTCTATTATGTTCAATCCCTCCAATAACTTCATGTTGAAGTCATCCCCCTGCTCCTTGGCTCTTATAAGACTTTCATTATCAGCCTTATGGATTTGGACATCCTTCTGCAAATTTTTAATGGTCTCTTCCATATTCATGTTTTCATTCCTTTCTTCTCCATGTCCATTGGAGTTTGTTCCTTCAATTCCCAAATGGACATCCATCCATCTGCTATCATATTGCTGACTGTAATTCCCTTGTGCCTCTTCCATTCCTATGGACTCTGTACTGATCTAGTTGTTGTTAATTCTTCAAAACGTGCAGCCATCGAAACTTATCAGGCTAACTAATTCAACAATTCATGAAAAAAAAATATGAACCATTTTGGTTCAATATATACATCAGAATTATCTCATCTGATTTCCTGGTGTTATCACCATGACAATTTTTAGATAAGACCCAAGTCTTGAGATACATCGAGGGGAAAGGAAGTTTGCCAAAACCACTTTTTCAAAAGTCCCGATGTCACGTGCTTCAATATGTCAAAACCACCACTCGTGGAATGGGAAAAGGCTAGTCAGATCACCCCATTTCACTCGTTCAGTACTTCACAGTTGTATGATGTCAAGTGAATGCCACCATATAACAAACTCAAAAGCTAATCATTTAAAATGGATTAACCGAGCATGACAAACCAACGTATTTGTACGTAAGTCTGTCTGTGATTCATGATTGGGACTCTATAAATACCAATTCTCAAGTATGGAGGCATCATCTTATCCATAAACAGAGTAATCTTCAAATTTTTTTGACCTTCTGATCTATGTAAAAAGATTTTGGTGTCCACAGAATTGAGGTACATGGACAAAGCTACATCCAGTGAGACTGGTTCTTCTGGAAACATGGTATATTTTCCTTCAAGTAAGGAGGATAAGGTAATTGTGCAGATAATAACAACTAAATTTTACAAAAAACCTACCACAGACTCGAAAATGGAATTCAAGCTAAATCCTATTATGAGGGATCTACTCATCAACAAGGGAGTTGTTAAGAAGAAACAGAGCAAGCGACAAAAGAAAGAAACCATAACTGAAACGGTTGAAAGTGTTGGAGAGGATCAACTAGTTTGGTTAGATACTTTAAAGAAGGAGATCGCTAAGATGAAATGAGTCCTCGAATAAAACCATATTTCATCAATTTTTATTTTATTTTTTGTTAGATGGTAGCAGAGGTAAGGGGCCCCAGAGATGATAGGCATGTTCTTAAATGGTCCGTTTACCATAGGATAAATGTTATTTTAAATCATTCCCTTTTTGTAACTTTGGGATTAAAATGATTATATAAATGTAGAAGTGAATTTTGGAATGTTTATTACAAGTTTCTAACTGGTGGTGATATGATTCTTGTTTTCTTTCATAGTATGTGTTTCTTGTAAGCTTATATTTCACTTTCATCTCTCTGAATCAGAGGAATATAAAACTCAGAATTTGTTTATGAGATGCTCTTGGCTTAGCAACCTAGACTATATTTATTTCTTCTCAAACCAACTCTGAATTCATTTTAAATAATTCTCCGATGCAGTTGTGTTTTTCTTTTTCCTCTAATACCATGAAAACTTTCTATTAAACTCATCCTCATCGCCTTAACTAGCCTTCCAAACGAATTCACGGCACAAAAATTCACCATGTACACCCATATGTATCGTGCATAGCAACACCACAAGGTAAATTGTGCTTCTGCACACCTATATCCACTATGAATTTCTTCTCTGTCACGCCAATAACTTGTGCGCACTACTTTTGCGTTGTGCGCCAATATCCACTACGCACAGTTTTGGTTCTTGCACTGATAACCATTGTGCACTGTTTTTGTATCATGCACTGATATTCCACATGCATTTCACTCTAAGAATTGCACCATGCCAAAGTTCAATATGCCCCCACCACACACAATAATCTGCGTGCACCATTGAATACACTGTCATGAGACAACTTATACTCATACTGCACATGCACCAACCAAACTCCTCTGTGTTTTTCAATACTGCACACACCACCTGCACATTATTATGTGTGTCTCACCATGCAATGCTAAATTTAGAACACACATCTGCAGACAATATTCTTCCACACAGCACCACAATTACCGTGGACACCTGCACGCCAACATTTTCCGCGCAGTGCCAAAATTTTCCATGGATGCTCTATGACTTGAATTTTTTTCACTTCGAAATTAATCTTTTGTGAATAATCGCTTCCACTATACCTTTTCGGCCCATCCAATATTAGTGTTGGAACCAAAGCTCTGATACCATATTGTAACGTCCCCGGTCACCCATGGTTGGGCCATGCTACATGAGGGAACACTTTCGTTCTATCACTGCAGAACACACTGTAACATACCCAATATTCAATTGAGCTATGCCACATAAATTTTCTCTTCAAACTGCATGCAATTATAACATATACGTACAACACTCTTGCGGAAGATTTACATATAAACATAAAAAAACAATTGCATTCTGTAAATATACGATTTAATACTGAAATAACAGTAAACACAGACATGCAACATATATAGGGAAATACCCATAAACATACAGACAGTTATAATCACACATATGATAAACTGTAACATAAGCACGTAAATAACAATGCAACATGTAAATTTATCACACGATTGGTACGTATCTTGGAAATATTGTCACCATCTGCATGCAGATCGTCCATGAACCTCCTAGCCTTATACTACATGGTTCATCACTCTCAACAATGAGTCACCCCTGAGCTGGGACTAAACTCCACCCGGGTAAAGGGATTCCTAACTAGGCTAAAGGCTCATAGACAACATGAAAGACTCTGTCTCAGGTTCTCACTCAACTAACATCCTACAACCTCTCATTCCCCACATGCCTGTCCCACCCAAGGAACTATGCCCCTTCTCTGCTCAACATTCCTTCAGTTTCCCCACTTCCCTTCCAGGGATTCAGCAACAGGTCAGACAGGAAGTCTCAGAGCACTATAGTTGCAGTTTATCACCTTCAGGAAATCAATTCCTAACAATTCTCTCGCTCAGAGAATTTCTCACGGGCCTGACAACCCACCTCTTCAATTTCCCATGGGCCTGACAACCCTTTTCTTCGATCCCACTCCCAAGCTAACCAGGTACACCAACAAGAAATGGTTATGGAAACAGGCTCAAATACTGTGAAATGAAATTTCTAAAGGATAACTGACTGCATGAGTGAAAATGGTCATAGAATCATTGATTGGATGACTGAATGATGGAAGGAATCTTGGAAGAGATGATCGTAAGAATCATGGTGAAGGTGTGAAAATGAGCTAAGTCCCCACGATATGTATGCATGTCCCCAACTTGACACTTGTCATGTTGGAAGCTACTTTGGTCCACTTGTCCCCAACTTTAGAACTTAGAATAAAATAATTATCCATACTTTATGTTTTAAGAAATATTAAACTAATATCATTTTTGGCTTAAGCTCTCTAGCTTACCCCTTTCCCTTAAATTTTGGCCCTCCCTTTCCCTAACTGGTGGAGTTCATTCCCCCATCTCTTTTATCGTGGTTGGTCTATGCACAGCGATGTATTTTATATTAATCATGAGACATATACAAAATAGGCACACTAGCCTTTAACATCTAGGCGCACTGGCCTAATTCCAAAACATAAGCATCCCAGCTTATATTAACTGGCTCACCAGCCTATAACATATATCATATACACAAGGCTCCCTGACCTCCATACTGTGCACACTTTAGTTACTATGCGCGGTATCCGAGAATGTGCACACTACATCATTTTACTACGTCGTGCATGCGCACACTATGCCATAAAAGGTGCATTACAAAATGATGTCAAAACAACTCACCAGCTTAAGTACACTTACATTACATTTACAATTGGGTTCGGTCAAGGGATATTACAATCCCCTCCCCTTATTTATGCACTGTCCTCAGTGCATCATGTACCCATATGCAACAAAATTTTCAAAAATCCTCAAAAAGATGCGGGTATTATGTCTCCATTGCATCCTCATGCTCCCAAGTAGCATCCTCAGGACCGTACCATTGGATTTACTTCACACACACCTAGGATTTATTTTTCCTAAGGTTTTTACTTGTTTATTAGTCATAATTAGTCATTATCCAGTCTCTTATATTTTATGGGAGAATATTCCACCCGGAGAATATTCTCTTTCAGATGACACTTTAGTTTGACTAGTTGAGTTTAGTTTAGATGTTACATTGGTTATGCCACCAAGAAACATTGGGATCATCACCAACTCACTACTCTTTGTTCAATCAGTTAACTGAAGACTAGTTGACTAGTTAACTCAGTTAGGTGGCAGTTCACTCTCGTAACTGCCTGAGAGACTAGACTAGGTGGCAGTTTACTCTTGTAAAATTTGGTGTGTGTCTAGATCAATCTAGACCACCACTATGGCTCATTATTTACTCATGTAGCCTATATCTAATGTAAATTATTCACTCTTTGAGTGTGGAATACGGTTAATGAGAATTCTTCCATTCTTTCTCTCCTTCTTATTCTTTCTCCAATTCTCTCTGCAAATGTGTGTATTATTGTTTATATAGATATATTCTGTGTAGTTTCTACACATTTACATGCTATCAGAGCTGACAGAATGCTAAGAAAAATCTACACCAAATTTTATTTGCAGTTACTGAAGATTGAAGACAACAAAAATATGGATTATTCGTCGAAAATACTTCTCACACCTCATAACTATTTGGAATGGAAGCCAAAAACATTTCTTCTACTAAAATGCAAAGGCTTATACCAAATAACCATGGCAATGGAAGTAGAGCCTGAGTCTGTCGATGAGAAAAATGACTTTCTCAATAGACAAGATATGGCCATAGGAAGTATCGCAATGTTTGTTTCTCCCTAAATTTTCCATCAAGTATATGAAGAATCACAAGGATCACCTCCAAATGAATTATGGAATAGATTGGAGGTTATATTTTGGAATAAAGAATATTGTGAAGATTTCATGCAAGAGGTTGAACAGATAGATCCAGAAGAGAAGCCATCAAAAGATCAAGCCTCTTATTATGAAGAGTCTTCTACAAACGTTTTTGCATAAATTTGTATTCCATTGATTGAAGATGATGTCTACTCCATTTCATATTTGTTTTCTAAAATTCATGTGGAATATATATGGCATGCATCTCAGGAGTCACATGCAGAAACTTTTGCATGCACCATGCATGCATCTCAGGAGTCAAAAAGGGAGCCACACACATTAGATGCCATTCTGATATTTTCTGAGAAAAAATTGTAGAAACAAATTGAATATTTGAATTCCTCTTGGGAAAATATCCAATTTCAAAAAAATAGTCGTCCAAAACAGAGTACAGAAAGTGAAGTTATGATCGTTTCAAAATCAACAAAATTTCAGCATTTTTCCGGAAACAGCCGCACGGTTTTCAAAGTTTTATCCAAACTTTATTTGGATATTTTTCATTACAAGAAGATAAAGTGGATATGTGTGGACATATCAATGGTGCATATACTTCATCATATCCGTGTAGACATCTACATCTTCAACAAAATCTTCAATGAGCACAAACTTGCACAGCTATGAGATCTTCTTGGAGTGAAGGACAGAGTTGCTTAGCAACTGTTTTTGTTCCTTCTCATTTTTTATTTTATGCATTGTAATTTGGGGGGGGGGTTGTTCCCATGAATCTTTCCCTCTTTCCTCATTTATTTCAGTGTATCTTTTGTATTTGGGTACCTAACATGGCCTTGTTTCAGGGACCTATTCTTTATTTTCACCATAGTGATGTTGAGGAGGGGTGTTGGAGTTACTTCACACACACCTAGGATTTATTTTTCCTAAGTTTTTTACTTATTTATTACTCATAATTAGTCATTATATAGTCTCCTATATTTTAGGGGAGAATATTCCACCTGGAGAATATTCTCTTTACATTGACACTTCAGTTTGACTAGTTGAGTTGAGTTTAGATGTTTCATTGGTTTTGTCACCATGCAACATTGGGATCATCACCAACTCACTACTCTTTGTTTAGTCAGTTAATTGAAGACTAGTTGACTAGTTAACTCAGCTAGGTGGCAGTTCACTCCTGTAACTACCTGAGAGACTAGACTAGGTGGCAGTTTACTCTTGTAATTGCTGGTGTGTGTCCATATCAATCTAGACCACCAATATGGCTCATTATTTACTCATGTAGCCTATATCTATTGTAAATTATCCAATCTTTGAGTGTAGAATACAATTAATGAGAATTCTTCCATTCTTTCTCTCCTTCTTCTTCTTTCTCCATTTCTCTCTGCAAATTTGTGTATTATTGTTTAGCTAGATCTATTTTGTGCAGGCTCAACACATTTACACGTACCAGGTCCATTGGACCTTTACAAGCCCTATGGCTTGATTCCAAAGCTGCTTGATTTTCCGATCCAGAATGTGCACCAGATGCACTTGAAAAGCACCTTCTTTCTCCACCTGAATCACATTCCAATCAATAACATGATTAGCATCAGGTATATATTTTGTTAGCAATGATACATAGAATACATTATGAACAAACATAGATGCAAGCAATGCAATCATATAAGAAACTGGACCAATCCTCTCTAGGATTTCAAATGGCCCACAAAATCTAGCTGCCAACTTGGTGCATCTTCCCATCTTCAGGGAACTCCTATTAGCTTTCACTTTGAAGAAAACATGATCACCCACTTTGAAATCTCTGTGAGTTCTGTTCTTATCGGCATAAATTTTCTACCTGTCTTGGGAAACTTTTAAATTCTGCTTAATTTTTTTCATTTGGTCCTCCATCTCCTTGAGCAACTCTGGCCCAACTACTGTCCTATCAGTTGGATTATCCCATCTCACTGAAGTACTTCACTTTCTACCATAAAGTGATTCAAATGAGCTCATCGTCAATGATGCCTGATAACCATTGTTCTAACCGAATTCTACCAAGAGCAGGTAGTCCTCCCATTTCAATGGTTTGTCCATCACATACATTCTCAGTATGTCTTATATCACTCTCTTCACCCTCTCTATATTTCCATCAAACTCAGGATGATAAGATGTATTAAAGTTCAGATTCATTTTGAATCCTTTGAACAATCCTTTCCAGAAATTCGAGGTGAATTTTGGGTCTCTGTCGGACACAATTTTTTTAGGAATTCCATGCAATCGTTCCACTTCCTTCATGAAAATATCAACAACATTTGCTTCCTTGTGAGTAGTTTTCAATGGAATAAAATGGCCAGCTTTTGTAAGCTTGTCCACCACCACCATGATCGAATCATGCAGCTTGCCTGTTCTGGGAAATCTCGTAATAAAATCCATTGTCACCACTTCCCACTTCCATTCAGGAATGGGAAAAGGTTGAAACAACCTTGTTGGGTGCCTATGCTTAGCTTTAACTTTCTAGCATTCCATACATCTAGCGATGTATTCAATGATCCCTCTCTTCATACCTGGCCAAAAGTAACGGCTCTTGATCACTGCCATGTTTTTCTGATATCCAGGGTGCCTTGCATAAGGGACATTATGCATTTCATGCAAAATCATATGTTTCAAGTCCTGGACATTTGGAAAAAAAATTATGTTCTTGTGCAGCAGTATTCCATCTATTCCCAAATTATAATTATCCACCTTTTGTTGCATCTTACCCTGATGTAGCTTTGCTACCAATTATCTGTATTGTATATCTTCATTTGCATCCTCCATAATGTTTCTTTTAATATTAGTTTGATACATGCTAATGGTTGTAGCATGTAGTTCATGCACCTTCCTGCTGAGTGCATCAGCCACTTTATTCTCTTTCCCCTTGATATCCTTTATATCAAAGTCATATTCGCTTAGAAATTCTAACCATCTGTTTTTCCTAGCATTTAGATTTGTCTGATCAAATAAATATTTCAAACCATTGTGATCTATTCTTAGCTCAAACCTATTCCCCATGAGGAAGTGTCTCCATTTCCTCAAGGCATGCACTATGGTTGCCAATTCCAAATCATGAGTGGCATAGTTTCTTTCATGCTCCTTCAACTTCCTTGATTCATAACATATAACAAACCTATTTTGACTGAGGAATCCACCAAGTCCTTCATTACATGCATCTATGCATACAATGAAGTCTTCATTTGGGTCTGCAATCCTTAGTATTGGAGCACTTGTCAATAATTGTTTCAAGTGTTGGAAACTCTTTTCGCAATCCAGTGTCCACTAAAACTTCACACCCTTTCTTTGCAAGGAAGTGATTGGGTGTGCAATCTTTGAGAATCCTTCAACAAATCTCCTGTAATAGCCTGCAAGATCCATGAATGATCTCACCTCTTTCACATTCTTCGGTGCTAACCATTCTCTAATGGCTTCTATATTCTCAGGATCCACTGTTATACCATCCTTTGAAATGATATGCCCCAAATAATGAATTTGTTTCTGATAAAATGAGCACTTTCTCAATTTGGCATACAACTGATGCTCCCTTAATACTTGCAACACCATCCTCAAATGATGTTCATTCTCTTCCTCTAACTTAGAATATATAAGAATCTCATCCAAAAATAAAATGACAAACTTGTCTAAATATTCTCGGAAAACACCATTCATTAAGCACATGAAAACAACTGGTGCATTTGACAACCCAAATGGCACCACTGTGAACTCATAATGACCATACCTTKTYCTRAAGGHRSYCTTKYTKATATMTTCYTYTTTAATCCTWACCTRATKGTATCCTKATCTGAGATCTATCTTTGAAAATATCTTTGCATCCTTCAATTGATCAAAGAGATCATCAATCCTTGGCAGAGGATACTTGTTCTTAACAGTCACTTTATTCAACTGTCTAAAGTCAATGCACAATCTTAATGTTCCATATTTATTTTTCACGAACAAGACTGGGGCACCCCAAGGTGACACACTTGGGCATATACACCCCTTCTTCAGAAGTTCTTCAAGCTGCATTTGCAACTCCTTCAATTTTGGTGTACTCATTTTGTAAGGAGTCTTTGACACTGGAGCTTCTCTGGGCATTAGATTTATAGAGAAATCAATGTCTCTCTTTGGGGGTAGTTCTGGTACTTCCTTGAACACATATTCAAATTCTTCTAGGACTGCATAATCTTCCAAATTTGGCACCTTATCTTTAGGTGTCTCTTCCATATGAGCTGCAAATATTTGACACCCTTTTCTGTAACATTTCTTCAGCTACAATGCTGAAATTTCTCTAATGGTTACTGCCCTGGGAATTCCCTACACTTTCCTTAGTTTCCCTTCCTCATCAAAGAAAGTAAATGCTTTGTTATGAAATTCTAGGAGAGCATGATGTTGTTCCAACCAATCCATCCCAATTAGACATTCATAGGAACCTAAAGGCAAGATGTTCAAATCTACATTGGTGTTCAATCCATTCATGTCCATGAGGCATGGCGTAACCATCTCATTAATGTTTCTTATGGCTCCTGTAGCCAACTGCACCAACCAAG
Source organism: Picea glauca (assembly GCA_000966675.3). NCBI lineage: Eukaryota > Viridiplantae > Streptophyta > Pinopsida > Pinales > Pinaceae > Picea > Picea glauca. The sequence continues at coordinate 1,018,881 of JZKD02S1843718.1, forward strand.
ATTTCCCATGCTTGCTTCTTGAAAAATAAAAACTTTCCACCATCTTAGGGTCTATATAACTATGACTAGGTCCTGAATCAATTAAAATAACAATGGTTTAGTGGTTGATCATACCTTCCACTTCAATCATGTGGGACTAATACTTTGCTTGCTTGTTGTCTAAGGCTACATAGATCCTTGGCACATTTCTGCCCATGTCCTCCATTTTTTCATCTTTTTGTACATTGTGAAAAGCCCTTCCTTTTTCACTTCTGTGAGGACAATCTCTGAACATATTATCTCCTTTACAACCCCAACATTGAATAGGTGGCTTCCTTGGCCTTTGACTCCCTGTGTCAATCGTTCTGGGTTTTTTAGGAATTTGTTGTCCCTGTGGATTATTTCTGAAGAATGGTGGCTTACTCCCTTCTTCCTATGATCCATCTTGAATTTATTTTTGTCTTCCCAAGCCTTTTGGAAAGTTGGCCTTGCTTTCTGTTCATCATATAGGCATTTATCTCGCCTTATGCTCTCTTCCAATGTATTGGGTTCATCATACTGAATTTTGTCACTGATGAATGATAGCAATCCACGCAAATACCTTTGAATTTTGACTGTCTCATCCTTGATGAAAGAGACATACTTCATCAATTCTAGAAACCTTCTCTCATATTCATCTATGGTCATACTTACAAGCTTGAGTTCAAAGAACTCTTTCATTTTCTTGTCATAGTATCTCTTAGTCAAGTACTGCTTCTCAAAGTACTTCTTGAATTCCCTCCAAGAAACATTTTTCTCTTTAATGTGGTGCACCTGCACAAGTTGATCCCACCACATGGAGGCCTTTCCCTTGAGTTGATAGATAACAATTATACCTTCTGCATGAGAAGAATAATTATGCAATTGAAAATACTTTCTCATGCCCAACAACCATGTTTCTGCATCTTCATCCTTCTTGTGCTCACCATCAAATGTAGGAGGTTTGATTGTTTTCATTTATCCTCGTAGCTCATCCACCCCATACCTCTTATGCCTTCTGACATGGGATGGACTTGATTTGATGCCTTCTCTCCATTTGTAATGCCTTGGGGAGTGATGGTGGTGTCTGCTAACACTTCTTTCTTTTCTTTTCTCATCTGAAAGCTTGTGACTTCCATATTTTCTTGAGCCACTATCTTTATCCATTTTCTTTTCTATTATGTTCAAGCCCTCCAATAACTTCATGCTGAAGTCATCCTGCTACTCCTTGCCTCTCATAAGCCTTTCATTATCATTCTTATGGATTTGGACATCCTTCTGCAAATGTTTAATGATCTCTGCCATATTCATGTTTTCATTTCTTTCTTCTCCATGTCAATTGGAGTTTGTGTTGAGATTTGGGTACCTTGGAAAGTGGTCCCCATGTGCTTATGAGTCTCTAAGAACAAAGGGGGAAGACTATTACCCTTGTAGTTTACTTTATGATTCTAATTTCACTTTGACTTAGGAGTTTTAAGTCAAAAGTGAAATATGTCACTTAGGTCATAAAGTGACAATTAATTCACAATGTGGGTGAATTAATAGACATAAAGCAACTAAGGAAAGTGGGTTTCCTTAGTGAGATTATTGGAGTTGATCTCACCCATTGATTAGAATTGGCTAGATCTAATCTAGGCCATTGATCTTTTAGGGTTTGCATGAGGAGGCTAAAGAGAGGGTAAAGGTATTTTTGGAGACTCATTCTTCACTTGTGATTTTTGGAGAAGAGAAGAGGGGCACATTTCTTGAGGAGAAGGAGGATGCACTTCATGAGGATTTGAGTAAAACCCTTGAGAGCTTGAGGAGAAGCTTGAGGTTGGTTTGAGCTTGCATGGAAAGCATTTCCATGGAGCCATAACCTTTACTTCTGAAAGGGAGCATGTATATGGAGGAGGGGCACATTTTGAGGAGGAGGGGTGCATTTATTATCCTTCATTTTCTCATCAGGAGAGGAAGACTTGTCAGATTGAGATGAGGTCTGATGCATGGGGAGAGGATAGCTTGAGCGCTTTTTTTTATGGAGAGAGACATTAAGTTTATGGCTCAGTTTATTTCTGGTGATCATTTATGCTATGAGGAGGTTTCACATGTTGAGAGGACTGGCAGTTACCTGGTAGAAGATCTTCTTGGAGGATTCGAGCTCTGACAGTTTCAGTGGAGAGGCAGCACAAGAGAGGACATTCCTATGGAGGGATTTCTTCATTGGGTTCCAGATGAGCTAGGTCACTTCAGTTCAGTAAAGAGGGAAACACAGGGAGAGGGTGCACCACAGTTTGAGAACTTCTTTCTCTAGTTCTTATGCAAGTATCATGAGGAGGTTTCTATGTATACAGGTTCCATTGTATTTTATTACTTGTTGTATCTCTTGTTTTAATCATCATTATATAGACAAATATCCCAAATTGGTTTTCCCCATGGGGGTTTTATCCAGGGTCATGTTGACCAAAAATACCTGTGTACAAAAATGCATGTGTTAGTCTTTTATATATGTTCATTTTCAGCTGTAAAGATCTTTAGGTGTGTTGTAATTATTTTAGTATGCATGTGATAACTTCTGGTTACTAAAACTACATGCTAGAGCACCTAAAATTGGAACTGCAACCGTAACAAATCAGCAAGAATTTCTTGGATTGTTGGCTGTCCTAAAAAACAACAAACACTTTACATAACAATTGAAACTTAGAGCCTAATTGTGGTCAAAGATAGACCCAGTAGGCATGCTTGATAGGACCTAAAAATCTTCATGGTATCAGAGTTGAGCTGTCTGATTTTTGAGCAGTTTGGACAGCATATGTGTTGGTTGTCATATACATCTTCTTGGCTGATTTTTGAGGACAGCCATTGACTCATTCAATGGTTGTTAGAGGGAATATTTTTGCAAAGGACAATTGGGCAGTTTTTGGCACTTGTGGACAGCCTCTTTTCACACCTGCGTGGACAGGAGTGAGGTTGTAGTTTTGATGACCTCTTTTCACACCTAGAGATTAGGAGTGAGGTCATGGATTCTCTTGCCTCTTTTCACACCTATGTTGACAGGAGTGAGGCAATGTTCCTTTGCATTGGGAGCATTAGAGTGAGCGCAGTTGGCAGACATGTCAGTATCTCAGATGCATGTGGAGGACAGGCTAGCCAGGGCTAGCAATTGGTCGCCTTAGAAGGAAATGATGGTCTTTGTCTTAGAGGACCTCGAGCTATGGGATATAGTCGAGGAATTTCTTCCTCCCATTCCTATCACTGCTCCCATCTTGGTAGAAGAATTTAGGAGGAAGAAAAAAAAGGAAAAGAGGATCCTATGTAATGCTTTGAGAGATCACATTATTCCACACTTGACTTGGAAGACTTGTGCATACAAGATGTGGGAATATTTGTGCAAGTTGTACAAGAGCTCTAATGAGAACCGGAAGATGGTTCTTCATGACTGACTCAGGGGCATTCACATGCTCGAGGATGAGATGGTTACTTCATTCCTTGGTAGATACACATAGACCAGAGATGCATTGGCAGCCATCAGAGAGGTTGTGAACCCTAACTCTTTGGTGAGGCAAGCTATGAATAGCTTCACCAAACTGTGGGGTCCATTTGTACGGGGAATTTTTTCCAGGGAGGTTATGCCTACATGGGAGAGGATGTGGGATGAATTTTTCCAGGAGGAGATTAGGCTTGCAACCGAGCCTTCTAGACAGTAGCAACAACATCAATAGATAGTTTCTGGTGATGAGGACCTTTCTCTTTGGACAAAGGGAAAGAAGAAGTCCATTCGTGGAGGTCGACAGGGTCCCAAGTTTGGTTCCCCACCACAGGGAAGAGAGAGAAGCAGCAGCAGTGGGTAGAGGAGAGACATGAGCATAGTGAGATGCTTTGCTTGTGTAGAGATGGATCACTATGCAATATAATGTCCCAAGAAGAAGAAGAAGAAACAGGATGGGTCAGCAGCGACGACAGAGGAGATAGAGTTCGGTGATCAATTTTCCAGAGAGTGTGAATTCATTACTACTTTATCTGCTATTACACCATCCATCACTAGATGGGGAGACCGTGTTGAGGAGGATCGACTGACACACAACAGTGATTCAGAGGGAGATGATACTTAGTGTCCCTGGACATCTTTAGAGTGGATAACTGTTCCACCCATTATAGCTACAGTTTCATAGAAGTCGACTAGACAGAGAGATGGTGCTACAGCTTCAGTGCATCAGAGGATGAGGAGGAGGAGCAGTAGGGCACCACAGAGGCTTGAGCCTCACATGGCTTATGAGACGAGCAGATCAGATTCTGGATCCACTTCAGGTGGAGGTGACTTGGCGAGAGGCCAAGTTGATGACTCTTGGTGAGAGACCAAGAGGGGGAGACTCTTGGTGAGATGCCAAGAGTATAGACTCTTGGTGAGAGGCCAGGAGTAGGAGGAAATCCTTGGTGGGAGACCAAGGTGGAGATCTTCGGTGTGATGTCGATATCTAGGTGATCTTGGATAGATGGAGAGTTAGTGCCATTTATAGATCATGTAGATTGAGTAGATCTATGACAGAGTCCACTTTCAGCAATCAGGGTACAACCATATTCACCGAGCATATGCCAAGAGGCAACCATGTCCACTGCAGGGATGATATTGGTGTTGACAAGCACTTTCCTCGGTAAGAGGGAGTGTTGAGATTTGGGTATCTTGGAAAGTGGTCCCCATGTGCTTATGAGTCTCTAAGCACAAAGGGGGAAGACTATTACCCTTGTACTTTACTTTATGATTCTAATTTCACTTTGAGTTAGGAGTTTTAAGTCAAAAGTGAAATATGTCACTTAAGTCATAAAGTGATAATTAATTCACAATGTGGGTGAATTAATAGACATAAAGAAACTAAGTAAAGTGGGTTTCCTTAGTGAGATTATTGGAGTTGATCTCACCCATTGATTAGAATTGGATAGATCTAATCTAGGCCATTGATCTTTTAGGGTTGGCATGAGGAGGCTAAAGAGAGGGTAAAGGTATTTTTGGAGACTCATTCTTCACTTGTGATTTTTGTAGAAGAGAAGAGGGGCACAATTCTTGAGGAGAAGGAGGGTGCACTTCATGAGGGTTTGAGTAAAACCCTTGAGAGCTTGAGGAGAAGATTGAGGTTGGTTTGAGATTGCATGGAGAGCATTTCCATGGAGCCATAACCTTTACTTATAAGAGGGAGCATGTATATGGAGGAGGGGCACATTTATTATCCTTCATTTTCTCATTAGGAGAGGAGGACTTGTCAAATTGAGATGAGGTCTGATGCATAGGGAGAGGAGAGATTTAGCACTTGTTTATGTGGAAAGAGACATTAAGTTTATGGCTCAGTTTATTTCTGGTGATCATTTCTGCTAGGAGGAGGGTGCACATGTTGAGAGGACTGACAGCTACCTGGTAACAGATCTTCTTGGAGGAGTCGAGATCTGATAGTTTCAGTGGAGAGGTAGCACAGGAGAGGACATTCCTGTGGAGGGATTTCTTCATTGGGTTCCAGATGAGCCAGGGCACTTCAGTTCAGTACAGAGAGCAACAAAGGGAGAGGGCACACCACAGTTTGGGCACTTCTTTATCTGGTTCTTGTGGCAAGGCTCATGAGGAGCTCACTATGTATACAGGTTCCATTGTATTTCATTACTTGTTGTATCTCTTGCTTTAATCATCATTATATAGACAAATATCCCAAACTAGTTTTCCCTAGGGGGGGTTTATCCAGGGTCATGTTGACCAAAAATACCTGTGTACAAAAATGCATGTGTTAGTATTTTAGATCTATTAATTTTCAGCTGTAAATATCTTTAGGTGTGTTGTACTTATTTTAGTATGCATGCGCTAACTTCTGGTTACTAAAACTACATGCTAGAGCACCTAAAATTGGAAGTGCAACCATAACAAATCAGCAAGAAGTTCATGGACTATTGGCTGTCCTAAAATAGAAGCAAACACTTTAAATAATAGTTGAAACTTAGATCCTAACTATGATCAAAGACAGACCCAGTAGGCATGCTTGATAGGACCTGAAAATCTTTATAAGCCTTTCATTATCAACCTTATGGATTTGGACATCCTTCTGCAAATTTTTAATGGTCTCTGCCATATTCATGTTTTCATTCCTTTCTTCTCCATGTCCATTGGAGTTTATTCCTTCAATGCCCAAATGGACATCCATCCCTCTGCTATCATTTTGTTGACTATAATTCCCCTATGCCTCTTCCATTCCTATGGACTCTGCACTAATCTGATCTGATCTAGTTGTTGTTAATTCTGAAAAATGTGTAGCCATCAAAACTTATCAGGCTAACTAATTCAACAATTCATGGAAAAAAAATATGAACCATTTTGGTTCAATATATACATCAGAATTATCTTTTATGATTTCCTGCTGTTATCACCATGAAAAGTTTTAGATAAGACCCAATTCTTGAGATACATCGGGGTGAAACGCAGTTTGTCGAAACAACTTTTGCCAAAGTCTCGATGTCATGTGCTTCAATACGTCAAAACCACCACTCGTGGAATGGGCGACGATTAGTCAAATCACCCCATTTCACTCATTTGGTACTTCATAGCCATATGATGTCAAGTGAACGTCACCATATAACGAACTCAAAATCTAATCATTTGAAATGGATTAACCGCGCATGACAAACCAATGTATTTGTACGTAAGTCTGTTTGTGATTCATGATTGGGACTCTATAAATACCAATTCTCAAGTATGGAGGCATCATCTTATCCATAAATGGAGTAATCTTCAAATTTGTTCGACCTTCTGATTTGTGTAAAAACATTTTGGTGTCCACGAAATTGCAGTACATGGACAAAGCTATGTCCAGTGAGACTGGTTCTTCTGGCAACATGGTAGATTTTCCTTCGAGTAAGGAGGATAAGGTAATTGCGCAGATAATAGCGACTAAATTTTACACAGAACCTGTCATAGACTCGAAAATAGAAGTCAAGTTGAATCCTATTATGAGGGATCTAGTCATCAATAGGGGAGATGTGAAGAAGAAACAGAGAAAATGACAAAAGAAAGAAACCATAGATGAAATGACTGAAAGTGATGGAGAGGATCAACTGGTCTCGTTAGATACTTTAAAGTAGGAGATGGCTAAGTTGAAATGAGTCCTTGAATAAAGGTATATTTCAAAAAAAAAAAAAATATTTTGGTCAGATGGTAGCAGAGGTAAGGGGCCCCAGACATAATAGGCATGTTCTTAAACGATCCCTTTACCATAGGATAATTGTTAGCTCAAATCATTCCCTTTTTGTAACTTTGGGATTAAAATGATTATATAAATGCAGAAGCGGATTTTGGACTGTTTATTACAAGATTCTAACTGGTGGTGATATGATTCTTGTTTTCTTTCATAGTATGTGTTTCTTGTAAGATTATATTTCACTTCCATCTGTCTGAATCGGAGGAATATAAAAATCAAAATTCGTTTCTAAGATGATCTCGGCTTAGCAATCTAGACTATATTTATTTCTTCTCAAACAAACTCTAAATTCATTTTAAATAATGCTCCGATGCAGTTGAGTGTTTCTTTTTCCTATAATACCATGCAAATTTTCTATTAAACCCATACTCATCGCCTTAATTATCATTCCAAACGACTTCACGCGCACAAACATTCAACCTGTACACCCATATTTATCATGCACAACAACACCACAAGGTAAATCATGCTTTTGTGCACCTATATCCACTATGCATTTCTTCTCTGTCGTGCCAATAACTTGCACGCACTACTTTTGTGTTGCACGCCAATATCCATTGCTCACAGTTTTGGTTCTTGCATTGATACCCGTTGTGCATAGTTTTTGTATCGCGGACTGATATTCCACATGCATTTCTCTCTAAGCATTTCTCCATCCCAAATTTCAATATGCCCCCACCGTGCACAATAATCTACATGCACCATTGAATACACTATCGCGAGACAAATTATACTCATACTGCACATGTACCAACCAAACTCCTCTGTTTTTTGCAATACTGCGCACACCACGTGCACATTATTATGTGTGTGCTCACCGCGCAATGCTAAATTCAGCGTGTGCGTCCACACACAATATTCTTCCACACGGCGCCACAATTTATTGCAGACACCTGCATGCCAACATTTTTCGTGCGGTGCCAAAATTTTCCATGGAGGCTCTGTGACTTGAAATTTTGTCACTTCAAAATTAATATTCTATGAATAATCACTTCCACTGAAACTTTCTGGCCCATCCAGGTTCAGTGTTGGAACTGAAGCTTTCATACCATACTGTAATGTCCTCGGTCACCCATTTTCGGGCCATGCTACACGAGGGAACACTTTCGTTCTCTCACTGTGGAACATATTGTAACATACCCAGTATTCAACTAAGTTATGCCACATAAATTTTCTCTTCAAACTGCATGAAATTATAACATATACATACAACACTCTTGCGAAAGATTTACATATAAACTTAAACAAACAATTACATACTGTAAATATACGATATCATACTGAAATAATAGTAAACACAGAAATGTAGCATATACATGGAAATACCCATAAACATACAAATAGTTATAATCAAACATATGATAAATTGTAACATAAGCACGTAAATAACAATGCAACATGTAAATTTATCACATGATTGGTACTTATCTTGGAAAGATTGTCACCAACTATGTGCAGATCGTCCACGAACTTCCCAGCCTTAGACTACACTATTCATCACTCTCAATAGTGAGTCACCCCAGAGTTGGGACTAAACTCCACCCAGGTAAAGGGATTCCTAACCAGGCTAAAGGCTCATAGACAACAGGAAAGACTCTGTCTTACGTGATCACTCAAAGACCCTGTCTCAGGTGATCACTCAACTAATAGCCTACAACCTCTCATTCCCCACATGCCTATCCCACCCAAGTAAGTGTGCCCCTTCTCTACTCAATAGTCCTTCGGCTGTCCCACTTCCCTTCCAAGGCTTCAGCAAGAGGTCAGACATGAATTCTCAGAGCAATTTATCTGTAGTTTATCACCTTCAGGAAATCAATTCCCAACAATTCTCTCGCTCAAAGAATTTCTCACAGGCCTGACAACCCGCCTCTTCAATTTCCCACAGGCCTGACAACCCACCTCTTCAATTTCCCACGAGCCTGACAACCCACTTCTTCGATCCCGCTCCCAAGCTAACCAAGTACACCAACATGAAATGGTTATGGAAACAAGCTCAGATATAGTGAAATGAAATGTCTAAAGGATAACTAACTGGGTGAGTGAAAATGGTCATGGAATCATTGACTGAATGAATTAATGATGGAAGGAATCCTGGAAGAGATGATCGTAAGAATCATGGTGAAGGTGTGAAAATGTGATTAGTCCCCACGATATGTATGCATGTCCCCAACTTGACACTTTTCATGTTGGAAGCTACTTTGGTCCACTTGTCCCCAACTTTAGAACTTAGGATAAAATAATTATCCATACTTTATGTTTTAAGAAATATTAAAATAATATTCCTTTTTGGCTTAAGCTCTCTAGCTTATCCCTTTCCCTTAAATTTTGGCCCTCCCTTTCCCTAACTGGTGGATTTCAGTCCCCCATCACATTTATCGTGATCGGTCTGCGTGCAGCGATGTATTTTATATTAATCATGAGACATATACAAAATAGGCGCACTGGCTTTTAACATCTAGGCGCACTGGCCTAATTCCAAAACATAAGCATCCCAGCTTATATTAACTGGCTCACCAGCCTATAACACATATCATATACACAAGGCTCGCTGACCTCCATACTGCGTGCACTTTAGTTACTATGCGTGGTATCCGGGAATGTGCACACTACATCATTTTACTGCGTAGTACATGTGCGCACTATGCCATTAAAGGTGCATTACAAAATGATTTCAAAACAGCTCACCAGCTTAATTACACTTACATTACATTTACAATTGGGTTCAGATGAGGGATATTACACATAGTATGGCCACTACACTCACCATTTCCCCACACTACCTCAGTTTTGGTAGACACTAATGGTCGTACATCAAATATTTCAGCAAGACCCCTCTCCATCCACGTCATCCAGTACTCATGTCACTGACATCCACTATGTCATGACCTCAGTCAATGAACAGATGAGATTTCATGTCTCTCTTTGTGAATCACTTGATCATTTCACATACTAGTGTCCTATGATCATTGAATACAGGCGTCGTCAAATGGCCCTTATTCAAAATCCTTCAACCGCCTCACTTCCCGTGACGCAAGTGATTCCCACTATTCCATCTCCAGATACTTTCCACATCATCTCCCCTGAACCTGAGTCACTTCCCACACCTCCATGGTTCATGGATAGATTGTGTGAGGATTTTCCCCCAAATCCCCCCAATTCTCTGGTTCATTTCCCCCAAGAAATGTTACCCCGAACCACAGTCTACGTGTCTCGACATTTTTTTTATGACAAGCACGCCATTGCCCCATAGTTATGATACCCCCTCTATGTATTCACCACCTAAATAAAATCACACGGTGACAACCACCAATGTTACTTCCCTGGATCCCCTATATTCTCTCATTTTCCACTGCAACGAAGATATCCTAGAGGAACTATCTACACTCGATTGACCATGGAATGCACTCCATCACAGAGTGCTCTTTCTCTCACATGAAGCCTTTGACCCTCCTAGCCAAGCCTCCATACGTGTAATCAAAACCAAGGATTTTATCCCGTCAGGACATATAGATTGGTTCAATAACCCTATCCCTGCTCCTGACACTTTTAAACAAGGAAACATTGCCAATATTTCCCCCACTGTCAAAATTGACATTTCCATCAAACCAAGAATCATAGAAGAAATCACCATTGGTGTTGCATGCTCCCCTGAGGAAATCACAACTTACAAAGCTCTCTTTCAGGAATAACGAGATATTTTTTCCTAGTCATATACAGAGATGCCCGACCTCGATCCTTCTATCATTGAAAATCACATCGACATATGGCCAGATGTTACCCATGTACATCAAAAGAAATGCCCACTGCACCCACCCAAAGTAGTGGCTATCAAAGCTGAAATTGACAAACTACACATCATCGGGTTCATATACCCCATCGCATACACGTCATGGGTCTCCAACCCTGTCCCCATTAACAAAATAAGAGCACTATTCACATCTATACCAACTTTCGTGATCTCAATCACGCTTGTCCCAAAGACAACTTCCCAACACCGTTCATCGACCAAATTATCGATGACTATGTCATCCACGAGGCCTTATCCTTCATGGATGGGTTCTATGGCTACAATCAAATCCAGATTCACCCAAAAGATCAATATAAGACCACATTCACTACCCCATGGGGTAATTTTTCTTATCATTTCATGCTTTCGAACTCAAAAACACAGGTACGACATTCCAACGGGCCATGACTTACGTTTTCCATGATCTCGCTTGTATCATTCTCACTTACTTGGATGACCTCACCGCTCGATCAAAGAAATGAAATCAACATCTAGATGACTTACGTGTTGTCTTTCAATGGTGTCACCAATATAATATCCGCTTGAACTGTCTCAAGTGTGTATTTTGCATCACCATCGGATGCCTCCTTGGGTGCATCGTCTCCCAACATGAAATCATTATGGACCCCCTCAAGGTCCAAGCCATTACAAAAATTCCACCACCTCAGAATTTATGCCAACTGCAGAGCCTACAACGCAAAGCCAACTTTTTACAATGCTTTGTCCCAGATTACACCACTCATGCACACGGTTTCCTTCACCTACTACATCATGATATCCCATTTCGATGGGATGAACATGCCTAAGTTGTGTTTGATGATTTAAAAGCGGTGCTCTCCAACGCCCCTTTGATTAATCCACCCGACTATGATTGTGAATCCATCCTCTACTTGTTGGCCTGAGCCATCTTAGTAGTAGGAGTTCTCGTCCAACTAGGGGATCATCTCCGCGAGAATGTTAATTACTACATTAGTAAAAACCTTTCAGGACCACACTTAAAGTACAATCATGAAGAGAAAATCTCCCTCACAGTTGTCCTCGCAGTGCAAAAACTACATCATTATATCTTGCTTCGCACTACCAAAATCGTGGAATATTCCAACCCCATGTAGTACTTTCTTATCCGACAACAAATTAATGGTAAACTTTTCTGATGGATTGTCATTTTTCAAGAATACGACCTAGAGTTTTCAATTCCCAAAAGAAAGAAATCACTCGTTCTCACAAAAATCATCACGGTGTTTCCCTCAGATGCTACTAGTTCACCCGTCAACATGGATTTTCCTGATGAACACCCCTTCTACATCCCCTCGGATGAGCCCTGGTACAATGACCTTCTTGTCTACCTTCGGACACAAAATTTTGGATCTCACCTCTCTAGAGATGATCATCGATGCATTCACCATCAGTCCCCTCGATATCTCCTTATCAGTGACATCTTATATCGACATGGGGTTGAAACCATACTCTGTTGATTTTTTAACATCAAAGAAGTCGACAGAGTCTTGAATGATTCCAATAGCGATGCCTGCGGTGGCCACCTCTCAGGGATGTCCACCGCCCAGAAAATCATTCAAGCAGGCTAATTCTAGCCCACATTGTTTCATGACTTCATCCATGCTGTGAAGAGATGTGAAAAATGCCATCTTTATGCCAACAAAAACCAACTACCACCCGCTCTTCTACATCCATTCATCACTGCCGGCCCATTTTTCAAATGGGGCATAGACTTCATGACTTTCAATCCTCCATCTAGAAATGGACACAAGTACATCATCATGGCAGTGGATTACTTTACCAAATCGGTTGAACCCATGCCTACCTTCAACAATACCGCTGACAAAGCAGCGCATGTTTTCTTCAACCACATCATTACCTGCTTCATAGTCTCACTACAGTTAGTCTTCGATCACAGTAAACACTTTGAGAATGAGATATTCATCGAACTCTCCTCAAAGTTAGGATTCTCCCATGATTTTTCCTCCCCATACTACCCTCGATCTAATGGATAGGTTGAGTCTATTAACAAATTCCTCAAAACCATGTTGCAACGCACGATTAACAAACATCAGACCAACTAGCATCATATGTTGTTTTCAACATTATCGGCTTATCGCATGGTAGTTAAAACTGCCACTAGTTTTACACCATTTCATCTCATCCATGGGATCGAAGCCACTCTCCCCATCGAGTGATAAATTCCCACATTGTGCACCTCCATCAAGTTATTCCCTGACATTGCTCCAATGGAGAAGCGCTTGTTTAACTTAGATTCGTTTGATGAAGATCGTCGATCTTCATTACAGAATAATGAGGCAGCTAAAAAACGATCGAAATCCTCCTTTGACCTCCATGTCAACCTTCTCTCATTTAACGAAGGGGACATCGTCCTATCCTACGATATCTCACATGATACCCTCGTTCATGGGAAATTCGAGTCATTATGGCATGGAACCTACATCATCCAATACTTCCTCACTAAAGACGCATACATCCTAGCCTCTCTAGAAGGCTATCCTCTCAAATAACCCATCAACGGGTTGTACTTAAAGAAATTGTATGCCTGAGCATATGTTACAAGGAAAAAACTCTCTGTGGCCAAGGGTAAACCACAACAGACAGGTATGATTGCAGAAATCAACTCAATTCCAACATATGCTATATAGACTAATGTGAAATACAAGGAAGAGGCCTACCTTGATCCAATGTTTGATGATGTTCCACCGTTGACCACTTTGACCTAAAGCTTTATACATGCAAGAAGTTCTCAATAAACAAGCAAAGAAAGTATATAGTTATTATATAAAAGGAGTTAGCACATCAGATAGCATAATCCATTAATAGACATTATAAACACTCCCATGGATAATAATCATATATTTGCAAGATAACAATAGGATGGGAAAGGAGTATTTCTATTAATAATTTATCAGTAGAAGTGTCAACATTACAGAGTTCCTTGTCGACATGGTTCGAAGCCAAGAAACCAAGTTCCTTCCAACTGGGTCTCCACCACTCAATCCTCCACCAAAGGAAAGCTCATGAGAAAGGGCAAAGTGGTCCTCTCAACAATAAGGGAAGAGCTTGGGAGATGAACACTGTGTTCAGACTTGAGGAACAAAGGGATGCAGACTCAATATGAAGTAATTTCTCCAAAGTAACTTTGCTCTCAAATTTGAATGCTTTCTCCTTCTTTTCCATAGTTCAAAATTGTTCTCTTATAGCCTCCAAAATGCAACTAAAGGGCCGAGTTGGAACGTTTCCAGTATATGGAAGGTCAAGGATCAAAGATATTTTGTCATGACATGGAAACCCAACCTCATTTTGTATTTTCTAGCACAAATCCCAATATACGTGAGTTGTAGTGGAGAAGAAAGCATATACGCATCTTGCATAGCAGTTAGGGAGTGTATATGTTGAAAAATGTATATTTTTTAGCTCTGGATTCATCAAAAAGGGATAAAACTTCTGCATAGGGAAATGCAAAAAGGCCCTCTATTCAAGATAACAATGGTGAAGAAAATCTTTCTATAACAGATGCCCCCTAATGTGTGATGTCAGAGGAGCATATGCAATGACCGAAATACATTATAAATAATCCAGAAGTGGAGTGGTAGAGAACTAGATGGATGAACTCAATTTCTCATTACATTATGTATTGACTTTGCATACTTGGCTGCCAAGAATACAATGTAGATCCATGTGGAAAATATACCAAACAAGTGCTCATGGCTATGAATAGGCAAATACAAATGCAATTATATGCCAAAAGTTGTCATAGTCACAAACAAGACCCATTGAAACCAGTCTCAAAAATCAATCTGAAGATATCTGTATACCATGGAGTACAATCTGATCTCCCATGATCACTGAAATCAAATAGGTATTGGTACAATGAAATGGAAGTAACAACTCAAGAAAGTTGCGGCCACATAGTGATGTCTTCAAGTCTTCTACATTATCCGCCAAGGGTGCAAGTCTACATCATGTGAATAAATGAGTTGAGGTTGAACACGATGAGACATCGTTTGATTACTGGTCATTGAAGTATATCATTAACACAAGGGAGACAACCTACCGATAATGAAAGTAGGTATCAAGGCACTGAGTACATCTCTACAAATGTGAATAAAGGAGTTGGTGTCAAACACTTGAGAGATCCATTGATTAGGAGACATTGATGTATTCCCATCTGTCAATAGCGAGAGAGCCTCCCACTAATGACTGCAAGCCTCAAGGTACTCATAAAACTCTAGGTCCCATATCCAGAATAAATGAGTTGAAGTCGATGGAAAGAGACCCGCTGAAAGGAGAGAATTGAGGCATCTCTCATCAGTCAACACATGGAACAAAGCAAGAGCTTCATGATTTGGTGGAGATCGAACAACGAACATGTTCATGAACCAACAACCTTGTGTGTCTTTCATGTGTGCCAAATGCAAGCGGTACACGAAAAGGACCCTCTGAATAGAAGCCAATGATGAAAAACTACTGACAAAGGCGAGGAAACCACCAATAAGGCTAATGGAATCCAAGACACTGCATGAATCCAAAAGTTTGAATAGATGTCTTGCCTTCGAACACAAGGGAAACCACCCAGTCAACGACCAATGATGAAATGTCGATTGTTGGGTTAAACGTGACCTACCAATGATGAAAGTAGGGCGAGGGTGCATGATAAGACCAAAGTATCATGTGATTCTGAGACAAACTGAGTGTATGGGCGACATGAAAAGTCAATATTTTTTAGGAGTGGTTGACACAGGTTGATATACTTTCTTTGAACATGAGCATGAGACATATGGTGGACTCCGACAGCATGGACTCAATGATGTGACAATTAGATGCAGGAGGCATCAATAACATTTTCTATAGGGACTGGAAGAGTAACCAATCGGTAGAGAAAACTCTGTAGCGAGATCAGCTTCCTAAGGCCATGCTAAACCCAAAATTATGATGACACAATGACTCGATAACTTTGTGCTTTGTTCAAAGGGGACATGACTGCTTCCAATTACAATATAGTATTCCCTTCCTGCCCGTCTTTTGTTATTTTTTCATAACAAATGAATGCTATGATACAGAGGAGGGAATGAGTGTCACAAGTAAGAAAAACTAGTTCCTGCAGTGGAACGTACCTATGCTCAATGCAAGGAAATGCATGTGGGAGATGGACACTCATGGTGATGTTCCCTCCAGGGTATAGTGTGTCAAATTGCGAAGGATAAAAACAAGGATCTGCTTGGTTGAGGATGCAAACTGCTTAGGCAATGGTTTGTAACGCAAAGCGAGAACCGGCTAAAGGCTCAACACATCAAGCAAGGGCATGAGATGCAATCACAACTTAACGCCAAAAAATGTCATTTTTATATCTTTTAGTCTATTTGGTGTGAAAAAGGGGTAAACTTGTGCCAAATAGATGTCTATTCAAATCCAATTTACGAATGTGAAAAAGATGAGTTCACTCAAAAATATTTTCTATTTTTGATAGGGAGTCAGAAAAGAGCTTAATTAGGACTCATGATATTTCAAATCCAATTTTAAAGAGTGTGAAAGGGACAAATCACTTGGCTATCTTTTTATTTTTTGGACGAGTCAGAAAAGAGCTTAAGTGAGACTCATTATTGGGAGTCTAATCAACATGTAAAGGGCGAGGCCAAGGCTCTCATCTCGGCCTTCTGTCGAAAGTCAGTATCTTGCGGATAGCTGACAAGAGCTTGGGAAAACCCAAGGATTTCCAAGTCAAGGAGGAGAAGGTTCTAATGGAGGATACAATCTTCATGATGGTTTGAATAATTTCTCTTAATGGAAAAGACACAAGTGGGGGAATGGGATGTCCCATCAGGTCATCCCAATCGAAAGGCAACTCATCAAGACTTGGAGAGAGAGAATTCAGGGGAAGAATAAATCTCTCTCGTTCAGAAGGGGGAGGATTTGAAAATTTTGATGACATGACTGAAAGGTGCATCATTCTCTTCAGGGAGAGTAGGGTTGACCAGATATTTCACTAGTGTGGCCACTTCTTCAATTATAGGTTGAAGAGGATGCATAGTAACGGGGCAAAGAGACGCTTCACTCTTAACAAAGGGGGTGGGGTCAAGAGAATATGGAGTCAGTGGAACCACTGAGATGATCAAGGGAGAAGTGGTGTGAAGAGAAACCATAGATGCCTCAAAATCTAAAGGGCTCTTGGGTGAACCCCATGCTTCTGGTATCTCGGCAGTAATCGAACAAAAACGAGTAAGGTAACTTCCTTCGCAAGTCCTGCAAAAGAATTTAGGCTTATGTCTGAGGTGTTTGGGCTTGTCGATGTAACTAGCAGAGGAAAGAGAGTTGTCTCATGTATGATGAATAGAAGTGGGATATGTGACATGACTATGATTCAAGGAAAAAATAACAGTGCCCCAAACATAATTGGTAGAGGTTGGGGGCAAGCTGTCGACATAGTTTGTAGAAGAAGTTGAACCATCTCTAACATGAATGGTAGAGGTTGGTGATGGATTCTGAAAAATTGCAAGCCAGGGAGGATCTTGGTATACCTCTTTCCCTATCCCAGAAAGGTGTTGGTTCACGCCAAAATGGTCCGAAGAGGTTTGGACAGGCATCGTCACTGAGTTCTGTGAAGAGACTGAGGTAGGATAAGGATTATTCGAGTGAGGATATATGTTGCCCCCTTGTGAAGGGGTCTCATAAAGAGGGTAGCTTGAACCGTAAAAATGGTTCTCTCCATATGAAAGACCTAGTGGTAATTGAGGACCTGTCATAGAAACATTGTTCGAAGGAATTGACATTGTGGGTGAAAGATACATGGGTGGGGGGTAATAAGTGGGATAGGCACCCATCTAAGTATTGGCTTCTGAAAGAGCATAGCTAGTATTGGTTCCATAGGGGGGAAGGTTCCAACCTCCCATGGGGACACGACTCATATCAAACGAATAAGTAGGCATCGGATCCATGGTGCCCCTAGGTCCAATGCTAGGATTTATATATGTGGGCTAGGGAGAGGGTTGCACGGGGGAAGGCATATCAACAAAAAAATGGCTAGAGACCCAAGGTGCAAACTGAGCATTGTAGTTATGCATACCATTGTAAAAAACAAAAGGATCCATCCCTATGAAATTAGCAGGTATCATGGGGTGGGTAGTAGTGAATGAGGGAGAAAAAGAAACTCCACTATCCATAATGATGAAACCCAAAATATACACCTAAGGTCGACTAGTAGTCAAAGAGCATACCAAAAAAGTCAAATGACCAATATGCATGCAAACGGGCTAAAGTGGTTGAATGGCCTCCCTCGCTAAAGAAGGTATGTCTCATCCAAGAGGGACCTGAGACTCCCCACTAAAGTTTGGAGGTAACATAATTAGTTATAAGGGCCCTCATGGGCTTAACAACCAGTCAGTCAGATCCCCTCGGAGAGGTAATCCTACATAAAGGTTGTGTGTTGTCTGACCCTTATCTGACTCAAGGTACAAGCAGATATACCCCTGCAAGTAACCTATGAGATACCTAAGTCAAGCAATTAATAAACCACTATATAACCGATGCACAGGCGAGCAGTCGTAAGTCCGGATCACCATATGTGCAAGGTAGCAAAGCCCGAAACCTTGAAAGCACCACCTCTCACAGAGGTATGGGCGCTAGCAAGATCCCCAAATATGAATAAATCCACAGAAATATCTCTGACGCCAGGTGAGTATC
Organism: Picea glauca; assembly: GCA_000966675.3. Taxonomy (NCBI): domain Eukaryota; kingdom Viridiplantae; phylum Streptophyta; class Pinopsida; order Pinales; family Pinaceae; genus Picea; species Picea glauca. The sequence goes on from JZKD02S1843718.1 coordinate 1,037,574, forward strand.
CAGGGGTTATCCCTTCAACTAACTTCACACTACCTCGTGAATAACTCCGGTGTGAGCAGAACCTCCTAATCTTACCGATTATACAATGGAATTATCAACTCCATGTCTCAGACACATATGTTTATTTAATTGCCTTGGAGAATTTTACTCACAAAATCCTATTCCAAGGCACTAAATCCTAATCTAGTTTGTGCACCCTAAAAATAAAATCATGACTAATCAATTTTAGTTTAAAGCGTAAATTTTATTGGCCGTGGTTACTCGAAAAGGTATGGAAGTGAAACTCATGGTGTTATGACTCTGCCAGAAAATAAATATGGATATAATGAAAAGTCTATCTTTAACTTTTGAATGAATGATATGCTAATAAAAATAGTGCAGTCTTCAATTTCAAATCTACAATTCATAAGTAAAATACGAACTTTCACTAAATGTGCTAAGCTGATGATAACAATTCAAAGACAAAAATTCCAACCAATGCAAAATGCCTATTTTTTTGTATTTTCAATATTCTAAAAAGAAAATGCATGGACTAATAAGAAACTTGACAGATGAATTCTACTGTGTATAAAAGAAGTAACTCAAGAAGAATACCAGGAAGCCAAGAAAACAACCCAGAAGCCAAGGGTAAATTAAAAATATAAAACAAAGAGAAAGACTACGCCCAAGAATTCAACTCCAAACAGGCTCCCTGTCATCCCAGATAATCTCAACAGACACTATAGAGACCTAAGAAGGCTCAACAATCTTTAAATCCTACTCAACAGTCACTCAACCAAGAAAACAAGCAATGGGAAGTGGTATACGCGATTGTTCAGGAGAACGGAGAATATATACGCTTCTTGCAGTGAGATAACAAGAATGTATACATGATTGTCACGGAAAAAAGGGTGTATATGCTTTAAAACAAGGCCATATAAGGGTAAAAGGTTGAAAACTCAGACTCAGAGTGAACAAGATCTGTCAAGAATTGATATGACAATAAACACAAAGGAAAAAGAGCAATGTAAGAAGAAAAAGTACTTCAACCCTTAGAAGGAAGATCTATCCCCATTACGGTCGCCATTTCTATTACAAGGGAAAAACTCTCTATGGCCAAGGGTAAACCACAACAGACAGGTATGACTGCAGAAATCAACTCAATTCCAGCATATGCTATATAGACTAATGTGCAATACATGGAAGAGGCCTACCTCGATCCAACGTTTCATGATGTTCCACTGTTGAGCACTTTGACCCAAAGCTTTATACCTACAAGAAGTTATCAACAAACAAGAAAATCAAGTATATAGTGATGATATAAAAGGAGTTAGCACATCAGATAGCATAATCCATTAATAGACATTACAAACATGCTCATGGATAATAATCATATATTTGCAAGATATCAATAATATGGGAAAGGAGTACTTATATTAATAATTGATCAGCAGAAGTGTCAACATTACAGACTTCCATGTCGGCACGGTTCGAAACCAAGAAACCAAGTTCCTTCCAACTGGGTCTCCACCACTCAGTCCTCCCCCAAATTCAAGCTCATGAGAAAGAGGCAAAGATATCCTCTCAACAATAAGGGAATAACTTATGGGTTGAACACTGTGTTCAGACTTGAGGGACAAAGGGATGCAGACTCAATATGAAGTAATTTCTCCAGAGTAACTTTGCTCTCAAAGTTGAATGCTTTCTCCTTTTTTTCCATAGTTCGAAATTGTGCTCTTATAGCCTCCAGAATGAAACTGAAGGGCCGATTCAGAACATTTCTAGTATATGGAAGGTCAAGGATCAGATATATTTTTGTCGTGACATGGAAACTTAACCTCATTTTGTATTTTCTGGCACAAATCTCGATATACGCGATCTATAGTGGAGAAGCAAGCGTATATGCATCTTCCATAGCAGTTAGGGAGCGTATATGTGGAAAAATGTATATTTTTTAGCTCTGGATTCATCAAAAAGGGATAAAAAGTTTGCATAGGGAAATGGAAAATGACCCTCTATGCAAGATAGCAATGGTGAGGCAAATCTTGCTATAATAGCGTAGTCATTCTACACTAGGATTTTTCTTTTTTGTACACATTTGTATAGTTTTTAGTCGTCTTTTTTCACTCCTTGCCTTATGTCTAATCTACCATTTGTGTTATTGACAGATGTCTCCTCCATTGGCCTACCACATCAGTTATGCTGACGAAGCTAGTCGTTGGACTTAGAATCTTGCTTCGGCCGCTTGGGCCCTCTACAACCCCTCACATGTACTGCTCCAGTCTAGTGGCATATGTTTGGGCTCAACAACCAACAACCAAGCAGAATACTCAGCCTTCATTGGCCTCCTCACTGAGGCCAGTCGCCGCCACATTCTTCACCTTAGTGTCCTACTCGATTCCCAACTTGTTGTCCTACAACTCAACAATGTGTATTATGTCCACGGTCCTTGCCTCTTCTGAATATACCTGCAAGTTAGACTCTTATATCGACATTTTGATTCAATTAAATTTACAGATATTCCATGGCAATTCAATCAAATAGAAGATAATATGGATAAACTAGTGTTAAATTGGCATA
>JZKD02S1843718.1:1071455-1090453 GCA_000966675.3 Picea glauca
TGGATTGAAAATTTAGAGAATGAGAGGAATCAAAACCATCTGGTTGGTCCAATGAGGAAGGACCCTAGGTTCGGTTCAACAACTAGTTCACAACAAACTGGAGAGTGTTAAATTGGTTCATGAATTTGGCATCCATGGCATCAATTTTTTTTTAGACTCAGGTCTCAAATTTTTCAATGAAAGAATTGGTAGAGATAACATCAAATGTCACTTGTTAGAGGGAGTCCTTTGTTTGATTGATGGAATCTTGTAGGTCTTAGTCGCTAGTGTTAGCCATTTGGATATGGGGATTGTTGGTAAGGGAAAATGAGTGGGTGGGACCATAGAAAATGACTTCTAATTGATAGGTACCACTACGATCAGGGTGGAAAGGGGAATATAATAGGAGAGGTGGAAAATACGAATGTTGGGAAGGGGTTGTGTCCACTGAAAAAAAAGGCTTAAAAATAAAAGATATGACTACAATCAGGGATAAAATAGGAATCAAATGGGAAAGGTCCCAAATAATTGTGTCGACGGGACCACTCTTATTTTTTTACTCTTGTGGATTTATACTCCTATCTGAAGAATATTGTAGTGTTGAAATGCACAAATTCTTAACAAGAAGAAATGTGTAGTAATTTCACCACCAAAATGAAGAAGGTAAGGTTGCACTGCAATAGATCTTGTCTATTCCATTTATGTTTCCATCCCAATGGTTATGGTATTCAGGGTTTCTATATAAAAGGGTTTTCCCTATGCTATATCTCTCTAATATATGTGCGGGTTCCAATAGTAGTAATCGACCCAATATCTCAAGGCACCAACTAAGGAGGCTAGACCGTACCCTTATCCGTACTACCTGAATACCCAGGTACTAGAGAGCATCTTCCTGAGTGTTATTATTAGTGGCACTATAGTAGTCAGGAAACCAATCAGTTTATCTATGGAGGGATTTAGGAGATCTAGGTCAATCCGTATCCAGGTGTTGTCTGATGCACTAACACTCGAAGGGGTACCAACAAAGGTTACAAGGGTGGCCAACAATGCGTGCTTGAGTACCACTTGTAGTTCCTATGTTCATGCATCCCCGACCATGGATTTATGTGCTCAATTATATATCTCTGTAGATTTAAGACATTGAAATACATCTCTACCTTGAAAAAAATAACCCACAATTTTATGTCAAGGAAAGTGCTTCGATTCCACTTGTAAGGTACCAGATCTATTATAATAGCTGAAAACATAAATATTGCAGGGAATAACAATTGAACAACACAATAGATGAAACCACAACACCAAAATAATACATTTATTGATAGGAAACAATGTTCATTTGCGTCTTCGAGGGGGCAACCTCCAACAGAGAAGAACTCTATTACAATAATTCTCAAGACAAATACTTCTCATGCCTCTTCCTCTTATTTGTACTAATTCTATCTTTTGAAAAACCTTCTATCTGAAGATCTTTATAGAAGCCAAAGATTCTATTAGGTCTTCTTACATTGACTTATTCACATTTATTAAATAGGCTTTATAGACTAACATCAACCCTTATTACATGGAAAATATATTATTGTACTTGCATGAGGGGTTAGGGAGGTTAGGTCCCTAACATAATTCACCCCTATTATCAGTTCTCAATGTCTTAATACTTTTACCATATTCATTTTCAACCATGTATTTAAATTCCTAAAATTTACCAAAGGTTTCACTTTTATGTTTAAAAACATAAACCCAAGATTTTCTACTATAATCATCAATAAAAGTAAGGAAATAGTGATCATAAGATAAATAAGGAGTTTCAAGAGGACTACATATACAACTGTGAATTAATTTCATGTTTTCTTTAGCACTCCAATATTTACCTTTCTCAAACATTTTCATATGATGTTTACCAAGTACATAACTTTCACAAACACATTTACAGGAAGAAATGGAAGGTAAGCCAAATACCATTTTATATAACATTTGCATTTTTCCATAATTCAAGTGACCTAATTTTTTATGCCATAATTTACTTTGTTCATCAACATGAAAAACATGGAATAAAAAGATTGATTTTTAATTGAATGAAATCCAATGAATTTATATAAACCATGATAATGATCAATCAGACCAGAAGTAACTATTTTTAAGTTATCTTTGATATCTTTAAGAACATAATTATCTAGGCATGCCTCAAACTTATAACATTTTTGACATGCACAATAAATAGAAAGAAAATTCATGGGCATTCCTTGAACACAAAAACAATCTTCCAATGTACCATGAATAACTTTAGCATTACCAAAACCTACTACTGAAAGTTGTTTACCATCACAAATACAAACCTTTTGTGATGTGTGCTTATGAGTATCATAAGAAGAAAAGAATGAAGCAGTACCAGATGTATGGATAAAAGTACTAGAATCCATAATCCATTCTACATAAGAAGAAGATTTACTTGTGTGAGAAGAATAGGCACAAAGAGAAACCTACTCTTCAACGAAGGATTTCTTCTTGGCTTTAACAAGATCACATCTCCACTAAAAGAAAATATTTTTAGGGTGCTTCATTTTCCCACAATACGTATAAATATTAACAACTTTATTTTTACTAGCATCATAACAAGCATCATTAGAAGAGTGTTGGGAAGGTCCTTTAATATGTGATTTAGGATTTTATCAAAAGAATTATTAAGTTTATTTTTATTATGTGCCATTAGATAATTATAAGAAGTTAATTGACATGAAGAAATCAACCTTTCTTGATCATTAATAAAACCTTTCAAAAATATTCAAATCTAGATTTCATATATCCATTATAATTTTAATTTCTCTATTCCTAGTGTGGATGAACATATCAAAATAAGAAGACAATTTTTGTTCTACAAGAATTACTAGGGATGTATCATTTTTCTTGTAATATTTTCCACAATTATTTAATTTTTCATTGATGGTTTTTAATTAATAAAGAAATGATTCTATCCTTCAAAAATATTTAGGATCTAACTCATGGATTTTATTTTCAAGGTATTAAACATATACATCATCAAATTTATCAAATAAATAATCTATAGTTTTTCCATACCTCAACCAGGCTACCATTAGCCTCGATATATACCTGAAGACTATCTGAAACCGTTTGACCAATGATTCCTCTTGATTGATCGCATAATTATGCCCATATAAACACATATTTAACATTGGTAGGTTTATTATGTTCACCATTAAATAATATCCATAGATTCGTACTTCTGAATATATCAACCATTTTTATTATCGGGGGAATATACTTAGGACCAAGTAACAAAGGAATATAAGCTACTTCGAAAGTCATTAGGATAAAAAAAACAAATGAAAACAAGAAAATAAAGAGATTATAAGAGGAAATAAACTAAAATATTGCATACCTCATAAACTTACCCTATATTTTAGAAAAGACATAACCCAAGTGAAATCTTGGCTATATAGTTCATGAGGAAGGAAAGTAATAGCTGTACGAAATTGGGTATATGCATAGAGTGTTGGCCAGTTGGTTGTCATTGATGTCAACCTTTATAGATTGTTGTCAAACTTTGGGGAGGTCCAAATATGTTGGACAGATGATTGAAATTTGTATGATCGATATCAATGATGAATTAGTTGGGTGCATTTGATGTAGTATACATGTAGCCTCATAGGTGTGGTTATAGGGCCCAAATTTGGTTGATAAATATGGACATGAAGGGTAGTGAAATTGCAAGTAATACACTGATATATGGAGATTTATTTTCATGTCATTTATGGTGATATCTGGTACTCCACGTGGTTCCTAACAGTTAGGGAGATTTGACCTTGTGAATTTGGAATACCAGAGGAATGGTCAAGAATTCCTAGTTGGTTACAAGCCAATGAATGAAAGGGTAAAGTGGTGGTAACAAGAAATCTCTAGAAGCCCTAAGTTTAAGGGAAGAGGTTACCTAGAAAATTTTTAAATACCCCTCAAGGAGTCATTCAAAAATACACTCACACACTTACAATTGAATATCTATCTTGTGAATGTTATGGTCTAGTATTGTGATATTTTGGCTAGTTTGTGATGGAATTTTTCTAAAGGAGCAAAGGAAGGTCAAAGATGAAAATATCAGATTTGCAACAAACATGAGTAACCCTAGTTTCTAAGGTATCTATGGGTTACAAGTAAGAAGGGTGCATATGTATGTGGGCTATAGTGGAGAAAAGCATGGATACCTATGGGTAGTAGAAGAGAAAGTTGTGGATCTGTGAAAATCTCATGAAAGATTGAGTAAATGTTGGTACAAAGTCCCTGAAGTCAAAATGAGAATTACAAGTCCATTTTATGGAGTTTAAAGATAGCTACAAGTAACAAGTATGATTATGTGTAAGTATTAAGGGTTAGATGCTTGTTTATGGTATGGTACATGTTGATGATACATGATGGTTTGGTACCTCTTGGTGGGGTTATGGTACATTATTTAGTAGCACATCTTGAATATATTGGTATCTTGGTATTGTGGATATCTTGGTTATGATTGAGGCACTTCATTGATCATATATTATGATATGGTACATGTTTGATCTATGAGGTGATACTTGGTTGATGTACTTGGTATAGTACATGGTTGATGTACTTGATGTGGTACATGGTTGATGGCATGATACAGGTTTGATGCATGATATGGTATATGGTTGATGCATGGTTTGGTATAGGTGTTGGTGCATGGTTGATGCATGTTTTGGTACAGGTGTTGTGCATGGTTGATGCATGGTTTGGTACAGGTGTTGATGTACATGATTGGTGTACATGGTTGATGTGCATGATAGAACATGGTATGGTACAAGTGTTGATGATACAGGTGTTTATGGTGTATAGGCGTTGGTGCATGGTTGATGCACTTGTTGTGGTATAGGTTGTGGTACACGATTGATGCTTTGTATGGTATAGGTTAATGGTTTGGTACATGATTTGATACATGGTTGAGACACATATCTTGCAATGGTATGTTGGTGATATTGGTACATGATTGGTAGAGGCATGTGTTAGTGATGTTGGAAATCTAGTTGAGAGGTTTCCTTGGTATATGATCCATCTTAGAGGATATGGTTGAGTATTGTTGACAGTGACTTGCTAGATACAGTGATAGATTGAAAAGTTACACGTTGATGTGATAGTGACAGTGGAAGTAACAGTGACAGTGACCATGACAGTGGCAGTGACAGCGATTGTGGTGGTGATAGTTGGCCTACACTTGGCAAGATGTGGCAAGGAAAGGATGTTGTAGCCTCCTTCTGGTTGGTTCCATATAAATTAGGGATTTGGATATTTCTTAAGGTTGCAACCTAAGAATTAGGGGTTTCTATCCTCCTTCTGGTTGGATTCTAAGAATTAGAGGTTTCTAACCACCTTCTGGTTGGAGCCAAATAATTCAGGGAGTCATAGCTTCCTTCAAGTTGGTTTCTGCATATCAAGGGGTTTGGTGCCTCCTTCCAATTGGTTCTGGAGAATTTAGAATTTGGTTCTTCCTATGAATGTATTCTTGATATATATAAGAAAGCATTATGTGGTTTTCTCCCGTTCGAGTTTCCATGTAAATTCGGGTGTATTGTGTACTTGATGTGATGTTGTTGATGTGATGTTTCTTATGTTTATATTCTCATGATATATTGATGATATATTTATGATATACTACTTATAAATTTTAAATATATATATTGAGGTTAAAAGTGGTAAAAGTTCTCATACTGATTCACCCACCCACCTCTTAGTATTCCAACATAGAGAGGGGAAACAATGACCAAAAATGCTCGGATCACCTCCAAAATTTTAGTTTGGACCCTTACATAGATATATCAGCCCCAAAATGATAAAATTGATCCCTTAATCAGTAGCTCATCCCTCTAAACACATAAATCACTATGATCTAAGAAAACACATAGTTGTACGCCCTGCATAGATCAAAACAATTGCCTAACAATGAATAAAAATCCACCCAACAAGAAAATCACCCCCATTTCTATTCAAATTGGGAAAATATATTAGGGACTTAACCTACCTAACCCATCATGTAGGTAGAATAATATATTTTATGTGTGATAAAGTCTGAAATTAGTTAATAAGGCCTATTTAATAATGTGAACAAGTCCAATGTAAGATGACTTAATAAAAGCTTATGCTTCTAGAAAGATATTCCTGTAGAATGTTCTCTAAAAGACAGAATTAATATAAATGGGAGTAGAAGTCATGAGAAAGTATCATCTTGAGAATTATTTTAATATAGCTCTACTATGTTGGAGGTTTCCTCCTTAAAGAACAAAGTGAATATTGATTTCATTCAATAAAGGTATTATTGTTGGTGTTGTTATTCTCATTAATTTGTTGTTCCACTGGTATTTGTTGTAATATTTTTATTTCTTCTTATTATATTATATCTGGTACCTTACAAGTGGTATAAGATCTCTTTCCTCTATAGAAATTGTGGGAATTTTATTTTTAGGGTAGAGACGTGTACATTCATCATCTCTAAAGAATAGAGATGAGTCATGCAATGGGTAAAATTGTGGCTAAGGAAGACTACATGAAGGAAATAAAGAGGGTTTCATGAGATTACTCGAAACAAATGCTTCACCTTGTTGGAAACCTTTGTAACATGTGTTGGTACCCTTTCAAGTAGTACTAAAACATACAAAATTTGTACATGGCCATTACTCCCATGTACCATCAAGTATATTGGGAGTCCCATAGGTCTCCTGAAACTATATCTAGATTAGTCAATCAGACGGTTGGCTGTTATAATGACACCAAGAAAAACACTCAGGAAGATACTCTCTAGTACCTGGGTAATTGGGTAGTAAGATGACTTAGACAAGCTTTGTTACGATGTCCTCCATGTGAATCCTAAAATATATTAATGGTGGAAAATACATAAAAGTTCATGCCAAGGGTATGTTTCTTGGACACAGTTTGTGGCCAAAATTTATCAAATATGCTTTCACACCGACACACACCACTTGGGCCATTTCAACAACGTGAAATAGTCTAATACCATGGAAGACTTTATCACTGCATTTGAGAACATGGATTTCAGAACAATGAGTATGTATGATGCCTTATTTAGGGAATGCTTTATCGGTCGGATAAATAATTAAATCCAAGAATAGGTCCTCATGGCTCGCCCATAGACTTGGTTGGAAGCTAGTCAACATTCCAAGGAAGAAAAACAAATTTTCTTTTCCTTGAACCAAAAAACCTATTTTCTTCCTTGCCCTCGACCTACAAATCCTTCCTGTCATTCCACTCCTCTCAAAATCCAGAAATCAACTTGAGAAGAAATTTTTGAACTCCAACTCAAAGGTCTTTGTTATAATTGTTATGACAAATATTTTTGGGGGGAACAAGTGTAAGGAAAATAATATTTTTATGGCCATTTCTGAGGATGAAACGAACGAGGATTTCGAAGTTTCCCCAATGGAATAACTATCCCCAACAAATGAACCTAATGCACCCTATTATCCACTAGAAGTTGAATTATTGATTTTGTTGCATGCCCTCATTGTCTTCTCTTCTCCCCAAACCCTCAAGATGATTGGCTATATTAAGCACAAGAAGGTCATAATCGTCATTGGCAATGGCATCACCCATAATTTTATTCATTAATTCATTTACAAGGAAATCAATTGTTAAATTTATGTACTCAATGATTTTAAATCATGATTGCCAATGGAATTTTCATGAAATGCAATGGGAATTGTGAAAATGTATGCCTACAAATTGGTTATTACCACTTGAAATCTCATATGTTTTCTATCGACATGTGTGGGGTTATAACATTGTGCTGAGTGATGAGTGGTTATGAATTTTTGGCCCCATACTCATGGAAATTAAGTACCTAACCATGAAATTCCAACGGGAGGTACAATAGTATAAATTCCAAGGAAACACAATAGGTTCACCTGATATCATCAATTCCCACCGAATAGAAAAATTACTCAAAAATTTAATCCGGCATTATTTCCCAACTCCACTACATTCATGTTGTTGAGACACCCTATGTTCACCCTAACCTCCAATATATACTCTCTCAAAAAAAATTAAAACTCCCCATGGAATTTCCCCTTCCATTAGTTCCCATGATCATTCAATTCCTTGAGTACCCGAAAATATTCCTCCCAATTTTCACCCTTATCGTCATCCCTTTTCCCAGAAAAATGAAATTGAGAAAACTGTTCAAGAATTACTAGAATTAGGTGTTATCTATTCTAGTACCATCCCCTATTCTTATTAAATCATCATGGTACTCAAGAAAGAAGGAACTTGGATCATGTGTCCTGATTTTCTTGCTCTCATCAAACTCACAATCAAAGAAAAATTCCCCATTTCTGTCATTGATGAACTTTTGAATGAATTTAGTGGTGTGTAATACTTTACAAAACTTTATCGGTGTTCTTTCTATGACTAGATACATATGAAAGATGAAGAAATCCCCAAGACCTCTTTTAGAACTCATGAGGGTCACTGTCAGTTCTTGTTCATTCCCTTTGACCTGTGTAATTCCCCCTCCACTTTTCAAAGTCTAATGAATCATGTATTTTGTCCTTTCCTCCATCATTTTGTCTTAGTTTTACATGATGATATTCTCATCTATAGTAAAACTTGGAAATCCCATATCTCCCATGTAGATCAAGTTCTCCATTTATTGTATAAGAACAAAAAAAATTTCAAACAATATTGTTATAGTCCAAAATTCCTTATCTATGCATACAATACATTGGCCCTTCCATTTGCATACTTAGCCAAAATATTGTTGAGGCTTTATTTTAAAAAACCCTTTTTGGATAATGTTTGTGCCCTGTTGCACTAATATCCCACGTACACACATGTGATGCATGCTATTTATCCCATGTACACATGTGTGTTGCATGCTAGTTGCCCGTGTTTACTTCCAAAATTTGCAAAAAATATAAAATTGCATAGAATTCAATGGATTTTACGAGCTATGGAGGGTTTCCTAACCATTTTACCCCTTGTAGCCTGTCCCAAACTAAATAACCATACTTTCCTCATATAAAAAAATGTCTTAGGGAGTCTTTTATGGAAATAAGAAAGAGAATAAGAAAAATCTACCAAAATCCCTTCCCCTTCTTAGCCCAAGATTTGCATCCTATTTTGAGTCTTAGCCTCAGCCTTCCCCTCCATCCTTTCTACTTATTCAACCCTTCCACCCTCCCTTGGTGATATGTTGGTTGTGAGAATATAATGTGGGATTGATGCACTTGGAGCTACGATAGAGGAGCTCGGACTTGGTTTGTGGAGCAGTTGCCAACAAAGGTTGTAATGCTTTTTATCTTGAAATTGAATAAAAGAGTTCATCATTGTCCCAAAACCCCATGTTTACATGATTTTGTTAATTTGTGCATTTANGTTGTGGTACACGATTGATGCTTTGTATGGTATAGGTTAATGGTTTGGTACATGATTTGATACATGGTTGAGACACATATCTTGCAATGGTATGTTGGTGATATTGGTACATGATTGGTAGAGGCATGTGTTAGTGATGTTGGAAATCTAGTTGAGAGGTTTCCTTGGTATATGATCCATCTTAGAGGATATGGTTGAGTATTGTTGACAGTGACTTGCTAGATACAGTGATAGATTGAAAAGTTACACGTTGATGTGATAGTGACAGTGGAAGTAACAGTGACAGTGACCATGACAGTGGCAGTGACAGCGATTGTGGTGGTGATAGTTGGCCTACACTTGGCAAGATGTGGCAAGGAAAGGATGTTGTAGCCTCCTTCTGGTTGGTTCCATATAAATTAGGGATTTGGATATTTCTTAAGGTTGCAACCTAAGAATTAGGGGTTTCTATCCTCCTTCTGGTTGGATTCTAAGAATTAGAGGTTTCTAACCACCTTCTGGTTGGAGCCAAATAATTCAGGGAGTCATAGCTTCCTTCAAGTTGGTTTCTGCATATCAAGGGGTTTGGTGCCTCCTTCCAATTGGTTCTGGAGAATTTAGAATTTGGTTCTTCCTATGAATGTATTCTTGATATATATAAGAAAGCATTATGTGGTTTTCTCCCGTTCGAGTTTCCATGTAAATTCGGGTGTATTGTGTACTTGATGTGATGTTGTTGATGTGATGTTTCTTATGTTTATATTCTCATGATATATTGATGATATATTTATGATATACTACTTATAAATTTTAAATATATATATTGAGGTTAAAAGTGGTAAAAGTTCTCATACTGATTCACCCACCCACCTCTTAGTATTCCAACATAGAGAGGGGAAACAATGACCAAAAATGCTCGGATCACCTCCAAAATTTTAGTTTGGACCCTTACATAGATATATCAGCCCCAAAATGATAAAATTGATCCCTTAATCAGTAGCTCATCCCTCTAAACACATAAATCACTATGATCTAAGAAAACACATAGTTGTACGCCCTGCATAGATCAAAACAATTGCCTAACAATGAATAAAAATCCACCCAACAAGAAAATCACCCCCATTTCTATTCAAATTGGGAAAATATATTAGGGACTTAACCTACCTAACCCATCATGTAGGTAGAATAATATATTTTATGTGTGATAAAGTCTGAAATTAGTTAATAAGGCCTATTTAATAATGTGAACAAGTCCAATGTAAGATGACTTAATAAAAGCTTATGCTTCTAGAAAGATATTCCTGTAGAATGTTCTCTAAAAGACAGAATTAATATAAATGGGAGTAGAAGTCATGAGAAAGTATCATCTTGAGAATTATTTTAATATAGCTCTACTATGTTGGAGGTTTCCTCCTTAAAGAACAAAGTGAATATTGATTTCATTCAATAAAGGTATTATTGTTGGTGTTGTTATTCTCATTAATTTGTTGTTCCACTGGTATTTGTTGTAATATTTTTATTTCTTCTTATTATATTATATCTGGTACCTTACAAGTGGTATAAGATCTCTTTCCTCTATAGAAATTGTGGGAATTTTATTTTTAGGGTAGAGACGTGTACATTCATCATCTCTAAAGAATAGAGATGAGTCATGCAATGGGTAAAATTGTGGCTAAGGAAGACTACATGAAGGAAATAAAGAGGGTTTCATGAGATTACTCGAAACAAATGCTTCACCTTGTTGGAAACCTTTGTAACATGTGTTGGTACCCTTTCAAGTAGTACTAAAACATACAAAATTTGTACATGGCCATTACTCCCATGTACCATCAAGTATATTGGGAGTCCCATAGGTCTCCTGAAACTATATCTAGATTAGTCAATCAGACGGTTGGCTGTTATAATGACACCAAGAAAAACACTCAGGAAGATACTCTCTAGTACCTGGGTAATTGGGTAGTAAGATGACTTAGACAAGCTTTGTTACGATGTCCTCCATGTGAATCCTAAAATATATTAATGGTGGAAAATACATAAAAGTTCATGCCAAGGGTATGTTTCTTGGACACAGTTTGTGGCCAAAATTTATCAAATATGCTTTCACACCGACACACACCACTTGGGCCATTTCAACAACGTGAAATAGTCTAATACCATGGAAGACTTTATCACTGCATTGAAGAACATGGATTTCAGAACAATGAGCATGTATGATGCCTTATTTAGGGAATGCTTTATCGGTCGGATAAATAATTAAATCCGAGAACAGGTCCTCATGGCTCGCCCATAGACTTGGTTGGAAGCTACCTAACATTCCAAGGAAGAAAAACAAATTTTCTTTTACTTGAACCAAAAAACCTATTTTCTTCCTCGCTCTCGACCTACAAATCCTTCCTGTCATTCCACTCCTCTCAAAATCCAGAAATCAACTTGAGAAGAAATTTTTGAACTCCAACTCAGAGGTCTTTGTTATAAGTGTTATGACAAATATTTTTGGGGGGAACAAGTGTAAGGAAAATAATATTTTTATGGTCATTTCTGAGGATCAAATGAACGAGGATTTCGAAGTTTCCCCAATGGAAGAACTATCCCCAACAAATGAACCTAATGCACCCTATGATCCACTAGAAGTTGAATTATTGATTGTGTTGCATGCCCTCATTGGCTTCTCTTCTCCCCAAACCCTCAAGATGATTGGCTATATTCAGCACAACAAGGTCATAATCGTCGTTGGCAATGGCATCACCCATAATTTTATTCATTAATTCATTTACAAGGAAATCAATTGTTAAATTTATGTACTCAATGATTTTAAAATCATGATTGCCAATGGAATTTTCATGAAATGCAATGGGAATTGTGAAAATGTATTCCTACAAATTGGTTATTACCACTTGAAATCTCATATGTTTTCTATCAACATGTGTGGGGTTATAACATTGTGCTGAGTGATGAGTGGTTATGAATTTTTGGCCCCATACTCATGGAAATTAAGTACCTAACCATGAAATTCCAACGGGAGGTAAAACAATATAAATTCCAAGGAAACACAATAGGTTCACCTGATATCATTAGTTCCCACCGAATGGAAAAATTACTCAAAAAGTTAATCCGGCATTATTTCCCAACTCCACTACATTCATGTTGTTGAGACACCCTATGTTCACCCTAACCTCCAATATATACTATCTCAACAAAAATTAAAACTCCCCATGGAATTTCCCCTTCCATTAGTTCCCATGATCATTCAATTCCTTGAGTACCCGAAAATATTCCTCCCAATTTTCACCCTTATCATCATCCCTTTTCCCAGAAAAATGAAATTGAGAAAATTGTTCAAGAATTACTAGAAGTAGGTGTTATCTATTCTAGTACCATCCCCTATTCTTATTAAATCATCATGGTACTCAAGAAACAAGGAACTTGGAACATGTGTCCTGATTTTCTTGCTCTCATTAAACTCACAATCAAAGAAAAATTCCCCATTTATGTCATTGATGAACTTTTGAATGAATTTAGTGGTGCATAATACTTTACAAAACTTTATTGTTGTTCTCACTATGACTAGATACATATGAATGATGAAGAAATACCCAAGACCTCCTTTAGAACTCATGAGGGTCACTGACAGTTCTTGTTCATGCCCTTTGACCTGTGTAATTCCCCCTCCACTTTTCAAAGTCTAATAAATCATGTATTTTGTCCTTTCCTCCATCATTTTGTCTTAGTTTTACATGATGATATTCTCATCTATAGTAAAACTTGGAAATCCCATATCTCCCATGTAGATCAAGTTCTCCATTTATTGTATAAGAACAAAAAAAATTTCAAACAATATTGTTATAGTCCAAAATTCCTTATCTATGCATACAATACATTGGCCCTTCCATTTGCATACTTAGCCAAAATATTGTTGAGGCTTTATTTTAAAAAACCCTTTTTGGATAATGTTTGTGCCCTGTTGCACTAATATCCCACGTACACACATGTGATGCATGCTATTTATCCCATGTACACATGTGTGTTGCATGCTAGTTGCCCGTGTTTACTTCCAAAATTTGCAAAAAATATAAAATTGCATAGAATTCAATGGATTTTACGAGCTATGGAGGGTTTCCTAACCATTTTACCCCTTGTAGCCTGTCCCAAACTAAATAACCATACTTTCCTCATATAAAAAAATGTCTTAGGGAGTCTTTTATGGAAATAAGAAAGAGAATAAGAAAAATCTACCAAAATCCCTTCCCCTTCTTAGCCCAAGATTTGCATCCTATTTTGAGTCTTAGCCTCAGCCTTCCCCTCCATCCTTTCTACTTATTCAACCCTTCCACCCTCCCTTGGTGATATGTTGGTTGTGAGAATATAATGTGGGATTGATGCACTTGGAGCTACGATAGAGGAGCTCGGACTTGGTTTGTGGAGCAGTTGCCAACAAAGGTTGTAATGCTTTTTATCTTGAAATTGAATAAAAGAGTTCATCATTGTCCCAAAACCCCATGTTTACATGATTTTGTTAATTTGTGCATTTACATATATTTCTAAACTTTTAAAGTGATATGTAGAGATTTCATATGTTGTTGCATTGTATTCCTAACCTTTTACAGGTCATCTTTAGGAAGAGACTCGTGATCTAAGAGGTAGTAACAAGCGAAAGAGGTCAACACCAACTGAAAGGACTAAAGGTGCACCCATTAAATCTATTTCATTTCTCTCTCGTAACTTTTTTATATAGTTTTGGAGTATCTTAAGGATAGAACAATCTTTTAAGGGAGTTAACGCTCTTCCTTTACCTTAGACCCAGTATAGGTGGATTTTCCCTGTAGCAGAATTGGTGACTCCATTGGGGACTCTCTTTAGGGTCTTAGTGGGATATCTTGGCTTGATTTGATTTCCAGTGTATTTCTTATTTTTCTAAGTGTTCTGAATTATTTTGAGTCTCTGGTCACCTTCCAGGTTCCTACCGACTTCCCTTGCCCAAGTTTTTTGTCCAAATTTTTTCCCTTTTTAAAATTTACAGAGGTGTACATGCCTTGCTCTTTGTACAACATGTGTACATATGCATCATGCATTATACACACCCCACATACATACCCAGGATGTCCATGCATAACACTCATCTTTGTTGTTTACAAATTGTTTTCAAAATATTTTCCTTTTCCTACAAGAAACGTGTGGTTCCTAGGTCATCCTAAGTTCCAAAAGATTCTATTTTGGGGGGTTTATACATTTTTCAAGCTCATATTGTTTATGAAATAAAAAAAAGCATCTTGTCTCTCTGTGTTCCCAAGCATTTTTGCCTTATTTTTCGCATCTTTTATTGGAAGGAAAAAAAAAATAGTTTCGTAGCATCGTGTATTCTACAGTTTCTTTTAGCATCTTTTGTTAGTTTTTCTTTGATTGAAAGAAAATAAAAATAAAAATAAACTAATTTTTTAGGTCTCCTTCTTTCTTTTCATTTGCTTTGCATTGTTATTTGAAAAAGAAAAATAAATTAGCATAGGCTTGTGCTTTTCTTCTCATCTTGAAAGAATTTCAAAAAAAAAATAATAAAGAAAATCCTTTCATTTGCTCTTTTGTTTCACTGAAAAGTTCCATTCTTCATTTTGCATTAAAAGGAGAAAATATTGTATCTTTAGGTTCGAAGGATTGTTCATGCTTTTTCTTCCTTGAAACTCTTTTCAGTTGAAGGATTAGTGTAAAGTTTTATTTTCCAGTGTTCTTATAAGTTTTGTTTTTTGCAATATTCTCAAACAACATAAGTTGCACTTACGTTCCTTGAGTAAGAAAATCCTATAAAACGAATGTGCTAATCTAAAATATATTAGCAACAGTTTTCTAGGGTTAACCAATAGCTTAGGCTAGGGCCTTGGATTAGGTGTGGAGAGGTAAACTCTCCAATTCCAACCAAAACGTAACTTAGGTTTCTATACTAGGGTGTGAAAAATCCACCTTATAATTATTCAATCTCGGAAGCTCCTCTCACACAGGAGTCAAACACGAGGCTACGTGGAGGACAATGGCATAGATATCCACTCCTGATCTCGGCAAAGTGTTTGGGAGCGTGTGTATTGGGGGTGAATCATGTAGCATTATTGGCCCGACTTGTGTTAGACCTATGAGACACTTGGATTCATCCAAGGTACTCTAAGAGTGATTCTAGCCATGTTGTGTTTCATACCTCAGGAGGAGCTTCGGTCTTAGTTACCCTACCCATACACTCACCTGAATGTCGAATTTACCCCCCACCCCAATTGTTGATTATAGGTTGGTTTCCTAGTTTATATTATATAGGTTGACACATAGATGATTGCGAGGGGTGTGTTGAAATGTACACTTGACATTGAGAGGTGATTAAAAAACATATATTTATTTCAATCTCTCAACCAATATATAAAAGAATAAATATTTTATTTATTTATTTAACTTGAATGAATGCATAATATCAATCTTCATCTTCAAACAATTATGAGAGACCCGTCTCTCTATTACAAGACCCAGCTTGTAATTCTCAGATCCAAGTGAGAAATGAAGAATCCAACCCTCATAACAAGTCCCATCTTGTTGATCTCAGATCCAACTGAGATGTGAGGAATCCAATCCTCATACAATACCAATCTTGTAAACATGCACCAACCTAATATAATGAACCTTCATTCAATCCGTTATATATAAATATCTATACTTCAACAAATCCAACTACATCCTTTGTTCACCTTACTTATTTGTTTATATAATCTTCCAATTGGTATGAACTTGAATGTTTATGTATTTTGACAATGAATCATTGCACCCTTTCATTAATTTTAATAATAATAACTTATATTATTATTATTATTATTAATATTTTGTTAAAGACTTCAAATCCTCTGTAAATTGTTTCGTCATTTTAACCCATCACTAATTATTGCAAATAGACCCTTCCTTCAAACCATTCTTTTCAAATAATTGTGGGCTCATTACTCTTCATTTTTGCTTCCTTCATTATTATTCATATACTATTGTGATAGAGCTTTTCGAATTAGTTAGAGTGATTTTCATAAATCGATCATTGATATGGATCGATTTCATTTTTTAACTCAATTCCATGTCTCTGCAAATATTGCAGAAATAGAATTATGTAGAGGCACTTCCTTCAAACCATTTACATGTAACCATAAGGGAAAAACCACAAGATTATTAATTTAAGAGATGTTCACAACACTTCATGACTTATGTGTTCGTAACCCATGACCGGGGGCTGGAACCTAGTCCTCTGGACTTTGGCCTTCAAGCATTTTCTCTTTCAGCCAGTCTTCCAAAGTTTTGACCTCTCACAAGGATTGATCCAATGGTTAGCATGAATCCTGGAACCACATCAACGATCTACCTTAAATCCTTACTTATCCTTCCACCTCTTACTCCAATGGATCTTAAATAATCAAATATTGATATGGACGACCATTATTTACTTTGTGACTTCCAACCTCTGCAATATTTAAACCTTCCGGAGTGCATTTCATCGAAGTAGATCGGACGATCGATATTTGTTCTTCCATAGTTAGACGATCATGGCTTGTCCAAAGGTTTCAAACAAATCGATGTCCATGACCTAATATACAATTGATTTGACGGTTCTCATTCAATTTGGGAATTCAACGCTTCAGGACTCTGGTCTTTGTAGTCATTCAACTCTTCTAGACTAATTTTCACCAAAGTACTTATCAACGCTTTATGCTTGATAACCTCCAAAATTCCAAGAGTTAGGACCTAGTGCTTAACCATTCCAAGAGTGTGATCTAACAATCATTATTCATCCTAGAGGATATTAGATCAACGGTTTATGTTGACTTCAGCCTTCAATGCTTTAAGAAGTTGATGGTTTCCCCCAAAGGAAAAACTCCCATAGTGATGTGACTTGGTGATGTCACTGTTGACTTGGCACTGGTTGAGTGGCTTCCACATGTCCCTTAGATTCATGACTTATGTAACATAAATTTCCAATTGGACCTTGACACTTGTCACCATCTGATTGTGCCACATGTCCTTGCTGACATGGTCTTACTGACGTGGATCTCCTGACGTGGAACATGTCCTCCTCCTGGTAATACGTTCATATGAATCCTTGATCCAATGACTGTGATTAGCTATTAGATCAATGGTCCATATTTATTTCAGTCTTCGGTTCTTTGGGTTATTCATTCCCAATTCTCAATTCTCCCGAAGTGAGATTCCCCGAATAAACCTCGAGCAACTTGAATTCATCTAACGATCCATCTTTGATGTGAAAAGTTTGACATGATCCAACAGTTGTCAATATTTCCTCTATTAGGGATATCATGGATCCTTGATCCAAGGATTGGGATTAGTTCTAGATCAATGGTATAGATTCATTTTGGCCTTCGGGACTTTGGGTTATTCATTCCCAATTCTCAATTCTCCCGAAGTGATATTCCCCAAATAAACCTCGAGCAAGTTGACTTCATCTAACGATCCATCTTTGACGTGAAAATATTAACACGATCCAATGGTTGTCGGGATTTTGGCTGTTAGGAATCTCATGAATATTTGATCCAATGACTCTGACTAGTTCTATATCAATGGCCTAGATTCATTTTTTCCTTTGGGACTTTGGGTTATTCATTCCCAATTATCAATTCTCCTAGAGTGAGATTCCCTGATTAAACCTCGATTAAATTGACTTCATATGATGGTCCTGGTTTGTCCCAAAATCTACATTAGTGGACAAGATTCTCCCTCAATTCTTTTGTAGTTTTATTGTGGGGATCTTAATCATGATCATGATTCTACAATGTGCTTTCCCTTCTAAGATTTTTGGTAGATTCCTCTGCCTGTTATTCATAACAAATCATCATCCATGTAATGTGCTTTCCCTTCTGAGCATTTTGGTTTTGTACTTGGATTCTAACTTATAGAGATCATTGATCTATTAGGAATTTGATCCCAATGATGTTTTTGCATTGCGTTGATCTTATGAAATCTAATACACTACCTCTCATGATATTTAGGTAGTTTCCTCTATATGTTTTCCATAACAACTCATCATCACATTATAATGACATCAACGACAATATGTCCAACAATATCCCCCTTTGTCATTGAGGGCAACACACCAACTTCATGCAAAAACTCCCCCTATGATGGTGCTTCTCTCCTCTGAAGTTACTCTCCCCCTTTGACATGAATGGAAAAGGGTTTCTCCCCCTATCATTAATATTTTTTTTTATGTATCCTACTGACCAAAATTTGAACTCGGGTAACTCCCCCTGCAATCATGTTGTGCCTTCCATAAATGAATGACTCCCCCTATCAATATGCTCTCTCTTCCTTTGAAATTAATGAAAAAGAGTGAGGCTCTCTAATCTATATGGATATCGGTGGCCACCCACCTTTTCCAACTGGCTCAAAACAGGTTTCTGACAATTTTGGCAATTTACTATTTTTAGCAGTTTTAACTTCCGGGGCCATTTTGAGGGCCCAAATGAAGGTTTTTCAAGATCGATCTCCTCAATGATATATGAAGGCATAATTGAGCCCCCAAAATTAATCTCCTTGACAATACCTTTCCAAAGGGCTATCACACGCCTAAAACGGAGATCGTATGCAAAAGTTACGACCTCGGGAAGTTGATGTACTAACTT
>JZKD02S1843718.1:1090544-1101709 GCA_000966675.3 Picea glauca
GTACTAACTTACCCAAACGGGGCCCACATGACTTTTGGCGCTTCATCTCCTAGGGTTAGGTTTTTGGATGTATAGGGTTTTGGGCATTCTTTATTATTGTAAAAATTCCTTCAGAGCCTCATTGTAACCTTCTTCTTGCAAATTCACGTTGTTGTCACATCTCTTCTCAGAGATAAGCCGCCACCATTCCAACAAGCTTGTTTATGTTGCATTTTACAGTTTCAGCTTATTTCATTATTGAATAGAAAACCAGTTTTAATGTATCTCTATTATTTTGTGTTAAGAACCTCTTAATAATCTATATTCATTTCATTCTGCTCATAAAATCTGGATCACTCTCACTATTTTTCTTCCCCTGTGAATTTACTAACTACTTATCTCAGTCCATTGGGATATTTGTGTCAAAATAAGTAATATTTTTGATAGAAACTTGTAGTGATACCCATTTGTAGTGATCAAGTCTTTCAAACCTTAATCTAATTACTTTCTTATTTGATAACCAAAATACCCCCCCTAATTTTTTACTGACTTTCCTTTGTCAAATAGAATAAGAGTATGAATTTTACTGATCTTTTTTATTTGCTTCTTATTCTTCTTTGATGTTTCACTGGAATATCAATTGAGGATTGATACCAATTTTTTTAATACCAATTTTGTTATCTTTGTTGAATGATACCCCTTGAACTTCTCTGCTACTTTTTCTCTTCTCCCCTTTTTACAAAAGTGACAAAAATGATATTTTCTTTCTCCTTCAGAGGTCATAATCCCCCTAAGGTGATTATCCACTTTGTCCATTTTGTCATTCTTGTATTCTACAACTAACCCTACCAATGATTTCTCTTTTGACCACTAATCTTTAGATAGTCAAGATTTTTCATATGTTATTTTCAAAAACTCTTGGCATAATCCTTTGATTTTGTAGAAACCAATTTAAACTTCTTTTTTTATTTTCTTTCTTTGGCTAACAAATTATGACATCATCATAATTTGATATTGTCCCATATTCTTCTATAGGCACTTCCCTTTCTTGAGATTGATCTATTTCATATTGAATTTCACATTCTTTATTAGGACCTTCATCCATCATTTTCTTATTATTAATTTCTTCATTTTCAGGTGTAATATCACATTTCTTGCTTTCTCATTTAGATTTTTTTCTCCATATCTCTCTATGAAATATTCTTCCCTTTTTACCTTCTCCTTCT
The DNA here is from genome assembly GCA_000966675.3 of Picea glauca. Taxonomy (NCBI): domain Eukaryota; kingdom Viridiplantae; phylum Streptophyta; class Pinopsida; order Pinales; family Pinaceae; genus Picea; species Picea glauca. The sequence goes on from JZKD02S1843718.1 coordinate 1,091,750, forward strand.
AATTGAGTTTTTGGAGATTTTTCATCTCCTTTATTCTTCCAACTTTTATTAGGTTTTCTCACTGACTTGAATTATTTATTTAAAGATTGACTTTTTGAACTCATGTAGCTTTAGTATTTGTGCCCAAACCTGTCACAGTTGTAACATCTCATTGTATGGAAAAATTTTGTTGTGTGCCCAACAAAATTGCATCTCCAACATCTAATTGAGTTTTTGGATTTTCCTGCATATCCTTTCTCTAGTTTCTTGCAGTCCATTTCCTTATGGCCAAATTTATGATAATAAAAACAATAGCCATTTAAGGTATTTCCATTCTTGAATTTATTTTGGCTCGAGAGATCTGCCTTTTGATTTTCTTCTTCATTTTTACTTCTATATCTTCCTTCCTTAACAATTTCATGGCTTGTAATTGGTTTATGATTGCACCATTTCCTTTTGAGAAGGATGATCATCTCTCATGTTTGTAAATGGTGCTCCACTTGTCATTGTCTTCTTTCTTATTGTATCCAAGACTAGTTTTTTCATTAGTTGATCTTTGACTGTTACAAATCTTATCTAGGATAGCTGAGCTATTTTGTAAATTGACATTTTTATTTGTCTTTTCAATCATCTTTTTGAGATTGACTATTTCTAATTTCAACATGTGACATAATTCTTCCCTTTTGGATGATTGCATCCTCTGGGCTTCTTCATTTTTCTTGGCCTCCTTGAGTTGAATATTTAAATTTTAATTATTGTATTCATTTATCTTCTTAAGGTTGATCATTTCTGATTTCAAATTGTGACATATCTCTTCCTTTTTAGTCAACTGAATCTTCAGGGTTTCTTCCACTTTCTTAGCATGTTCAAGTTGATTCTTTATATTGATGACTATTTCTTTTGTCTCATCCGAGAATTCTTTTCATTTAATATTGTTTTCGTATGTATTCAATTCTTCCATATCTTTTGTTAGATAAAAAACTTTAGTTTTCAATATTTTAATTTTTTCCTCATATTCTAGCTGAATCCTTTTGACGTTGATGGCTTCTAATTCAAACATTTGGCATGATTCTTCCTTTTTAGTTATTTGGATCTTTTGAGCTTCTTCCTTTTTCTTAGATTCTTCAATTTGACTCATTAGATATACATTAGTACTTTCATTTATATTTTTAAAGTTGATGATTTCCAATTCCATCATGTGGTAAGAATTTTCTTTCCTAGTTAGTTGGATCTTTAGCACTTCTTCACTTTCTTTAGTTTCCTCAAGTTGATTTTTTAGACGAATAACCAATTATTTTGTTTCTTTTAATGTTTATTTTATTTTATTGTCATGTGTCTTTAATTCTTCTATTTCCTTTATCATTTGATCAACTTCAATATTCAATCTTTTGATCTCTTTTTCTTTGTATTCTAGTTGAACTCTTTGTTCAATCTCTTCATGGATAGATTGATCTAACTGTTGAAGTAGCAACATATATTTTTTTTGAAGTTTCTCCAACTCTTATAGAGTGCACATAGTTGTGTACTCAATATTGTCAATATCCTCCATATGAACTTTAATATATATACCATTTCTTGGTTCCATACAAATCTCTTCTATTGCAATTGTAACATTAGTCTTAAGATTATGTAATTTTTCTTTAGTGATTACTGAGGTATGCCTCAATTCCTTGATGAGGTTGTATTATTCATTGTTGACTGAGGTTTGCATAAAAACCTACATTTCATCTTGATTAGAAATCTATTTCTCTATATTATGTTCTTCAATCCAATTGGAATTATCCTTTTCTTTATCTTGTTCCTTATGTTGATAAGAATTATATTCTTATGATTTTTGTTCTTTATTCTGACAGAAATCCTGTTTATCCGAGTCTTGTTCCTTACTTTGATAGTATTTCTCTTCTTCTTGTGCTTCATTCTGATAATTATTTTCTAGGTGGAGCCATAATTTTTTAGCATATTTCTAGTGCCTCATATTTAGTTTGACTTGGTCTGAGAATCCACCCAGGATTGCTTTTAAGGCTAATGAATTATTTCTCCTTGCTTCCTTTGTAGTTTTGGTTTTTCTCTTTGAATTAGTTAAGTGTTAGGGATTAATTACTACCGAATCCCAAACTACAGATCGTCTTGACTTCAAATATGTTTTCATATTTTCCCTCTGTGATGAATAATCTGTTCCATCAAATAAGGGAGCTTCATTTGTGGAGATAGAAATTTTTCCACCCATTTCTTTTGAATATACCTTCTAGTGTTTAAACTAAACCAAAGGTAGATGCTCTGATACAAATTGTCGAAATGTACACTTGACACTGAGAGGGGGGGGGTGAATCAGTGTCACAAAACTTTGGACAATTTGCCACTTTTCATAAATTAATTGAACAATAGATATTTATTTCAATTTCTCAACCAATATATAAAAGATTAAATATTTTATTTATTTATTTAACTTGAATGAATACATAAGATCAATCTTCATCTTCAAACAATTATGAGAGACCCAACTCTTTGTTACAAGACTCAGCTTGTAGTTCTCATATCCAACTAAGAAATGATGAATCCAACCCTCATAACAAGTCCCGACTTGTTGATCTTATATCCAACTGAGATGTGAGGAATCCAATCCTCATACAAGACCGAGCTTCTAAACATGCACCAACTTGATAGAATCAACCTTCATTCAATCCATTATATATAAATTATATATACTTCAACAAATTCAACTACATCCTTTATTCACCTTACTTATTTGTTTATATAATATTCCAATTGGTATGAACTTGAATGTTTGTGCCTTTTGACAATGAATCATTGCACCCTTTCATTCATTTTAATAATAATAACTTTTATTATTAATAATAATAATATTTTGTTAAATACTTCAAAAGAATTGTAAAAAATTTCAACATTTTAACCCATCACTAACTATTGCAAACAGGCGCTTCCTTCAAACCATTCTTTTCAACTGACTATGGGATCATTACTCTTCACTTGAGTTTTCTTCATTATTATTCATATAATATCGTGACAGATATTTTCAAATTAGTTAGAGTTATTTTCATAAATCGATCACTGATATGGATCGATTTCATTTTTTAACTTGGTTCCATGTCTCTGCAAATATTGCATAAATCGAATTTTGTAGAGGTGCTTCCTTCAAACCATTTACATGTGACCATATGGGCAAAACCATAGGATTATTAATCTAAGTAATGTTACCAACGCTTCATAGCTTATCTGTTTGTAATCCATGACTGGAAGCTGGAACTTAGTCCTCCAGACTTTGACCTTCGAGTGTTTTCTCTTTCATCCAGTCTTCCGAAGTTTTGACCTCTCACAAGGATTGATCCAATGGTTAGCATGAATACCCGAACCAAATAAAATTTCTACCTTCAATCCTTAATTATTCTTCCACCACTTAATCCAATGGTTGTGAATTAATCAAATATTGATATGGATGGCCATTATTTACTTCGGGACTTCCAACCTCTACAATCTTTCAACCTTTCGGAGTACATTTCACCGAAGTAGATCTGACGGTTGATATTTTTTATTTCCTAGATAGACAATCCTCGCTTGTCCAGAGGTTTCAAACAAATCGATGGACATCACTTGATCTGCAGTTGAGTGGACAGTTCTCATTCACTTTGGGAATTCGACGCTTCGGGACTCCGGTCTTTGTAGTCATTCAATTCTTCCGAAATAAATTCTACCAAATTTCTTATCAGCGCTTTCTAATTGATAACCTCCACAAGTCCAGGAGCTAGGACAGTGGGCTTAACCATTTCAAGCATTTGATCTAACGGTTATGATTCATCATGGAGGATATTATATCAATGTTTTACATTGAATTCAGCCTTCGGTGCTTTGGGTAGTTGTTGGTTTCCCTCAAAGAAAAAAATCCTGGAGTCACGTAACTTGATGATGTCACTACTGAATTGGCACTGGTTGGGTGGATGCCATGTGTCACTTATATTCATGACTTACGTAACCTAAAGTTCCAATTGGACCTTGAAACTTGCCGCCATCTAATTATGCCATGTGTCCTTGCTGACATGGTCTTGCTAACGTGAATCTCTTGATGTGGAACATGTCCTCCTCTTGGTCATAGTTTCATATAAATCCTTGATCCAAGGACTGTGATCAGCTATTAGCTCAATGGTCTAGATTTATTTCGGCCTTCAGATCTTTGGGTTATTTATTTCCAATTCTCAATTTTTCCCAAAGTGAGATTCCCCGAAGATACCTGAACAACTTGAATTCATATAACAATCCATCTTTGACACGGAAATTTTAACATGATCCAATGGTTGTCAGGATTTTGGCTATTAGGGATCTCGTGAATCCTTGATCCAATGATTTTGGTTAGTTCTATATCGATGGTCTAGATTCATTTTTTCCTTCGAGACTTTGGGTTTTTTGTTCCCAATTCTCAATTTTCCCGAAGTTAGATTCCCTGAATAAACCTCGAGCAAGCTAGCTTCATATAACAATCCATCTTTGAGGCAAAAATATTAACACGATCCAACAGTTTTTAAGATTTTGACTATTAGGGATCTCATGAATCTTTGATCCAACGACTATGATTAGTTCTAGATCAATGGTCTAGATTCATTTAGGCCTTCACGACTTTGGGTTATTCTTTCCCAATTCTCAATTATCCCATAGTGAGATTCCTCGATTAAACCTCGAGTAACTTGACTTCATTTGACATTCCTAGTTTGTCCCGAAATATACATCAATGGACTGGATTCTCCCTCGATTATTTTGTATTTTTACTGTTGGGATTTCAATCCTGATCGCATTTCTGCAATGTGCTTTCACTTCTGATATTTTTGGTACATTCCTCTTTCTATTATTCATAACAAATATTCATCCCTACAATGCGCTTTCCCTTATGATATTTTTGGTTTTGTACTTGGATTCTAACTGATCGAGATCATTAATCTTTTGGGAATTTGATCCCGATGGTTTTTCTGCATTGCACTAATCCTGTGAAATCTAATACGTTGCCTCTCCTAAGATTTAGGTAGTTTCCTATGTATGTTTTTCATAAAAAATCATCATCTCATTATAAGGACATCGACTGTTGACATCAATAACAACACATCAATGAAAATATGTCCAACAGGTTGTATGGAGGTACCTGAGGCAGACTTTGTATTTTTTTGCGTGACACCTGATTGGTCTGAGGTTTGGGTAAGTGCTTCTCTGGCCAATTGTTTTCTTTTGTGAATTCTTTGGATGATCAAGACTTCATCTCCCTAGGTTGGAAGCATTCATAAGGGTCATTTGTTTGGCTTGTATATTTTTAGGATTTTCTTCTTAGTGATGTGCTTTGTTCTCCCTATTTTTCCATAGCGAGTTAGTCAGTCATTTCTTTGGGTCTCTCACCTAAGGTGGTAGACCGCCCACTCCGCCGGTTGTGAGGAATTTTCAGTCTTCCTCTTAGAAACATGGAACCACCTCCTTATAGGATTATATTTTTTTATACCACTGATTTACTAGAGTTAGTGTGTGATACTTTTACAAACTTGAACATTCAAGCAAGGGAAGAACCTCTGCATAATATCTTCATGGAAAAATTTATTAATGATACCATCAAGGAACCCATTCACAAGGGGATTCTTGTGCTTTTCCTTTCTTTGGAAATGTTGGTGTCCCTTTGATGGCCACTTTGTATATACTCGGGTTGAATGTGGGACTACTGGTTTGGTTGGGTACCATTCCAAATGTCCTGAATGTTCTTGACACTTCTAAGTTAAGCACCTTATGTCATGGGAATCATGTTCATGTTCCTTCTTCAACAAAGTATTATCCTCCTCCTTCTACCTTCTCTAGTGAAAGTATAGATACTAGTAACCGAAATTCTAAAAGAAATATAAAGAGGAAGGATAGGAAGAATAAATCACCAACCTCTACAAGTCATGTTGAAGACCAGCACCCAGCCTCTGCAAGTCATGTTGGGGGAAAAGTTGCAGTCACTGCTATTCATATTGGCGATAGGTATGTAGCCTATGCAAGTCATGTTATCGACCAATCACCAACCTATGCAAGTCATGTTGGAGATGTGTAACCAACCACTACAACTCATGTTGGGGGCACGAGCCTAGTCCCTACGATTCATACTGGAATTCAACAACCAACCTACGCTAGTCATGTTGGAGAGTTTTCAACAACCTCTACGAGTCATGTTGAGGACAAGAAACCAACCACTACTAGTCATGATGGGGGAATTAATTATGTTGAGAAACCTATATGGATAGGACGTAAGCCTAAGTTCCATTGTAAGCTTTGTAAGGGAGATCACCTTACTCATGTATTCCCTAGAATTACAGAGGCATGCATATTGTGGTCCCTGTTTGCAAGATCTTCTGATTCTGAATCTTATGAGGTTTCATCATAGTCTATTCAACCTTTTGTTGATGAAGTGGTCATTTCGATGCAATCTTCTGTTGAACCCACTCCTATTTTGGGGGGTGATGCTCCTTCATACCATGTTGTATTGTGGTATGTTCAACCTTTGGTTGATGAAATGGTCGTGTTGATTCAATATTCGGCCAACCCCACTCCTCTTTTGGGGGCTGATGGGCCTTCAGACCATGTTATGTCACAGTATATCCATCCAGTGGTTGAGAAAGTGGTCACACTGATGCAATATTTATTTGATCCATCTCTTCTCTTAGAGAGTGATGTGCCTACCGACTATGTTTTTAGCATTTCCAGTTCATCACTTTCAAAACATGGGGTAATTACGATCACTTTGAGCACACCCCCTCCAATTCCTAGGATGGTTTCCTTTGATTTGAATGACCTTGTTCATCCTTTCCTTCCTTCTTCTGAACCTTTTCAAATAATGGTTGAATTTACTTCAAAAAACATTTATCGATGAATTGGGGATGAAGGATCCTCCAAAAGTATTTTATCCTCCTCAGCTTGACAATATTTGGGTTCTCTCGAGCTTATTTTTGATTAATTGGGCTGGTTTTCATTGATTTCAACCCTTGAAGAAAGTTCGGTAGCGAATTTTGGTAGCACAAAGGTTTGGGTAATGCACCAAGTTTGTTTGATGTATAATGGTATGTGTTTTGATATATTTGTAGGTAATACTATTCTATATGGATATTACATGTCATGCCATTTCTGGTGGTATGTGGAACGTCACATAACTCCTCACGGTTTGAGAGTTATGGCCTTACGAAGTTGGAGGACCCTCATTTGTTGGCTTGAATCCCCAAAAGGTCAAAAAAGTCAAAGTGCTTGCAAAGAAAAAATTATTTAAATAATAAAGTGATGTGACAAAGTCAAAGAGGATTATTGAAATAATAAAGTGAAGTGACAAAGTCAAATAGGATTATTTAAATAATAAAGTGAAGTGACAAAGTCAAAGAGGATTATTTAAATAATAAAGTGAAGTGATAAAGTCAAGGAGGATTATTTAAATAATAAAGTAAATGGATAACTTTCTAATTATGGAAAGTGGTTATAAGAAGGTTAACCCTAAAATGAGGAAAATGGGTTAAGTAATCAAGTGGTTATTGGATATAACGACAAGTGGAAAATTGGGCAAAGTTGGACATAGGTGACTATGTGGACAAATTGGCTATGTGGACAAAGTGGCCTAGAGGATGCTTCTAAGGAAGCTACTTGGAGAGTATAAATAAGAGACAAGTCTCTCTCATTCTAATCACACTTGAGAATATTGAATATCTACAGGTGACTGAGGTATCAAAAGGATATTTAATCCAAATTTCAGAGGGAAGGTAAAGTAAAGAAGGTTGAAATTCAAGCGAGGATAAATTCTCTTGATGATGCTTTCTAAGGTATGTTATTTACAGGTCATCTCACCATTTTCGCAATAACCCTTTTTTTCTAGAATGATTCATACCTTGAAATTGGGAGGCCATTAAGGAAACATATCCAAGTAGTTGTGGTACGAATTTTAGCTTGCGGGTCGTTGTATTTTTGGAGTTACACTCTGTGGAAAATAGGGTTTGTGGCTAGTCCTGAAACTAGTCTAAAACAGTTGTTTCGGGTAAAAACGTCATAACTTCTCCATAACAGATCCAAATTTAGTAAGACCAAATGTGTTGGTTAGAGTACAGACTGTATTATTCTGTATAAAATTTTCAAATCCATACATCAAATATTATGTGTGGGGAATGCTCTACAAGTTCACTCTCTAGAATAAGCCAAAATTCAACAAGGTATGCCATTTTTTCTATAACTCCTTTTTTGAGAGGTTCCAAGTAGTGAAACCTGGAGGAATTGCATAAAACACACTAAAGAAAATTGTTTACTATTTTGAGATCTTTATTCATTACAGGTACATAGTTATGATTATATCAAGTTAGGGTTGTTGACTAATCCAAAACTAGTCATGTGAGACTAAAGTAAAGTTTGATGAAAATGTTGGTCTCTTGTTCTTAAAGTTAAGGAAGGTTTGCAAGTTGAGGTACAGGTTGGTGCATGGTTGATTCACTTATTTATGGTACAATTTGATTACATGTTGTTTGGTACAGGTTGGTGCATGTTTGATGCACTTGTTTATGGTACAGGTTGATTACAGGTTGAGGTACAATTTGATGCATGGTTGATGCATGGTTCAGGTTATTGGTACATGTTGTTTAGTGCAGGTTAATTGGTACAGGTTTACAACATTATATCTTAGAATGATAGTGTGACAATGGTTCCATCATTCTACTTATACGTCAAAGTGGTTGGATGGAGCAAGGATAGATGGTTGTAGCCATGGTTGTATCCAGAGAACATAGGGGGTTGTAGCCTCCTTCTAGTTGTATCCAAAGAATCGCGGAGTTGGAGCTTCCCTTAGGTTGTAGCCTGAGAATCTAGGGGGTTGGAGCTTCCTTCCAGTTGCAACTAGAAAACAAAGGAAGTTGGTGCTTCCAATGAAGGTAATTCTTCAAGACATATAAGAAAAAGGATTATGTGGTTTTCTCCCACTTTGGGTTTCCACGTAAAAACAATGGTGTATTGTGTATGTGTATGATTGTTCATTTGTTCATTGTTTATTTACTCTATAAATATTGGATGATAACTCTAAATTGATATAGCACTTGCATTATATCAAGTGTTGATATAACATTGATATAACACTTGATATAACACTTGCATTGATATAACATCCCGCTCGGGTGCACTGAGAAAACTTATTCTTTGAGGACACTTGCTCGCAAGTGATCTGGACTTTTATGATGTTAAAAAATTTATCCTTGATTATGATGCATTATGATAGATGACATGATGTTTTACTACTTTGACGTAGACAGGTGCTATTGACTCAGTTTTATTGAGTGTGCAGGGTTTTGGACCTTGAGGATGCAGAGGCATCGGTGGAACCCCTTGGACTCTGGATTGAGTCAGGGAGTGTGCTATTTGGGTTGATTTATTTACCGTGATATTTCATTGATTTGATGATATGATGTTGACATTTTCTAACATGATTGTTGATGATGCGGGCTGACGATAGCTTGCCGACCAGACTCACATATGGAGTAAAGGGGTCACACACGATTTCCAGAGAGGTTGAGGGAGAGGTGTGGACAGAAGCCCTGCCACAGCCTACTAGCACTCCCGTCATGGCTCAAACTTTAGGTTAACGATTACCTAGTTCGAGAGGATCCACGATGCCATGAGGGCCGACTGCGACAGTCGCTCACGATGATTCTAAGGGGTGCGCAATAAGGCGGGGGCCTTATTCCTTAGATCATTTAGTCTCCCACAAGTTCACCTGGCAGAGTGTTGACTCCAGGGGTTATAGATGTCTACCAATCAGTCAAATTGGTGAGTGGCACCCTTGGAGCACGTGGTGCATCCTGAAGGGCACGTCGCGTAAAAGAAACACAAGTCGGCGAGTGGCACCCTTGGAGCACGTGGTGCATCCTAAAGGGCATGTCGCGCGAAAGAAACACAAGTTTGCGAGTGGCACCCTTGGAGCATGTGGTTCATCCTGAAGGGCACGTC
>JZKD02S1843718.1:1119676-1131524 GCA_000966675.3 Picea glauca
CCGCCATATTGAAATCAGCAGGGACATGACCTTTGATGAAGAAGCAGCACTTAAGAAATCAAGAAGATGCCAGCTTGAAGAAGTATATGAAGAGGAACCTGTAAATCCTAGGATTACGAAATCCGTGAGGGAAGTTCCCAGAACTGCAGAACCTGTAAGGGAATTCATAACTTCCCCTGATGAGGAGACTCCTTAAGACCATGATATAATAGAAGTTCAAGAACCTCCTCAAATGATCTTCTCCCATAAAAGAAAGCTTGCTTGGGCAAGAGAGATTATTCAAGATGGAGAGAAGTACGGTGTTCCAGAAGGAACCTCAAGACAGGTGAAAAGACCAAAGCCATTCTCCAGTTACACAGCTTTGATGTGTAATCTACTACATGAAGAACCTACCTTCTTTGAAGAAGCCATTCAAAAGAAGGAATGGGCATATGCCATCACAGAAGAATACCAATCCATAATAAATAATGATGTATGGGAAATAGTTCCCAGACCAAAAAGTAAGGATGTGGTGTCATGAAAATGGCTCTTCAAAATAAAACATGTTGATGATGGAAGTATTGAGAAATATAAAGCAAGATTTGTCGCTCGTGGCTTTTCCCAGAAGGAAGGCATTGACTATGAAGAGACATTCACTCCTATAGCCAGATACACTTCGATAAAGACCATCATATCTCTTGCAGCTAAGATGAAGTGGAAGCTGCACCAGATGGATGTGAAGACAGCTTTCCTAAATGGTGTCATCGAAGAGGAAGTGTATATAGAGCAACCTCAAGGATTTGAAGTAGAAGACAAGAAGTCTCATGTCTGCATATTGAAGAAAGCCTCATACGGATTGAAGAAATATCCTAGAGCTTGGTATGGCCGTATAGACAGTTTCTTGACTATATTAGGCTTTACCAAGAGTAAAGCAAACTCAAATCTCTACTTCAAAATTATGGATAATGAACTAGTAATCTTACTACTGTATGTAGATGACTTATTCTTAACTGGAGAAGAAAATCTCATCGCTGAATGTAAAAAGAGACTTTCCGCAGAATTTGAAATGAAAGACCTTGGTCTAATGCATTACTTCTTAGGCCTTGAGGTATGGCAGAGTCCATAAAGGATCTTACTTAACCAAGGGAAGTACACAGTCGAAATCTTAAAGAGATTCGACATGCTAGAATGTAATCCCATGAATACACCCATGGAAGTGAAGCTGAAGCTGTTGGTCGATACTTCGTCAGACTTGATAGATGCCACACTATACAGACAGATTATTAGATCGTTGATGTACCTGATGAACACCAGACTAGAAATTTGTTTTGCAATGAACACCTTGAGTCAGTTTCTGGTAGAGCCCATACGTGTTCACATAGTGGCTGCAAAACATGTGATGAGGTACCTTAAAGGTATAATGGATTATGGTCTCAGCTATGATGGAGATCATAAATTTACATTGAGTGGATATACTGATGCAGATTGGGAAGGAAGCATTGCTGACAGAAAAATCACTTCTGGATGTTGTTTCAGTTTTGGATCAGCCATGATCTCATGGCAGAGTAGGAAGCAATCCAATATTTCTCTCAGCACAATAGAAGCAGAGTACATTGCCGCATGTTCTGCTAGCTGCGAAGCTATATGGCTTCGAAAGTTGTTGACTGGCCTATTTGACTTGGAGATGAGAGAAACCGTGATTCTATGTGACAACCAGAGCTGCATAAAGATGACAAAGAATCCTGTATTCCATGACAGGTCAAAGCACATAGAGATCTGCTATCATTTCATCTGTGACATGGTACAGAGAGGAGCCTTGAAGCTCCAGTACATTAGCATGGATGAACAGGTTGTTGATGTGTTGACCAAACCTCTATCTCGTGTAAAGTTCGAACACTTTCAAGATAAGCTTGGTATATTCTGAAAGGACCCTCCATGAAAGGGGGAGTATATGTGTATTCCTTGCTTCTGACCTTGTTGTTAGACGTAAAGCAAGATGAGTTATTACTTCTAACCTCGTTGTTAGATGTAAATCAAGACGTTGTGTGTATTCCTTGCTTCTGACCTCGCTATTAGACGTAAAGAAAGATGAGTCATTGCTTCTGACCTCTCTGTTAGACGTAAAGAAAGATGTTGTGTGTATTCCTTACTTCTGACCTCGTTGTTAGACGTAAAGCAAGATGAGTCATTTCTTCTGACCTCATTGTTAGATGTAAAGAAAGACGTTGTGTGTATTCCTTACTTCTGACCTCTCTGTTAGACATAAAGTAAGATGATTCCTTGCTTCTGACCTTGTTGTTAGATGTAAATAAAGAAGATGATGTATTCATTGCTTCTGACCTGGTTGTTAGACGTAAAGTAAGATGATTCCTTGCTTCTGACCTTGTTGTTAGATGTAAAGAAAGATGATGATGTGTTCCTTGCTTCTGACCTAGTTGTTAGACGCAAAGCAAGATGATTCCTTGCTTCTGACCTTGTTGTTAGACATAAAGCAAGATGATGATGTGTTCCTTTCTTCTGACCTCATTGTTAGACGTAAAGCAAGATGATTCCTCGCTTCTGACCCAGTTGTTAGACATAAAGCAAGATGTTGTATACCTTACTTCTGACCTCATTGTTAGACGTAAAGAAAGATGTGACTAACACTGAGCTACCAGCTTAACAGTTGTGACATTGAGCCAATGTAGTACTGTGATGTGCTAGCCTAGTGTTGTGATGAGGTATAATTTCTACTGATACATATTGATGCATATGATGATGGCATTCTTTTGAGAATGACAATGCTTCTGATGAAGAAAACTTCTGATGACTCGTAAATGTGCCAGCCAATGTTCCAAGATGATATTGACGATACTGTCCTCCTGATGCCACTGATGATGCAGACCTCTCTCGCCTGATGCTGTTGAAGAATACCCTTCTTGTTAAGGGGGAGTGTTGAAATAATGTAACTGCAAAGATTATTCTTATTATTATTGTTATATTATTCATAGGATCAATCCCCATTGTGGATTAATCATGTTAGTAATTGTATTAGGACCAAATCCCCTTTTGTGGATTGGTCAACAGACAATTGTAATAGGCAAAATAAGAAGTCAGCCCCAACAGTTATTATTGAGACCCAGAAATAAAATAAAGGTGGGTTTACCCACCCAGAGTGAAAGGTTGGCCCTGCCAGTGAAGACCCTTCACACGTGTCAGTCTTGTATATATATAGAGGCTAGCGCCTCACTTTATCACACAACACACATGCTCATTTTCTAAGAGGAAAGTTGCAACCTACCAGTTGGAGAGAGGGAGAAGAGTGGCACATATTTTGGAGAGGACTATCTGTATTGGTTTGAGTTATCTCTTGACATCGTATTGGCAATTTATGATAAGGAAGTTTTTGCTGGGCTTTCTTCCCCTAGAGGGTTTCCCAGGATAAATGTTGTGTCTCTTGTGAATGTGTATTTCTCAGTGATCTTGTTCTTATGTTGATCTTATCTATTGAAATGCAAAGAACTATAATAATGGAATAAACATTAACATCAATCTCCTTCGAAAATGATGATTCAGTTAAAATCATTGGAAAAGGCCCAGTCATAATTGGGTACAAGAATACCAAGGCAAGAAATGTTCTACTAGTAGAAGATATCAAACATAATATTTTAAGTGTGAGTCAAATGTGTGACCAAGGTCATAAAGTTACTTTCGATTCACAAAAGTGTGATATAAGAAAAGAAGGTTCAGGAAAATTGATTGCAACAACTGCAAGAACTTCAAGCAACATATATGTATTAAGTGAAAATGGAAATGAAAAGTGTTGCCTAGGAAAGGAAGATGAAAATTGGCTATGGAAAAGAAGAATGGGTCACATACATTTTGATAACCTTGTCAAAGTCAGCAAAATGTAAGTTGTTGGAGAAATTCCCCAGATCACGAAACCAACCAACACTTTATGCAAGCATTGTCAACAAGGAAAGCAAACAAAGATCAGGTTTAAATCAAAAGAATATTCAATGACAAGACCACTAGAAATTGTGCATATTGATCTAGTTGGACTAAATACAACAAAGGGTTTAAAAGGTGAGAAATAATTTATGTTATTAGTTGATTATTATACAAGAATGACTGTAGTTTGATTTCTCATGAATAAGTCAGAAACTTTTGAAAACTTCAAGGTCTACAAGGAAATGGTTGAAAATGAAATGGATTCAAAAATAAAATTATTGAGATCTGATAACGGAGGAGAGTTCACTTCAAAGGAATTTATGGACTACTGCAGCATGAATGGAATAAAAAGGCAATTCTCTGTTGCTAGGACACCTCAACAGAATGGAGTTGTTGAAACAAAGAACATGACAGTACAGGAAATGGATCGAACAATGCTAATGGATTCCAAATTGACTGATATATTTTGGACATAGGCAGTGCATATAATAGTTCACATTCAAAACAGAGTAATTCTCATAAACAATACTGACAAAAATCCCTACGATCTATGGAAAGGAAGACCAACAAATGTGAAGCACTTCAGAGATTTTGGAAGCAAATGCTACATCAAAAGAGAATATGGCAGAATGGGAAAGTTTGACTCTCATGAAGACAAAGGAGTACTTGTTGGTTACTCAATTACAAGGAAAGAATGCAAGTGTTACAACCCGAGATTGAACAAAGTTGTGGAAAGCATCAAGGTAACAATTGATGAAACAAGTAGACAAGAATTAACGAAAGAAAAAAATGAATGAATGGAACAACTTTACGAAGAAGAAGAAGAATATGAAAAAGAAGTAGAAGGGGAAGATGAAGAGGATCTGATAGAAGTATAATATCAAGTTTAGCAAGTGCCTCCAAAGACACCTAGCAGACGAGTACAGAAGAATCATCGTTCAGATCAGATTATCGGAAACAAAGATGCAGGAGTTGAGACTAGAAGAATAATTCGTTCACCAGAACAAACGCACCTAGCACTCTCATCTACGATTAAACCAACCTATTTTGAAGAGGCCAACAATGATGAATTTTGGACTAAGGCCATGGATGAAGAATTGGATCAAATAGAGAAAAATGACACTTGGGAATTGGTTCCAAGACCAAAGGATAAGAATATGATCAGCACAAAGTGGGTATACAGGAATAAATCGAATGAATATGGATAGGTTACAAGGAAAAAATCTATATTGGTATGTAAAGGATATGCATAGGTTGAAGGAATCGACTTTGAAGAGACATTTTCCCCAGTTGCCAGAATGGAAGAAATCTAATTGCTTTTAGTTTATGCATGCTCCAAAAATATTAAAGTGTATCAGATGGATGTAAAATCATCTTTTCTGAACGGGGAACTTGAAGAAGAAGTCTACATTGAACAACTAGAAGGATTTTGGTTGTCAAAGAACGAGGATTATGTGTGTAAATTAAAGAAGGCCTTGTATGGTCTAAAACAGGCTCCTAGAGCATGGTACTCTAGACTAGATAAATATCTATAGCAGGCAGGGTTCGAAAAAATAAGTGAAGACAATAATATCTACATCAAGGTAACTCAATATAGTATTTTATTAATTGAATTTTATGTCGATGATATTATTTTTGGAAGTATTGATGACAGGTTAAGCCATAAATTTTCAAAGGACATGCATAATGAATTTTAAATGTCATTACTTGGAGAACTATCCTTCTTTATGGGTCTTCATATACATCAAAGAAACCAAGGATTTTTTATTTCTCAAACCAATTATATCAGAGAAATGCTAAAGAGATTCGGAATGGAAGATTGCAAACCAGTTATCACTCCCGTGAAAACCAGATGAAAGTTGAGAAAAGATGATGATTCAAAGTCTACAGATCATAGGCAATACATGTCAATGATTGTTAGCCTATTATATGTGACAACATCTAGACCAGATGTAATGCAGACAGTTGGACAGGTGGCACGATTTCAGGAAGAACCAAAGGAATCACATGTATTAGCAGTGAAGAGGATTTTTAGATATCTTAAAGGAACAAAAAGGTTTGGATTATGGTATCCAAAAGAAAAGGATTTATCACTTATTTCCTACACAAATGAAGATTGAGTAGGTTGCATTGATGAATGACGAAGCACTAGTGGATAAGCATTCTACTTGGGTGAGCTTTTAGTATCATGTATAAGAAAGAAACAATCATCAGTATATTTATCTAAAACCGAGGCAGAGAATATTGTAGCAGCAGCATCTTGTACACAATTTCTATGGATGAAACAAACTCTGATAGATATGCAGGTTGAGTATGATGAGCCCATTCCAATCTATTGTGATAATACAAGCGCCATCAATATCTCAAAGAACCCACTAATGCACTCCAAGACGGAGCACATTCCAATCAAATATCACTTTCTACAGGAACAGGTTGCAGAAAATAACATCAGAGATAAATATGTGGGAATAAAAGAAGAAGTGGCAGGTATCTTTACAAAATCGCTTCCATGGGAAGCCTTTGAGTATCTTCACCAAAGACTCGGAGTTATTTCTACTCCAAAATGAATGATTTTGCATGGTTATATTATATGTGTTAGATGTACATGAGGAAGCACCATAAAGAGGCAAGTTTAGGTTGGGAGATCAGACAAGTTGGTTAGGGGGAGCAGACCTGAATGGAAAGATACATTTTCCATTGATGACAAAGGGGGAGAGATTTATCATATGCAGAGGACAAAGGTATGGTTCCAGGGGGAGAGTTGGTCACAGAGATGCAGGCATGGTTCTAGGGGGATCATGAGTGATATGATTTCAGTATTGCATCAGAGTGTTTCCATCAATGCTAAAGGGGACAATTTTTTATTAATTGGGTTGGTTGTCATTGATGTCAACCCTTGAAGAAAGTACGGTAGTGAATTCCGATAGCACAAAGGTTTGGGTAATGGACCCACGTTTGTTTGATGTATAATGGTATGAGTTTTGATATATTAGTAGGTAACACTATTTTATATGGATAGTACATGTCATGCCATTTCTGGTGGTATGTGGAATGTCACATAACTCCTCACGGTTTGAGATTTATGGCCTTATGAAGTTGGAGGACCCTCATATGTTGGCTTGAACTCCCAAAAGGTCAAAGACGTTAAAGTGATTGCAAAGAAGAAATTATTTAAATAATAAAGTGAAGTAACAAAGTCAAAGAGGATTATTTAAATAATAAAGTGAAGTGACAAAGTCAAAGAGGATTATTTAAATAATAAAGTGAAGTGACAAAGTCAAAGAGGATTATTTAAATAATAAAGTGAGTGACAAAGTCAAGGATGATTATTTAAATAATAAGGTAAATGGAGAACTTCAAAATTATGGAAAGTGGTTATAAGAAGGTTAACCCTAAAATGAGGAAAATGGGTTAAGTAGTCAAGTGGCTATTGGATATATGGACAAGTGGCAAATTGGGCAAAGTTGGACATAGATGACTATGTGGACAAACTGATCTAGAAGATGCTTATAAGGAAGCTATATGAAAGCATAAATAAGAGGCAAGGCTCTCTCATTTCAATCACACTTGAGAATATTGAATATCTACAGGTGACTGAGGTAACCAAAGGATATCTAAATTGAATTTCAAAGGGAAGGTGAAGTAAAGAAGGACGAAATTCAAGGGAGGATAAAAAAATTTGATGATGCTTTCCAAGGTATGTTATTTATAGGTCATCTCACCATTTTCACAAAAACTTTTTTTTCTAGAATGATTCAGACCATGAAATTGGGAGTCCATTGATTAAACATATCCAAGTAGCTGTGGTATGAATTTCAGCTTTTGTGTCATTGTATTTCTGGAGTTACACTCCGTGGAAAATAGGGTTTGTGGCTAGTCCTAAAACTAGTCTAAAACAGGTGTATCAACACAAAATAATCAATGTAGGATTTAAATTCTCTGTAAAGGTTCAGTTAAAAATACCATCCAAAAACTTATCAACAACCCAAGACCCATTAACATCAGATCGTATTTAAACTCAGCAATGGGGGAATCGCACACACACCATTCAAATTTGCAAGAGTAATTTTTGAATTTTTTTGGAACCAATAGATATGGAGTCATGCTATAATATGATGCAGGAGCATCACCATCATCATTAAAGAAGCCAGGTGGAGGATAAATCAGCACCCAGCGCGCAGATTTGAAGTTGGTTTTTGAATTCCAAGGAGGAGAGTGTCTTTCTGTTTTGAAAGAATTTTAATTTAAAGATTTTAAATATTTTGAGGATTGAGCCATCACATAAGGCCGCCAAGGATTGAAATCATTTTAATTAGCATATAAGGTTGTACAGATACTGAGTATCGACTCATATCTTAATGTAATTTCCATTCAATGTAATAGTCCTTAGTAGACGAATGAATTAACTATGATATGATAACTCTAAGGTAGTCTAGAGGGAAGGCTCGAGAAGCCCCTCGTTGTATAAAATATGTATTGTATGCCCAAATGAGGCTGTTGAATATTGTTATTTTTGTTGAATGTTATTGTTATTAATGTTGAGAGAGTTGTTGAAGCTTATGAAGAGTTGTAGAGAGTTGTATGAGTCCATTTACATATTTTACTGAATGAATACAAGCAAGGAGGTTTGATTCTACATATATGGTGTTGTGCTCATCTGAGTTATCTGAGTACATGTGATGTTTCTTTATGTTCTCTCTGTATTATCTGTTTAGGTATATTTTATGCATGGATATGTTCTTCATGGTTAAGTGTAGGAATCTTTGATGTTTCTGTAAGTTTCATTTGTTTTGTCTTCTGAGATTCCTAGTACAAGGAGTGCACAAAGCCCACAAGGAGTGCGTAGGTCAAGTCAATATAGAATCAAAATCTTAGGATAGATAACGTGAATTTATAGTGGAAGTTAAAAGAGTGCATAGTTGTTCATTTGAAGTGAAGAGAGTGCACAGTTTCTCATTGGAGAGAAACGATTGGAGAAGACCCATCCAAGGAGTGCATAAGGAAAACACTTTCTTTAAGTGTTGAAGAAGTTTAATAGGAGACGAGCACAAGGAGTAATTTGCTGGAAGTTCCAGGAATGCAAGGAGTGCATAATAGGTCTGAAATACCTCAAGGAACAAAGGTCAGAAGAGATAGCGAGAATAAGAGTTATGTAGGAGGGACTTAAAAAATTTATAAGTCAAGAGATTTAAAGTATCAGAGGAGTGCACACGAGGGCACCAGAGATTCTATTTATATCGTGCAGTCAAAATATGGAAGGATAGCGGTCAAAATCTTCAAGGAGGAGAATATTCGTTGTTATTCAAAATTTGAAGGGTTGGGACCTATTCAGAAGGATACAAGGTATTTTGTCACCCTTAGATTTAGAGAATTAGCATGGGGTTTAACCCTGAAAGTATTTAAGACTTCACGCGTTTGAAGAAGTCATAGATCAAGTTTAAAGGAAGAGTTATTGAGGATAGAAAATCTACGATCAATATCTATTCGGGAGCTTAAAGGAGAGAGAACAATCGTTGGATTGGGAGGCGTTGCATGAGTTTTAATCGGTGAAGTCCTTCAGACTTCGCACATTCATAAAATTCAACATGTGGAGAAGTCTGGACCCCCAAAGTCTCGAATGCCAGAGTGAATCATTTCCTTCCAAAAAATTAGGACACGTGTCAACAGATCGTGTAGTCCGGTGGATTATCACTTTGGAAGAAGTTAGGAGTGGAGGAACCCCTGAACTCATAGAGACTCGTAGTTCATATAACCATCCATTGGAAAGAACGTGTGTTGGAAGATTAGAAGGTCTGAAGGGTAGATACTTTGGAAGAATAGAAGGAATAAGAGGTCGATCTCTTCGGAGTCCTGAAGCCCGGAATTGATCTGGACCGTTGATCACAGGGAGGACACGTGGAATCATTTCTGGAGTTCTGGAACTCCGAAGGAAAATCGAGCTCAGTGTTGGTTGGACTCCCAAAGACCCGAAGGCTAGAGTCAATCTCAATCGTCTGTTGTGGAGGACGCGGGGTGAAATATCCTACAGTTTGGGGACTTGGAACTTCGACAAAATCAATCGTCGTGTAGAAGGGGAGAAAAATTGTCAAAGTCTCAAAGGAATCTTAGTCGTTGATCTAGGAGGGGACATGTGGAGGAAGGATAATTGTTTGACATTTCAGTGTCGGTAGATACTAGGAGTTGTGTCGTGTGGATTAGCAATAGAAATCGTTGAAGATCGAAGGGAATTGATCTGTATTGTCCATCGGTTAGATCATTGTGGACCATTAATCTGAGACTCAGAAAAATTACTTTTTCAGCGATCCAGGAGATTTGTGGAAAAGGGTGTTGTGAAGAAATATTTGAATCCTGAAGACATAATCTGATTCATCTATCTCAATGTTAATTGTGAACCGTCGATCCAACCTCTTAGTGTTCGGCAGTTCATAGAATTTGTGTTAAGAGATAAGAGGGATAAGAAGTCTCAAAGTCATGAAACTTTCAGGTTTTGAAGCTTTGGCCCTCAGTCTCCAAGGAGGCTTTGTAAGCGCTCGGGGACTCTCGAAATAAAATCTTCATTTGGGAAGATTTTTTTTTGGACCTCTGTATTGAGATTTTGGGCTCAGAGGGAGCCTGTGAGTTGATTTCATCTCTCGACTAGAATGATCCTAGATCGAGAGGTCACGTGGATCCTATGAGGGGGTGGGGTCTGCATCAAGTGGTATTAGATCCATACTTAAGCTCTGTGTGAAGAAAATTCAAAACCATGCCACCAAGAAGACGTAGGGACAGACTTGTAGCAAATCTATCCATGGAGGAGGAGATGAGGAAACTCCATGCAATACTCGATTTCATGAAGACAAAGTACATAAGATAACCTGATGTTGGTGACATCAGTGAATATGAGAGTGAATAAATGGAAGCTCAAGAAGTTGCAGAAGGAGACATTGTAGAGGAACTCTTGTTGAAAGCGGTTGTAAAGATGGGAGCTAGAGAAAAAATGGAAATCTCGATGTATGAAGGAAACTTGGATGTTGAGGAGTTGTTGGATTGGATAAGAGCCTTAGACAATTACTTCAATTATGAAGATATCAAAGATTAAAATAAGGTGAGTCATGTTGTTACCAAGCTAAAGGAACATGCAACACTATGGTGGGATGAATTGCAAGATGACAGAAGGCACAAAGGTAAACAAAAGATAAAGAATTGGGAAAGGATGGTAGCTAAATTGAAAGATAATTTCATACCCAAATACTATAAGATCAATATGTTCAGGAGGTTGAAAAACTTGATACAGAAGGGCTTATGAGTGAAGGAATACACTGAGGAGTTTTACAGGTTTAACATCAGAGCATGACATCGTGAGAATGATGAGGAAAATATTTCCAGGTATATTAATGGCATGAGATATGAAATTGAAGAGGAAATCCATATGTTGACAATGAGAATGGTGGAAGATTCTTATCAGTCAGCACTAAAATCAAAGGAGAAGTTGGCCAGAAAAAAAATCCAACAAAACAAAGGAAACAGTCCAAGAAGACACAAGTGAATTGTCCTAGAGAAATTCTAGAAACCCAAACCTAAAGAAGGAAAGCATCAAATTCATACAGAAAGAGGAGGAAGTTCCAAAGGTAGACAACATGGTGGAAGAAACTCTTTTTCTCGAGGAAGAGGAAGAGGCAGAGGAGGAGAAGTGAGATGCTATGTGTTAGCACATATTTTTTATAGGAAGGTTGTTTTTCCCTTAGGAAATAACCCCTTGGTAAGAAAATGCAAGAAAGGGTTGCATCCTAATTTTGGGCACCTTGGCACATTTTGGTAAGGAGTGCGCAGATCTCAGCAGCTAAGATCTACGTGCTCAAATCAATGGTCTGTGTTCCATATCGAACCCCCCCTCGACCTTCTACCTTTAACGGGGGGGGGCGTCGGAGAAGGTGGTTTTCTGGTGTAGTCCCCCCAT
>JZKD02S1843718.1:1170003-1201006 GCA_000966675.3 Picea glauca
TTTTAGGGTTATTTCAGGATTTTCTGGGTTATTTATGCTCATTATTTTATATTTATGTCTATATCTGTGTTAAAAAATTTCAGTATGTATATTTTATTTATATTTATATCTGTGTTAAAAAGAAATTGTGTGCTTGGCTTGCAGGTTAGGCGGAGGTAGAGTTGGAACTTGGATTTTCATCTAATTAAAGGGTTTCAGGGTTGTTTAAATTTCTGGGTGGGTACAGTTCCATTCCTAAGTTGGGTAGGCAGGTAGGTAGGCCCTTAAGGCTCCAGTGCTTCAACCTGAAGCTCTGATACCATGCGTAGGGACCTAAATTAATTAAGCCTAAAAGAATTCATAAATTTAAATAGATAAGATTACTTCAACGCATAAACAATAAGTAATTTATTTCATTTAGCATATAGGCAGCAGAAATTTGAACTTATGAACAACAATCTAATAAATTACATAATAACCACATAACCCAGCAAATTCATAAATAAAAATACCTCTTCCTGATGCTAAATTCTCGCTTATCTAGTTGTCCTTCCTGCTACTCTGTCCAATCTCTGCCTGATGCTCTGACCAAACCCTGCCCAAAACCAACTAACCACCCAACCAGCTAGGAGCATCCTATCTGGCTCCCTAACTCTAGGATTTTGTGAGGATTCCTGGCCCCCGAGCCCAAAACTCCCAGCAACCTGGTGCCCCCTGCAATAGTTCACCCAATCTCCAAAACCAGAAAATATTCCCAAACCAGGAAATAAAGTCCTCCCCGCAAACTAATGCTTCCTCCCCAAATTTTTATAATCCTCCCGTAGGCCTCTGCCCATTCATATCCCCCTCATTCACTGCCCCCTCCTCTGTTTAATGCCACCCACCTTATCCCTCCATTTACTACCTTATCCCTCCATTCAAACCCCTATCCCCTATCATACGTAAAGTTTCATAGTGATTAAATTAAAGTTATTAAGCCCTTTAATGCTTTACCCAAATCATTGAATGTGTTAAGTAATTAATTAATTAATTAATCGACATTTATTAAACAATAATTAATTAATTAATTAATATTATTAATAGTTAATCATTACTTAACTAATACACATTAAGACAATTAATTATTTAATTAACTATTCTTAATAAACCCTGTGTAACTATTTAACTGGGGTAGTTACAGTAAAATAGCACAAGCGGTGAGAGCGATGGCGACACTAAAATATTTAGGCTTCATAAATCCAACAAGCATTTGCCAAAGGCACTTTAAGGATTCTTCCCATATCCATTATGCAAATGGTATGCATTTTGTCTATATACCTATAAAGGCATTGTGCACGTAAATATCATATAGAAATTTGTTTCTAACTATGTAGTTGTGAATTTCCATTCCCTGATATAGATCTACCAAACGGCCACATGCTTGTAAAAAATGGAGGTCAATCGACATTTGGGTTTCGGCGATTACAAATGCCAAACACATAAACATAACACATGTTGATTTTCGAAATCAGGAAATGTAATTAAACTGTGGGGCCAGGCAGAGTGGAGTTCGGGGTTTGGGGTTTGCTAACACCTAACGCACAAAACAAAATGACACGGTGACTGTCGAATCATGAAATGCAAATAGGGTGTGGGCCCAAAAATTTTGGGTTTCGGCATTTGGTAAAGCAAAGGAACTCCACACACTTTTAATAAGTGAACTCTGAAATGAGAAACAACAAACTTTTAATTAAAATTATTTTCCAAATCATATATGCTCCAACAAATAATCTTGGGATAAATGTAAAACCAGATTCCCAATCGGCAAAAACAAGAAATTATTGTGTTTGTTCAAAAAGCGAATTTTTATCAAGAGATAAAATGAGTTTACAAACTCAGTAAAATATAGATGCAGAGCAGAGCTCCAAATACAAAGTAACCAATTTGATTCAAAAATGTTTTCAAGATGTCTGATTACAAATTTGACTTTGGTATTTAAACATAGAAAATTTCCCCTTCGATCTTCTAAAGGATTTTAATCAAGGCGGTGTTAAAATTCGGTTTCCTTGAATGGTTAAGGCGGCCACCATTTAGAGTAATTAAATCTTCGAGTCTTGAAGATTCAAAACGGCCACCGATCCGCCGCTATCTAGGCGGTGAAATGATTAATCTCTGACATACTCCCTCTTAATCATTTCAGAATAAAAAAACAAAATTAAACATGTGAAACAAAATTGTTGTAAACAATGTATTACAACTTACAAACCCCAATGTTTCTTCTATGGATTTTAAACAGTTCATTTCCCAAAGGCTTTGTAAATATGTCTGCAAATTGTTCTTCAGACCTGCAAAACTAAACATAAATTTCTTTTCCATTTATTAGTTCATGAATGAAATGATACCTCGTATCATTGTGCTTACTATGTTTGTGAAAGACATGATTATTTGACTGCAATGGCAGATTTATTGTCACGGAAAATTTGAGCTGCATCATTCTAGTCATGCAATAGTTCATTCAAGACCCTTATCATCCATACAGCTTGAAATCCAACTGCAATTGTTGCAACATAGAGTCACAATGGGTTGTTTCTTTGATGCCCATGCCACTGCTCCGGATCCAAGACTGAAAATATACCCAAATGTGTTTTTCCTGTCATCAATGGAACTTGCAAAATCACTATCAGTATATCTGATCAGCTCAAAGTTTAAGCTTGATGTGTATCGGATACCAAAATTAGTTGTTTCAGCAACATATCTCAGGATCCTCTTTCCTGCTTGCCAATGAGTACTCTTCGGAGTCTCCATGAATTTGGAAATCAAACTTACAACAAACATAATATCAGGTATGGTTGTTGTTAAGTACATAAGGCTTCCAACCAGCCTCTTATATAGGGTTGGATCAACATATGATCCTTCATCATACTTGCTCAGTTTAATACTAGTTGACATTGGTGTTGCAGTTGGCTTGCAATTCAACATTCTAAACTTGTTTAGCACTTCATTTGCATAGTTAGTTTGACAAATGAAAATGCCATCATCAGATTGATCCACTTCAATTCCAATAAAAAAATTCATCAAACCTAAATCAATCATCTCAAACTCTGTTTTCATGGCATTTTTAAAATCATCTACAGATATATCTCCAGTAAAAATCAGGTCATCAACATACAAACAGACAATCAAAATTTTACCTTTCTGGTTTATCTTTGTATACAGAGTTGGTTCACTTGGACTTCTGTTGAATCCAACACTGATTAGGTATTCATCAATCTTACTATACCAAACTCTGGATGCCTTCTTCAATCAATACAAGGCTTTCCTCAACTTATAAACTTTATCTATGTGCTTATCAATCTCATAACCCGAAGGTTGTCTTACATAAACCTCTTCTTCCAAATATCCATTCAAGAATATAGACTTGACATCCATATGATGCATGATCCATCTATTCTGAGCTACAATAGCTAAGACCATCCTCATTGTGTCAATCCTTGCTACAAGAGAAAAAGTTTCATTGTAATCAATACCGGGTTGTTGACTATACCCATGAGCTACAAGTATTGCCTTGTATTTTTCAACTTGACCATCTGCATTCAACTTAGTCTTATAAACCCATTTAACACCAATACTAGTCTTACCTTCAAGTAAATGAACAAGATCCCAAGTGTGATTTCTTTCAATGGAATCAATCTCTCATCCATTGATTTTATCCAGACATCCTCTTTAGCAGCTTCATCAAAACTTATAGGATCACATGCCATTAATGCAAAATTTGAAATCTGATCTACTTCTTCATTTTGATCATACAATTCTCTTAAGCTTCTAGTATTCTGTCCTTTAAATTTGTTTCTTAATGAAGCTAAAGTGGGATTTGATTCACTACTTACCTATGAATCTGATTGATGTCCACCATATCCAGATGGCTCACCACGCTCATGAGTTCTTGGCATTCTAAATTGAGATGGGATGAAATCTGGTGCTAGCCTTGTTGGACTTCTTGCTGCAGGTGTATGTGCATGTGGAACCATTTTTCCATCTTCTTCAGCCTGCTCAGCTCCATCATCATCTTCACGGAGTAACACAGCTCCCTCTGAAATTGATTTGTCAATACTTCCATCCCAGGCTTCATCTTCTTTAAACTGAACATCTTTGTTGATTGCATATTTTTGGGTGATGGGATTGTAGAATTTATATTCCCTAGACTCTTCACTGTATCCAACAAAAATACATCTTTCACTTCTGTCATCCAACTTCCTCCTCATTTCTACAAGTACATGTGCAAATGCAACACATCCAAAAATTCTGAAATGAGAAACATTACAAGGCTTACCATCCCAGGCTTCCTGAGGTACACGATCCCTCATGGTCTTGGTCGGACTTCTATTCAAGATAAAAATAGAGAAAAGAATCACATATCCCCAATATTCATTTGAAATATGCTTCTCTTTCAACATGCTTCAAGCCATATCCATAATGGTCCAATTCTTCCTTTCAACCACTCCATTCTGTTGTGGAGAATATTGAGCAGTAAAATGCCTTTTAATTCCATGAAGACCACACAATTCAATGAATTCATTCAATTTATACTCACCTCCTCTGTCAGACCTGGGGATCTTAATGGTTCAACCACTCTCATTCTCAACCATAGACTTAAATTTCTTAAAAACATCAAAGGCTTCAGACTTATGTTTAAACAAATACAACCAAGTCTTCCTATTGAAATCATCAATGAAAGTCATAAAATAAACACAACCAGTTAAAGAAGGTGTTTTCATAGGTCCACATAAATCTGTGTGGACAATTTCCAAAGGAGCTTTTGCTCTGTAGGAAACACCTGGAACAAATTTCTCTCTATGATGTTTTCCAAGTATGCAGCTCTCACAAGAGCTTGCAAGTTGTTGAATATAAGGTAACCCTTTCACCATCTTTTTCTTCTGTAACAAATCTAATCCACCAAAATGTAAATGACCATATCTCAAATGCCATAACCAAGATTCATATAAACTTCCAGCTTTATAAGCATTCAAAGAACCACTCAAATCATTTCACATAACAAGTGGAAACATTCTATTCGTGGTCATCTCTACTCTTGCAATCAACTGTTTGTTGGATAATTTATCATAGATAGTACATACCTTGTTGTTGAAGAACACTCTGTACTTTTTCTCCAACCACTGTCCAACACTAATAAGATTGCATTTTAAACCAGGCACAAAGTAAACATCATCAATATTTCTTCTCTGATTGTTCTTAGTGTAAACTGGAACTATACCTTTACCATTGATTGTAACCTTATAGTCATTTCTCAATTTTACTTGAGACTGAATACTAGTATCAATGTAAGAAAATAAGTCTTTATCACTAGTCATGTGGTTACTACAACAACTATTCAAAAACAAAATATCATTTGCACATCCCTGAGTGACATTACAGGTCAAAAACACAGGATTTTGATGATCCTCAAACTCATTTATAATATGTGCAAACTACTTTCCAACATCTACCTATTTCTTCCAACATTTGTTAGCAAAATGCCCAAACTTCTTACAATAATAACATTGTACTTTAGTTTTGTCATACCTTTGATTATCTTGTTGTCAGGGTTTGTTGTTGCTCCCTCTTAAATTAGGAGGATTCTACTAGAACTTATGCTCAGATTTTGATTCAGCTACGTTGTCCCTTGGACCAGAAAATCGACCTCCTCTTCCACGAGTATGAAACCTTCCTCTGCTTCTTCTTCTGGTAACATGCAGTTGGGATTTCAAGCATGCTCCATTGATCCTTCTTCATATCTAGATATCCTAGATTCATGAACAACAAGAGAACCAATTAACTCATCAATTTGCATTAGACTTAAATCTTTAAATTCCTCTATGGGAACAACAACAAGATCAAACTTCTTGGGCAAACTTCTCAGCACTTTCTCAATAACTCTTTTATTCTCAACATCATCTCCATACTTCCTGAGCTGGTTCACAACACTCATCACTTGAGTCATGAAAGTATCAACACTTTCATTATCCTTCATCTTCAGATTTTCGAAGTCCCTTCTCAAGTTCTGCAACTTGAATGTCTTCACCTTGGACACCCCTTGATAACAAGTTTCAAGAATGTCCCAAGCCATCTTTGAAGATGCAGCACTAGCAATCTTCATAAAAATGGATTCATTTAATCCTTTCTGGATTAATCCAAGAGTTTTATTATCCTTCTTCCTATTTTCCTTCAGTAAAACGCGATCAGCATTAGATAGAGCCAATTATGTTGCAGCATCAACTGGCTCGGGATAGCCATCAATAACATAAGTCCACAAATCCTGAGAACGCAGAATCGTCCTCATCCAAATGTACCAGGAATCATATGACTTCTCGCTCAGAACAGGAACCTGAATCTGAATTTGACAAGAACTACTACCATACACTGCCATTTATAAAAATTGACAGAACTTAAATAAACCTTCACGCAAAAAAATAAGAGAATAAAATTTGGCACTAACAGGAATAATCTACAATGAATTAAGCAATTGTCGGATAAACTGGAGGCTCTGATACCAAATGTAAAAAATGGAGGTCAATCGACATTTGGGTTTCAGCGATTACAAATGTTGAATACATAAACATAACACATGTTGATTGTAGAAATCGCGAAATGCGATTAAACGGTGGGGCCAAGTAGAGTGGAGTTCGGGGTTCGGGGTTTGCTAACACCTGACGCACAAAACAAAATGACACGGTGACTGTCGAATCACGAAATGAAAATAGGGTGTGGGTCCAACAATTTCAGGTTTCGGCATTTGGTAAAGCAAAGGACCTCCACGCACTTTTAATAAGTGAACTCCGAAATGAGAAATAACAAACTTTTAATTAAAATGATTTTTCAAATCATATACGCTCCAACAAATAATCTTGGGATAAATGTAAAACCAGATTCCCAATCAGTAAAAACAAGAAATTACTGTGTTTGTTCAAAAACAAATTTTTATCAAGAGATAAAATGAGTTTACAAACTCAGTAAAATATAGACGCAGAGCAGAGCTCCAAATACAAAGTAACTAATTTGATTCAAAAATGTTTTCAAGATGTCTGATTACAAATTCGACTCTGGTATTTAAACACAAAAAATTGTCCCTTTGATCTTCTAAAGGATTTTAATAAAGGCGGTGTTAAAATTTGGTTGCCTTGAATGGTTAAGGTGGCTACCATTTAGAGTAATTAAATCTTCGATTCTTGAAGAGTCAAGACGGCCACCGATCTGTCGCTATCCAGGTGGTGAAATGATTAATCTCTGACATACTGACAAAACTGTGAAAATCATGACTGGATCATGCTTCACACCAATTAGCACTCAAATTTACAGGTTAAAAAAATGTTGAGTTTTGACCTAGCATATATCGACCATCGGGCCCCTATCTATTATCTATTCTCTAATTGGTACTCGATCCATCAAGTTATCAAGAGATGTTGTCTATAGTCAGAGTCAAGTCGGTATGTTTACCCCATTTTTTATGAGTTTTGTTGCATAAGTTTTGAATTACCTCTAATGAATCCAATATGCTAAAACTTTGGTTTTGTGGCTTTTAAAGTCATCGAGCACTAACACTTTGGTTTTGTGGCTTTTAAAGTCATCGAGCACTAACACTTAAGGTTCCATGAGGAGGAGCCAAAATGGAGCGTTATGGTCAAGGTGTATAACAAGTGCACTAAGAGTCGATGGATTCTATGGGAATTCGGTCATATAAAGGTATCACTATTAGTTTTCCTATTCCATATGGGATAAACTTCACTGGATACAAAATAACACACTCAGGTGTCACTCCAAGTGGCAACCACCGAATCCAAGAACAAAGGCATTGAGGCAACGCACAACTCCTGAAAGATCACACGGGGATTATGTGGTCTCATTGAGACCCTATAGCATGCAAGGAGGTTCAGCGGATGCAGTTATAGGAAAGTCTAAATACAAAAATGACGTCAAACACCCAAGCTCAAAAACAACATACAAAACAAGTTAAAGAGAATATATAGTTCTTTAATCATAGATCCTGCTAATGGGAGAGTACAATTTCCCCTAAACATCAAACAAATATCAATTTCGTGGCAAACATCATTAATCTATTTTCGTGAAGCAAAGTTCATTTGCAATAATCTGACATCATTCGTTTGGAGGAGAATGTAAAATATCTTTAGTCCATTACCATGGAGTTGTGGGCATTGAAATAAATCTTGAAGAGTCTTCGGAATGCAATCCTGGGGTGAAATATATCTTCATATGTCCTAGAATACCATTGGGGTTTAAGAAGGTACTAAAAAATGATAGGGTTTCTATGTAAGTTCATGGATTATTTTTAGTTGGGAGATGATGGTGTCATGTTAAACCTCCTCATGGTCATGGTCTCCCATTTACTAAATTTAGGTTTCATCATTTAGTTGTTATGTTAAACCCCCTCATGGACATGATGTAAATTTAGTTGTCTCCCAATTCAGTTGGGAGTTGATAGCTAAGTTGTGTCATAGTGTCTGAATCCATATGAAGTATTAGAATTTAGTAAATTGTACAAATTTATTGTCAAAATTGTAAGTTTCCATTGTCGGAGTGACACAACTAAAAATGACCAATTGTTATGTGGTCATTTTTAGGCTAGTTATATCGCGTGACCAAATTTCGTCATTTATCTTCGTCATTTTTAGTTTAGTTCTTATCTTATGACCAAAGTGGTCATTTATCTTGGTATCTTTTAGTTACATTAATTACATTAATTAATATTTATTAATTTTGTTCATTTATCACTTGAAACAATGGTGGTGACCAAATGTTTTGGTCGCCTTGTCACTTATCTCTCACTTTGTACTAGTGTTCAAAACTGTCACAAGGGAGGAATCTACATCTCAGTAAGTAAAGGAAATACATGAGCCCAATCCACAATAATAACACCTAGAAGTCTTCATTAATCAACTTCGCAAGCATATATAAGAATCATGGATAACATCAAATGGAGAATAGACACTAGAGCCAAAGATCAAAGAATTTCTCGCATGATTGTCACTAGATCCCTCCTGCATACAAGGGTTTCATGAGAAAATTTCCAAATAAATTTATGGAATGACAACTGAAGAGAGCCGAGGAGACAAATACTATATCAAAACCTCATTCCAAATAATCATCATGACACCATACTTCTCCATTGTTTATCATTTCTTGGCACCATCTCAACTAGAACAACTGGTCTCTCATATCCTAACAATCATGGAGGTATACTTTTCAAATTTGGATATGAGTTCAACAAAGAGATTATTAAGTAAATGGATACACTGGAAATGCTCCTACACTTGAGGAAATGTTTTTTTCCCGAGTAAAGTGGGATAGTGTAAATAAATAAATAAAATAGTAAAGAGAAAAATAAGTCCAATTGTGAAAACCAGTTTACTAGCACAATTCAACATGAGTTTTTCTTGAAAACTAGGTAACTGGCAGGAAAAAATCTTAATAAATCTCTACATGTTGGTTCAATCTCATATTATGGTCCTTAAAAATCATTTTTTTTTCTCCTATTGGATGATGTGGGATTCCTTAAGGCCCACCTTGTGACAATTCACATCCCTTCAACTCTTGCACATCATCTGGGATTGAGATTAGATATGTTTGTAAGTATCTTGGGGTTGAAGGTTCTCTCACTATCAGGAGGGAAATACATCAATTTACCTTGACTCATGGATTCTATAGGTTTTTGACTCCAACACATTTATTCACACCAACTAGAATGTACTTGTGTACCTTGATTCCCATTGGCATTAATGGTGGGTCATCTCACATTGGTTAATGATTTACATTATTGACCAATAATTCAACGATTTCTTTCTATGTTGGACTCCAATTAAACTTATTCACATATATTGAATTTTACAACTAGGGGATAAGGATGAAGACTATATGGCTTTATGGTATCAACAACAGCTTGCAGCAATTTGATCTCCTATAGTAGTGTGTTTATATATTGTTCCAATAAAGATTGTCATTCAATCCTCCTTCTTCAAAAGATTCAAATCAATTTTCATCAGTTCCAGAATCTCAATAACTCTCATCCTTGAAATGACTCATCTTCAACCTTTAGCTAGTTTGCATTATACTCCATGTAGCTCCTACCTTAGCTTGCAATACACATCAAAATTCAAAGCAAGGCATGGTTATTTCAGAAAATGAGTTTATCATTTCGTTCACTTTGTGATTCAAAGCTAATGGTATTGCATATGTCCATCCTTCCAAGAATAGCATCATCATTCATATTTTTGGCATTTTGAACATTTACAAGAAGTCTTGTAACCATTGTTTTCAAACACCCCTATATTAGTTACATGATCACCTGTAACAAATCGGTTGGAGTCTGCCTTGAAATCTGAATTTTGCTAGCTCAAGAGTAAGAGTCTAGAGTTTCCTAGGAAAATCTGGTCTCTTTTCTCCATCAATCCATAGGTCTACATAAAACAATGTCACTCATTTTTGTTTCATCTTTGTGCAACAATCAGCTTCAACACTAGAAATGCCATCATTTTGTCATCCCTTATACACCATCAACTTAGTTGGTTCAACAACAAGCATTCAATGATCTCATAGGCTTAGATCAATGTAATAAGAGTCTCAAGTTTCCTTTTTTTCATCCATTCTAGCATGTGTTATAAGGTAAACTTGAGGTAATAATCCAACTTTTTATTTTTCTAGTTTAATGAAGACATGGGAAACTTAAGCCACATTTACTTTGAGCTCATTTTAAATATTTGTATAATATTTAACAATCATATGATCTACCCATATCCCATCCTACCTTATACCTATATGCACTACCCTTATCTATTTTCCTTGTCCTTATATGAACTCTTGACCATGATTAATCCGCCACCCATGATCCTTATATTATGACCAACCCATACAGTCATTACTAATTTCACTTGAACTCCTCTTATTTTGAATCACTACGAGGATTCAAATAAGCTCTCAACTTAATCAACCTCTCTCCGCAAATTTCCTCACTAGTGTTGTGAATTTATCAAAGAAGAGTACCCTTGAATACTCTCCTACCGTCGGATTTGCAGCAACATGGGGAATCTTGGTGCAGTCAGGAAAGAGTCATCATATTTTTAGAGGTTTCCAGTGGATTTTTCCATAAAAATAAAGGGGTCCTTTGTTGTTTGGGATGTTTCAACATATTGGTTCTTGTAGTGTTACTTACTGTTGATGAGTATAGAAGATAGTATACCCAATGGATTCAAAGGAGGGTCCATTCTAGATTTATCTATTCTCCTCCATACTGCATAAGGGGGAACTACTTCAAATGAATTGAAAGTTTTAGTGTGTGATACCAAGGAGAGGAATATTCATTTAAGGTCACAGTTTAGTTTACCTGGACCTCTAGCATTATTTATGGTTGGTATTCTTGCTATTCCTAGATTTTCATTATTGTTCAGGAATGATCACTTCATTCTCCTTGATTTACCGGTCCCAAGCAATCCATGTATTGTTTCTTGTGTTATTTTAATTAGGATTACCATTGATAAAGACATGGATTTTTATGAAGAGTATCGAGTTCAAGAAGGTGACAAAGAAGGAAGTTTCAATGTTGCAACATATGTTTTATTAGAGTTAAGTTATGCAGGTAGAGGTGACATTATGTGAACAAAGCAAAGTCAGATCATTGTCCATTACTATATCCTCATGGACTTGGGAACCAAATCACTTTGGAAATCCAAGATTAGTTCTTTTTCTTGATGTTGGACAAACTTTATATCAATGCTTTTACCCAAGAAGAACATGACCCTAGTTTTGTGCCAGCATCTATTGTGGGATTAATAGAAGAAAGTTCATATGGTACTTTTCTAAACAGATTTGAGATTGGAAAAGTTTGTGTAGTTGTCACACATAAGCCCTATTTGGAGATTTTTTCAATAGTTCCTGGAGATAATTTTACAGCCCTTGATGTTGGGTCTGTTTCCTTGACAAATACAATGGGAACTATTTTTAGTGGCCCATAAGTTCTATATTTTCATTAGAGCTACCATCTCCAAATTTTCATTTAAACATTATGCGTGATTGGGGCTGTTAGCACTAGAACTCACCCTCAAATTGCATAGAAGGTAATCCCAGTACCCATCAGTTTATACAGTAAATGTAAATGAGTTTTAAGAGGCCAAATGGAGAATACTCAATGAAAATAACGTTTTAACTCAGAAATATGGACTGGTATGCGCAAGAAATTGAGGTCTTGGATCAACTTCAGTTAGTAAGTTGGAGTAAAGGTGAGTAGAAGGAAGAATTTGGTGAGAAAGGTGTAGAGGTCTTCTATGGACATCAAGTCTTCAAGTGGCCTAAGGAGGAAAAACTCAAACACAAGATCCTCTTGGATTCAAATGTTAAGGAAACTGAAAGAACTCATAACAACATTGTAATCAAACATTCATCACAATACAATCACAACAATCCATGTGAATCACTCATTCATGAACTCTCTCAGTATCAGAGGCAAATAAGATGGAGTAAGAAAGATGACTTAGATTAATCAAGAAATCTCAAATCAAGACATAACCAAAGAACCAGTGTTCTTCATCAAAATATTACAATAACAGGGAGCCTATCTCAACCATTCAACCTTTTTCAAAATATCATAACTAACTACTTATACTCATAACTGTTTCAACCACCAAGAATGTGATCAGACCATTTCATTCAAATTTTTCAGTCGGCGCCTGCTCTGTCAGACTGTGCATACCTTCTTACATCATATGCAAGCTCGACTTAATGCGGGCTCTGCAAGAAAATCCGTCCACCAGGGAGATTTGGACTGACAATCGCCCCCCACAACCCTTCTCTCCACACATTCCATTTATGGGGTGAGATGAGGTCTCAACCACCACCCCCATTTCCTTTAACTAACTTCATTGGGATCAGGATGAGGCCTGACACCCATGAATGTTCCAGGCGGTGCCCACAACTTCTTCTAGTCAATATCGATGCCTCGAGGCCAAGAAGATCTTCTTATGTGACCAAATATAGATGCTTTAGGCCTTTGGCGTAACTACTCTCCATCGCTCAATATTCAATGTGACATAGGTCCATGCCCTAGGCAATCGCGCGATTGCAGTCACTACCAAGGGTGGTCTGAAAGGAAACCACTTTTTTCCCCGTAATTCACCATGAACCGCTATGCATCGCTTTCTAAAAACCACGGTTTCTATTGTGGGACGCCCCTTATATTTTAAAACATGAGCACCTTCCTACCCCACAATTTGGCATGACTGTTGATATTGTGATCTAATATTAGGCCCTCTGATCAATGGCTCAACTCTGGTGCTTTTTAGATTGACGGATCAGATCTTCCCCTTCAAAACAACGATCAAGATTTGCTTCGCGTATCTGCCTTCGAGAATTTAAATTCTCAAAATCCATTTGTCTTTTGTTTCTTTTATCCGGAGTGAAGAATCTGGCGACACGTGGATCCTACTAATCAACGGCTCAAATTCTCTTTAGGTGCTTCAGGTCTTCGGGCTTCGGCCCTTCGGGACTTTGCAATGTTTCTCATTTTAAAACTCCCGAATTAAAACTCTCGGAGTGACATATCTGATGACGTGTGGCTCTTGCTGACCAATGACTTAGATTTTTTTCAGGCCTTTGGGACTTCGAGCCTTCGTCCACTTTGGCAGCTTTGGCAAATTCGGTGCTTTGGCGGCCTTGTGCAGGCTGTGAACTTGTACAACCTGCTGCCCTTGACAACTATATGTGATAACATCGACCGAATTGGATTACCATGAGCTCATTTTAGGAGATTGAATCTAAATTGATACTTAAACTCTAACCAACACATCATACAATTAAAATTGAGGGTGTTCTCTTCCACTCATCAATCCTTGAATGAATTGTGTGACAAGTTTCTTGTGGGTACGACTTTGAAGAAAGGAAATGTGGCCAACGATTTATCTCTACGAGAATCCAATATCATATCATTGGATTTATGGAGGCTTTGAAGCTAGGATCTCTTCAATTAAGATTATATCCATCATCCAGAGACAAAGAATCGATCCTCAACATATTGTTATTAGATTTTAAATAAACATAGGTTTGTAGGGTCGTTTATTTTAATCTGAACTTTCAAGAGAATGTTATAGTTTATGATAGGAAAAATATCTATCTTTGAGTTCTAGAAAGAACATTATGCTAAAGTTTATGTTATTGATAAAGATCATTTTGGATAAATGAAAAGGAGCTAGTTGCAATTACGCACTTGCAAGGTGATATTTTGTTGACATTTGGAGACCACCAACTCTGTATGCCAAATTTATTACAAGCGATCAAAATTTTATGATTTTTTTTCTCCAGTGGATCCCAACATTTGTGTTCCATCAATGTGACCAACATTTTTAGGGAAATTATTGGAAACGATTATGACGTTGGATATTTAAAATTATAAAGAAGAAAAAAATAAGAGAGTTTACCCTCAAATATCAAATGAAAGAATTTGTAATAAGATAATTTTCAGATGGTCTGATGAATTGTGAAGTTACACCTATTAAAACATATGCTCAGTTGATACCTACGTTATATGATATTGAACATAAAACCAAAGGTGGATTTTCTAATATATCAGTCAATTATGCACCTATTCAAGCATTTGATAGGGTTTGAGATATGTTGGCATGCAGATGTGTCCAAAGCACTAGTTCAGTTAGATGGTGGTAAAGAGATGGAGCATTTTAATTAATCCTTTGTGTTGGTTCTAGATCTCAGATAAAATTGGAATTTTATCACATGGTCATACTTGTTTGAAATAGTTCATTCAATATACTTTCTTTTTTATTCTCACAGAGATGGTACTTACTAAACACTTGAAATAGAATTTTAGGGGTCTAGCAAGTGATTGTAATAGCATGCCATCATGACATGTCCAATTTTTAGGAATGAACAGAAACACTTTATGTTCTTGGAAATTTTTGGTATTAAGTGAACAAATTGACAACAAAGAATGATATGATACATAGAAGAGGCACAAGAAAACTAAGCCATCAACATTTTATACCAGGACCGTGGAAAGGAAACTTTGGTCAGTAAAAGAAAGGAAGGATATCCATTGGTACTACCTTTTGACAAAGTTCAATTAATGAAATTTTGAGGTTTTTAATATCAAGAAATCAACTAAATATATATTTACATACATTTGTTGCATGAGGACATGAAAAATATAGGGAATGGGGGAGATATCAAGACTCCAATTTGACGTCATTTGCATTACCAAAGAACCCCTTTTCCCTTATCTAAACCACTCCTTCCACCACAATTACCATCCTTTTCATCACTTTTTAGTATAAAGGCCATTCAAGGGAGCATAAGGTAATTTTGTTGGTTTATTAGCGCTTTCCCATCATTTTTGATGAAGTAAAGAAGCTCAAAGTTGTTTTATTGGTAATTATCATTTTACCTAGTTTGAGACCTTGTAACCTACATGTAGGTCTAGTAACCCACATCATCGTTCATCATACTTCCAAAGTTCTATAAGGGAATCCAAGACAAGGGTTTTGTCACTAGGACCATTGAAACACTTTTGTGTTAATAAGCTTGCACACAATTCGCACATGTGGACCTCCAACTCATGAATAACACTTCAGCCAAAATAAGTAGCAGTTTCTAGGCCGCTAGCTTCTAACACAAATTTCAAGTCAATGAAGGAGAATCTAGAAGAGACAGGACACGGTTTTTGTGAAAAAGGGTCCAAATTGATTACCAACTATGCCAATTTCCAAATGAGGTACATTTTGGGATATCCAGAAGATTTTCTAAAGGTGTAAAACTGAGATTTTCTATTATGCTCCAAGTTAGTAGTAGTTTTAAACAACTAACTTCTAGTGTGATTGCCGAGGCGATGAAGACAAATCTTGGAAAACAAAAACATGGGTTTTGTCCAGAATGAGATATAATGAGAATTACGTCTAAATTTATCAAAATGAGAAATGGTTTAGGATATTTAGGAAGATATTCAATCAGGATTTTCCCAAATTACATACTACGCCCATATTTGTAAAAACTCAAAATTATTTGTTAGCAACGACTTGGTTAAATTGATAAAGATTGTTTTGAGTTGGTTCCCACTTTTCATGTATAACTAAAGTTGTGGAGGAGATCAATGTAGTTCACGCATTAGACGAAATTTTTGTATCATATTGTATTGTTGAGACCACTTTTATAAAATGTTTATATATTGAAGACAAATTATCATGTATACAATTTTCCCTTAGAGTGGTAGTCTTCTAGCAACATGGAGCTGATTGGGAGGGCCCACCTATTTGGTCTAGACTACCATTTTATTTTCTCTAGGTTTCATTTTCATTGTAGTAGGTTTATATGTTATTCATATTAGTTTTATTTCAGAATAGTTTATTTATGTTCTTAATTAAATAATGGGTAAATCTTTCTTTCATGAATGTTGTGTGGATCATTGTAGAGGATAAATCTTACTGAAGGCTATAGTTCATGAGTGAAGTTTCACTTTTGAATCTCTTGAACGCCTAACCATTAGAATAGGTGGAATATTGGGATTGGTGCCCTTGGAGAAGCCTTGATACTATTGGCCTAGTTATCATGTCTCTTAGATTTAAATTCTCAATGCTTTCTCTTTTTCTTAGCTTTACGTGCCTTGTTTTATTTTTGTTAGAGATATTACACACTCACCTCGCTAATTATTTTCCTAAGGCTGACAACCCAATGTTGAGAACACTTCCTTAGATGAGAATATTCTCTCTAGTGAATATTCCCCTACAAAATAGGGTGATCCTCTTCAATTCAGAGTCAATTACACTCATTTAGACTAGTATAAGTTACTCATGCATAGAAACCTCAGTTTTATCACTAGAAGTTGCATGTATTTCTCTCACTACCACACGTATAAATCGATTAATTGATGATTGCATGGATTAGTTAAATATGAATACATGGAAGATTACTTCATTTTCTATCAGTGGGTGTCTAGATCTCTCTAGATCACTACTATGGATACTTCACTTATCCATGTAGAGTATATCATGTGTATTTTACCATTTTACTCAATAGTTAATAGAATTCATTCTTTCATTATTCTCTCTTCTCTTCTCTCTTGCAAGATTTGTGTGTTCATTTTCTAATAGATAAATTTGTTGTGAAAACTTCACATGGTATCAAAGACTTGATCACTAGGAGAAAGTGCACAAGCATTTCTATTTGCAGCTACAAGAGGAAGATGCACTCACAAAATATGGATTACTCATCGGAAATACTTCTCACACCTCATAACTACTTCAAGTGGAATATAAAATTTTTGCATTAGCTAAGATGTCGAGGCTTGTATCAGATTACTATGGTGATAGAAATTGATCCAACTTCTACTGTCGAGAAGAACAGGTATCTCAATTGCACAGATGAGGCTTGTCGCCTCCTCTGCATGTTTGTGTCCCCCAAGATTTTGTTTCACATTGAAGCTTGTACCACACTAGATTAGATTTGGACAAATAAGAGAGGATCTCTTTGGAAAACATGATGAAATGAGAGGCCATATGCTTGAGTTCAAGCTAAATTCCATAGACCCAAGGAATTTTGATAAAATCCAGTATTTATTTACGAAGTTCAAGTCCCTCCTCCATATAAAGGGATGTGAAATAGACAAATCCACTCAACACAGTCATTCAATTCTTTCCATTCTATAAAAACTTGGTCCATATTATGTTGTCTTTGTCTCATCTTTCCATACAAACAAATTAACTTCATGATCTACCTGGAAAATCCTGACATTAGATTAGTTTATTGAAGCCCACATGCATGAGCAAGACAAGCTCATCAATATGGAGATAATCAAGGGATCCAATTCCCATACACTTTTTGTCCATGAGAGAAGCAACACATCCAATTCGATGACCAAGAAAAAAGGAAAGGGAAATTCACATGAAAAGAAAAAGAAGGAAGGGTACTCCAAACCATTTTATTATTCCTTAGGATCCAAGGTGGAAAAGAAAATAAATGGAAGACCAAATTTAGTTAGTTCAACCACGGTTATCATCTAGAGTTCACATGCATGAAGAAGGAGAATGATTAGATGGTGCAACTTCTTCTAAAGAACAATCTTTGGGATCACATTCCCAAGGATGGCAAGAATAATACGGAAGATAAACCAAACGAGGTAACTCTCATGCACTGATTACCATTAACTCATCTCCTGAAGCATGGATCTTATATTCAGGTGCATCCCACCGTATGGAAGTGATGGAGAATTTTTTATCTTCTATGTATGCATTCACAGGTCCTCCCATACTCATCAGAGATGATATCCCAATTGAGGTCATTGACCAAGGGAGAGTAGAACTCTCACACAGAAGTTTTGAGAATTTCTTGCATGTTCCAAAACTCTCCAT
The DNA here is from genome assembly GCA_000966675.3 of Picea glauca. Taxonomy (NCBI): domain Eukaryota; kingdom Viridiplantae; phylum Streptophyta; class Pinopsida; order Pinales; family Pinaceae; genus Picea; species Picea glauca. The sequence continues at coordinate 1,188,369 of JZKD02S1843718.1, forward strand.
GAATATACTCTTTGTTTATCAGATAACACATTCTAGTACAAGAAAAATAGTTGAGTTCACACTTTATTCTATAACCATATATGATATGCATGATAACTCCACTATTTCTATTAGTGAGGTAAACCACCAATCTCATTTGTATACTTTTAGTAAATTCATTGCTAAATCTGATTATGCTTTAATATTGATGCATGTTGATGATACTAGTAGATTATGATGTGAGACATTCAACCATCTGAACTTCAAATATAGGCAAAAAATATGAAAACAAGATATGGTCACCGAATTTCCCAACATACACTTTTCAAAAGGATTTTGTCAATGATGTGTTCTTGGAAAACATCCTCAAGAGAGATTTGAGAAAGGGAAGGCATGGGATATGATGTGACCCTTTCCTCATTCATCCATCAATAAAGAAAGGTACATTCTTACATTTATTGATGATTTCTCACAATACACTTCGATGTATTTTCTCAAGAAGAAGTTTGATGTTTTTGAGCATGTTAAAGACTTCAAAGTACATGCAGAGACTCATTTTTGGAGAAAGATCAAAATCCATTGCACATAAAATGAGGAAGGAATATGTGAAATAAGATTTCCAACATATTTTTTTAGAGGTAGGTATACAGTTGCATCACATAGTACCTTACACGCCATAGCGGAATGTAGTATCTGAGAGGAAGAACATGTTCCTCAAGGAGATGGCCACTTACATGTTGCATGTAATTTATATACCTCCCAAGATTTGGGTCAAGGAACTTGACTATTCCAACCACTTTCAGGAGAGTTCTAACAAGGATTGGACTCCCTTTGAGGCATGGAGTGGAAGCAAATCATAATTCACCCACTTTTAAATATTTGGATCACGCGTATGGGACTGCATACCTTCTAAAAAGAGGAAAGAATTAGATCCATAGAGTATCGCATGCATTTTTGTGGGATATCCAAATGGTGTGAAGGGTTATAGGTTACTTTATCCCTCTATGGACAGGCTCATCATTGAGCGTAATGTTTATTTTGATGAGATTCCCTTGCATGTTGTTAAATTATGATCTTGATTTCTTATGCAGATTAATTCTTTTATTTTCTTAAACACTTTGATTCCAGCATAATACACTTCAAAAATATCAAATCATAATTGAATAGCAATAACTATGTAGATGAGTAAGCATGCACATCAACAACACATATACCCTGGGGAAACCCTGTACAGAGAGAACAACCCCAGCAAACGATATTCCTTTATTGAATTAATAATGTAAGATCACTTACAATTATACACCATGAATGTTATTCTCTTAAAGAGCTTGCCAAAATGACTCTGACCTAACAAAGACCTAAAAGACCTTGCCGAAATAAATCTATGATATGTTGCCTCTATTGTTGATATACAACACTGATATGTTGCTTTGGTATGTTGCCTCTTTATCACTGATATGTGCCTCTATTGCTTCAACCTTAACCTGCATATCAAAACTGTGTTGAAGAGAGGGTTCGACCTCTGATTATATAGGTTGAAGAGGAGAAGAGGAGAGACTTGAAATAGTAACATGTTTGCACTAGTTAATAATAACTCAGCTTCATACTTTAGTTAGAACTTAGAACTAGACTTGAGACTGGTTACAACTCAACATTACACTTTAGTTCGCAAATAGAAGTATACTTGAGACTGGTATGCTTTAGTTCTAAATTAGAACTAGACTTGAGACTGGTTACAACTCAGCATTACACTTTAGTTCAAAAATAGAAATAGACTTAGGACTTTAGTTGCAACTCAACATTACACTTTAGATCTAAAATAGAACTAGACTTAAGACTTCAGTTGCAACTCAACATTATACTTTAGTTCAAAAATAGAACTATAATTGAGACTTCAGTTACAAATCAACATTATACTTTAGTTCAAAAATAGAACTAGGCTTAAGACTTTAGTTACAACTTGACTCTTTACAAGGCAATTCAGAATTCTCTTCATGGTGGATAATGTTACACGTGCCAATGCACTAGATCAATACATTTATATCGTTTGCAATATTAGGAATATCGTTTGTTTCTAGATCATAGGAATGTTATATTCAACCTAACGTTTTCTAGATGCCTTGACTTTTTCTCATGGCTCACAAGGCTTGACTGGGCTCACAGAGGTTGTATGTTCCCCCTAACTTTTTCACTAGTCTGTCTATGATTACAGAGGTTGTACGTTCCCCCTGAATTTTTCACTTGACTATCTATGCTCACAGAGGTTGTACATTCCCCATGAATTTTGCATTAGACTCACATAACATCTTGTTCGTCTTGAATTTTGGTTTGACTCACATAGGTTGTACGTTCCCCCTAACTTTTTTCAATACCTCACAAGACTGGTTGATTCTCCAAATCTCCCTGGCTAGCCTCAAGGCGGCCCATATGGCCTCTCATTGGAGAATCACTGTCAATGCTGCCAAATTTAACACTCCCTCTCAGTGAGGGAGTCATTCTCATCCACACCAAGCTTTCCTCTCAGTTGCACAAACTATCTTGAGGTCAGAGGCTTGGTCAGGATATCATCTACCTGCTTGCTCGTGGCTATGTATTGTAACTTTACAGTTTTTCTCTCGACCAAGTCTCATATGTAGTGGTACCACATGTCAATATGTTTTGACCTGTCATGAAATACTAAGTTCTCTATCAATTTTATGCAACTTTGATTATCATAGTGAACCATTGTCATCTCGATCTTGTCTCCAAACAACCTAGAAACCAATTTTATGAGTCATACTACTTCCTTGCTAGCATCACTTGTTGCAATGTACTCAGCCTATGCTCTACTCTGTGCAATGGATCCCTACTTTCCGCTTGACCAAGAGATCATAGCGGATCCTAAACTGAAGCAGTATCTGGAAGTACTCTTCTGATCCACTGGGCTTCCTGCGTAGTCAGCATCTGCATACCCATGCAGAAATAAACCACCACTGTATGTATATCTCAGACCATAAGTAATGGTACCTCTAAGATATCTCAAGGTGTGATTTTCTTCTACCCAGTTTCTTTGTCTTGGTTTAGTCATGAACTGACTCATTGCAATCACTGCATAGCATATATTTGGCCTAGTGTGGATCATGTACATCAATGATCCAATCAGATGCATATACATGGTGGGATCCACCAAATCTGAACCTGTATCAGAATCATGCAACTTCCTTAGGTTGGTAATCATTGAAGTAGACATGGATTTGCAATCCATCATACCAAACCTCTTTAATACATCCACTGTGTATTTTCCTTGTGCCAGAAATATCTCGCCATGTCTTTTCCATACTTCCAATCCTAGGAAGTACTGCATCAATCCTAAGTCTTTCATCTCGAATTATGAGGTTAGCTCCCTCTTACACCAGCCTATTAGCCCTTCATATCCTGTTAGAAAGATATCACCAACATACAAGATTAGTATAACAGGTTGTTTACCTCTTACCTTGAAGTACAGATTTGCATCAGCATCACTTTTCTGAAATCCCAAGATTTTAAGAAAGCCATCAATCCTGTCATACCAAACTCTAGGAGCATGTTTAAGACCATACAAGGCCTTCCTTAGCTTGCATACATGATTTCCTTAGTTATGCAGTATAAAACCATCTATTTGTTCCACAAATACCTCATGTTCAATATTTACATTCAAGAATGTTGTTTTTACATCCATCTGATGTAGCTTCCAACCAAGAACTGAATCTAAAGCAATAATAGTTCGAATGGACGTATACCTGGATACAGGGGAAAAATTATCTTCATAGTCGATTCCTTCTTTCTGAGTGAAGCCTCTGGCTACAAATATTTCTTTGAACTTTTCCACACTTTCATCAGTTGCATGTTTGATATTATAAATCCATTTGGAAGAAACCACCGATTTGTCTTTTGGCCTCGACACAATGTCCCAGACATTGTTCTTTATAATAGACTTGTATTCCTCAAGCATGGAATCCTTCCATAATTGTAATTTATCTGCTTCTTCAAATGAAGAAGGTTTGGCATCACTAATGTTTCTCATCAGTGCAACATAGCCTCCAAACCTATGAGGCCTCTTCCTTTCCTTGAAAGTTCCTTTGGGAGAAACTATCCTTTCTGCTTCCTTCATTATTTCTTTAAGCCATTATGGCTTCCTTTTGGCTATAGGTTCTTCAATAGTTCTTTCTAACACTTCAGCAGGTTCTATGGGCTCATTACTTGGCCCTTCACGAGGTTCATCCCTCTGATCATATGACTCTTCATTTTCAGAAGAGGGTGAAGCTATATGAACTTCTTCTGATTCCTGTTGAAGATCTTTGGATTTCTTAAATGTGGCTTCCTCATGGAAAGTCACATTTCTTCTTACCTCTATTTTCCTATGACCTAGTACATAAATCCTGTAAGCCTTGGAGTTCTCATTTTACCCCACAAAAACCCCTTTATTTCCCGAGGGTTCAATATTTATTCTCTTTTCCTTAGGGACATGAATATACACATGACACCCAAATATCCTTAGATGCCCTACTTCAGGTTTGATCCCTGAGAGGACCTCTTCAGGAGTCTTGTCCGTCAAGATATCATGTGGAAACATGTTCTGAATATACACAGCAGTGGAGGTAGCTTCTTCCCATAAATAATTTGGTGGATCCTGGTCAAACATCATTGCTTTCTCTGCCTCACAAATTGTCCTATTTTTCCTCTCAGCAACACCATTTTGTTGAGGGTTATATGGCATGATCAACTGTCTCTTGATTCTTGTTGACTTGAAGAAATCCTCAAACTAAAGAGATTCAAACTCTCCTACATTGTATGTTCTAAGGATTTTGATGTGTTTCCCTGTCTTATTTTCAATAAAGGATTTATACTCTTTGAATTTATCAAATGTGTCACTTTTATCTTTAAGGAAATATATCCAACATTTTCTCGAGTAATCGTCAATAAAAATGACATAAGACAAACAACCACTGATTGAGGGAGATGACATGGGACCACATACATCAGAATGAACCAGATCTAAGATGCCCTAAGCTTTGTTGTCACTACTAGGAAATGATTTCTTTATATTTTTACCCTGCATGCATCCCTTACAAATTTCATTTTTACTAAGAGAAATAGAGGGCATGCCACATACCATGTTCTGTAGATCTGGAAGAGATTTGTAATGAATATGTCCAAGTCTTTTGTACCACAACTCGTTGGAGATAGTTGCATCATGAGACAATGCTTGAATTGACTATCCTGACATGACGTACCATCCTCCACTGTGATTTAGAATGGGTTATGTTGTACTTAAGTGGATACCTTTAGCCCATATTAGTGCCTTATTGTCCTTGAAGATCACCCAATATCCCTTGTCCTCAAGGGTTGCAAATGATAGTAGATTCTTCTTGAGCCCTGGAACATATAATACTTCATCAACATGAAGTCTAGCCCTAGATTCCAATCTGAAGGAGATAGAGCCTACTCCCTCTATCCTGTAACCTTTGTCATCCCCAAGGTCAACCTGCTCTGCAAATGATTTTGTCTCAAAATCTGAGAGGATATCCTTGTACCCTGTCATGTGCTTTGATGCACCACTGTCTACTAACCAAGTTTTTGGCCCCATCGAAACTGAACTGGATAACCCAAAAACCAAGTAATACTATTTTTTATTTTCTTTCTCATTAGAAGGACTTTTCTTATTTCTTTTGGATTCATCATCCTCAGCAGTTGAGACATGATGTTTCCCTTTCCTTGGATATTTCTTTCTAAACCAACAATCTTTAGAAAAATGACCCAACTTACTACAACCAAATCATTTAATCTTAGATGCATCAATATTCTTTCCTTTGAATGTACCTTTGGTGTTTGGCTTCCACTGAGAGCCTTTCTGGTAAGTGTCTTTCTTCTTTCCCTTGAATCTAGATGCTAAATATGAGTGCTCTTCTTTCATTGGCTCACTCTTTGTAGATGTGTGGTTCTCCTTCTGGATTCAATCATGCCATAACCACTCAAACGTGGGTTGAATCTCTCTCCCACTTACACTGGATAAGAAGGTCTCCCATGAATGAGGAAGACCGTCAAAAATGGCCTACACTAAATCATCATCATCCACTATCACCCCTATGACCAAAAGTTGATCTCTAATATGGGTTATCCTGGAACAGAAAGATGTTGTTGATTCACCTTTCTCTATCTTCAAATACTTAAGATTGTGCTTAATTTTCCTCTTCTAATTGGAGCATATTTATCATATAGATTCACCAAGGTATCCATATAGTCCTTGGTAGTCATTAACGAAGTCATTGCAGACATTATATTGTCTTTGACTGAGTCAAATATGATTCGCTTGGCCTTTTCTTGATTCTTCCTGAAGGTTTCTCTTCCTGCATTATTCGTGGGTTCCTCCACCATAGTGGTCACATACTACTCAATATCATGCTCTTGCAAGATATTGGTTATCTGGAGCTTCCACACATTGAAGTTGGTAGCTCCTTCGAGCCTATCCTCGACCCTGATTGAAATGGAGGATGCCATGGAACTCACACTTGAAACTTAATCAAGCTAGATTGGATCTTTGTGTCCCTATTTTTGCACTTCAACATGTTTAACACACCCTAAGCTCTGATACCATGTTAAATTATGAGCTTGATTTCTTATGCGGATTAATTCTTTTATTTTCTTAAACACTTTGATTCCATCTTAATACACTTCAACAATACCAAATCATAATCGAATAGAAATAACTATGTAGATGACTAAGCATGCTCATCAACAACACATATACCCTGGGGAAACCCTGTATAGGGATAAAAACCCCAGCAAACAATATTCCTTTATTGCATTAATAATGTAAGATCACTTACAAATATCCATCATGAATGTGCTTCTCTTAAAGATCTTGCCAAAATGACTTTGACCTGACAAAGACCTAAAATACCTTACTAAAATACACCTCTGATATGTTGCCTCTACTGTTGATATACAACACTAATATGTTGCTTTGGTATGTTGCCTCTTTATCACTAATATGTGCCTCTATTGCTTCACCCTTAACCTGCATATCAAAACTGTGTTGAAGAGAGGGGTCGACCTCTGCTTATATAGGTTGAAGAGGATACGAGGAGAGACTTGAAATAGTAACTTGTTTGCATGATTTAATCATAACTCGGCTTCATACTTTAGTTCGAACTTAGAACTAGACTTGGGACTGGTTACAACTCAACATTACACTTTAGTTCGAAAATAGAAATAGACTTGAGACTAGTATGCTTTAGTTTGAACTTAGAACTAGACTTGAGACTGGTTACAACTCACATTACACTTTAGTTCAAAAATAGAACTAGACTTGAGACTTTAGTTGCAACTCAACATTACACTTTAGTTCTAAAATAGAACTAGACTTAAGACTTCAGTTGCAACTCAACATTATACTTTAGCTCAAAAATAGAACTAGACTTGAGACTTCAGTTATAACTCAACATTATACTTTAGTTCAAAAATAGAACTACAGATAAGACTTTAGTTACAACTTGACTCTTTACAAGGGAATTCAAAATTCTCTTCATGGTGGATAATGTTACACGTGCCAACGCACTAGATCAATACATTTATATCATTTGCAATATTAAGAATATCATTTGTTTCTAGCTCATAGGAATTTCATATTCAACCTAAATTTTGCTAGATGCCTTGACTTTTTCTCATGGCTCACAAGGCTTGACTAGTCTCATAGAGGTTGTATGTTCCCCCTAACTTTTGCACTAGTTTGTCTATTCTCATTAAGGTTGTATGTTCCCCCTAAATTTTGCACTAGATTGTCTATGCTCACAGAGGTTGTATGTTCCCCCTGACTTTTGCATTAGACTCACATAGTAGCTCACTCGTCCTGACTTTTGGTTTGACTCATAGAGGTTGTACGTTCCCCCTGAATTTTTTCAATACCTCACAAGACTAGTTTATTCTCCAAATCTCCCTGGCTAGCCTCAGGGTGGCCCATATGGCCTCTCATTAGAGAATGACTGTCGATGCTACCAAATTTAACCATTGGAGCCACATGCAGAGACCTCGGTACCACTACCTCCACTAGACATAAGTGATGACAAGTCCACTCACTCATATCATGGTTCATATTTGAGCTCAGAATATGATTCATAACATGATGATCATGCCAATCATGAGCAGGCAAATGTTGATCCACCACAAATTCCCAAGTAGGCACAGACCACCCTATAGGAAGAAAGAGATCTTTTGGGGGATCCAACATATCAGAGAGGATGAGATCTCAATTTGAGGGTCCTCCTCATGCACTCACAACTACTAAACCGGTGATTCCCATGTATTTATATATGGTTCTAGCTTCATACCTACAGACCTATGCAACAGCTACAGGGAATCCATTCTCGAAATCCTCCATGCAGGAGGAGTATACGTATTTACTCGATAACTAGACTTGGGATCTGGTTCCACTTCCTTTAGATAGGAATTTTTTCAAATTCATGTGTGTCTATAGGAAAGAAAAATAGTGGATGAACAAGTGAGAAGGTCGTTGATGGGTCCAAAAGGCCTATAAAGTAGGTAAGGGAGAACACCCGATGACAAGTCTCAATTAGACTGACTCTCATTTGGGATGGCATTTCCAACCAGCATGTGGGCCTATTTGCACTCTAAGTTTACTATCTAAACATTAATCTGAGAACCAAAGTTCCTTAGATGAATTAAAATCTTAAACTAAGATAAACTATACTACCTACATCTATTCTTAGATGCAATCCTATACTAAACTAATCCTATCTTGATCAGGAGAAAACTAGATAAGATTGAATATAGTTAAATATAATGCCCTTTGAATTAGTAAGATTCCATACATTCAAATGATAAATGATCACAATAATGTTATAGAAACACTAAAAATCAATTTTTATTTTCTTTTAACAACATTATAATTGCATTCGATGGAGAAACTATGATAATCTGATCATACAAGAAAATTGCAGAAATAATCCATACAATAAGAGTACCATCTTTCATTACAAAGGGGAAAATTCCTTAACCTGTTACAGCCATATTTTTTATAGAAAATGAGGAGACACTTTTCATATTTAGTAATTGTCATCCTATCAGATGATAGTTACAACATTTCATTCCACATTCTCGATAAAGACTTTACAATAATTACAAAAAAAATCAAAATGTCGAAATACAGTAGAAACGATCAAGTAGTTTTTTGGGATTTTCATTTTGTCCCTAAACTGTTGGATTACTAAGAGGGGGGTTGAATCAATAATAGAGCAATGGAATCCTTTCTAACCATAAAATGTAATTTTTATATCAATGTATAATTATCATCCAATAGGTGTAGAGTAAATAAACAATGAACAAATCATCAATCATACACATACACAGTACATCAGTGTTTTTACGTGGAAACTTAAAGCAGGAGAAAACCATGGAATTTTTTTTATTATATGTCTTTAAGAATCACATTCATTGGAAGAACCAACGTCCTTTATTTTCTAGCTGAAAATGGAAGGAGGCCCCAACCCCCTAGTTTCTCAGTCTACAAACTGAGGGATGCTCCATGCAATGTACCTCAAATTTACCATAAAAAAAAAAATCCTTTATTATTTTTTTGTACCACTAATATCTAATTTTATATATAATCATTTCTAGGGAGAGATAATATTTCTTCCTAGAAAACTCGGCGAAGTATATTATATTCGGTCTATCACAAGGTGCCACTCTAGACCAGTCGACTTACTCGATTAGGAAGGTTAAATAGATGGTTTACCAAACTTTCAGAAGTTTCCTTGGTTTCGAATCTACTTATTTACATAGATAGTTATATGCACATAATAGTTTGGTCTCGGAATTATAATCCTTTCCATCCCTATCGCAAGTCCCCTACGTTGCGTGCGAGATAACTAATGTATTTGACATAAAAATTATGTGCCTTTTAAGAAGGCTCGGGGACGGGACCATATCTCGTAACTGAACCAAATAGGGTTTGGAAAAATTCTCTTGGCAAACGAAAAATAATGCTAAGTCTCATTTGACTGGAACTTTAACTGTTCGATTGTCTCAATGGATTTTCCATCAAAATGATAGGCTAACTGCCAAGTTACAGTTGGGAGTGAATGCACTTCAACTAGTCGATTCACTGAGGATCAACATTAACTTCAAAATTTTCTTAGGTGGAAGAAAGGTTTGTTTGTCAGAGTGAGTTAAAGCTCTTCTACAACTACCATTAATGGGGCCTAAGTATGTGTGAATTTCATTGGTGTCTCTTGTCCTTCCCTCCAATTGAATCGTGTCGAGTTCTGCCCCATCACATGGCCAAACTACCTACTGGTACTCTTGGCATTTATTTGGAAATGACGGACTACTCTTAGGGTTGAGTGAGTTTTTCTTTGTCATTGTGAATCCCTTGAGATGGCTCTGCGAGTTATTCTTCGCAGAGGAAGCAGAAAAAAATGGAGGCCACCACCCAGTGTAGCAGACATCTCAACCACCCTTTTTTGGTAAGTCCTTCTCTTAATAATACAGAATTCTATAGGGTAGGGTGAGGCTTCGGAGAATTCATAGCAGGGAGAACGCCATGCATTATGTAACTCTTTCTATAGCATTCTATTATGCGCCCCTTATCATTATTCCTAGAATATTTAGGGGTAACCCACTCCTGGAGGTAGTTGTAAACCGTGGTTTTGTACTTGGGAGTGCTCTACACTTGTATAGTTTCCCTCATATGTGTTTTAACTCTTCGGTCTTTCGTTACCCATTATTTCATTATCCTTTGAGGCGTCTCGCCGTGTTTATGTTGGCCTGATACTAAAATGTCGTGAGACTAAGAGGTTTCTTAGAAGAATGGAAAATAATTTATGTATGGTAAGGTGAAGTATTGTATTCTTTTTAATTCCCTATGCAGAGTGAACCATTCTTTCATAGTTTTTGCCAAACCCTAGACCGGTTCCTACCCGAGTATTGTTCTAGGCCTGTCATTTACTTTCTTGTCCGATGCCCTTAAAGGGTGGGATCTAAGGCACTCGAGTAGTCGATTAGAAGGGTTTTGACACACTATATCTTGTGTTTATATTAAACCTGGTCTTTTTCGTGGATGGATATTTATTTATACTACTTGGATACTGTAGAACAATGGATTAGTATTTACTGTCGATTGATGAATCTTCTCTGTAACTGGTTTTCTAGAGGGCTTAAACTAACATTTAGTTAAATCTTAAGTCGTGTAGAAACATCCACATTATTTCTTCGTCTTACTCCCATGGCGAGATTAAACAGATTAAAGTTAAATGTTAGCATTCTTGATTATATATATTTTTTTTACAAGAAAAATAACTTGGTACCAACACTAATGGTGGAACCCTATTAATGTGAGGGTATCCATCAGGATTACTTGGACTCCCTTTACTCGAAATGGAATGTCTACTCAGCCAATACAAGACAAGGGAAGGACATCGGACTTCATGAATGAGTTAAGTGTTATTTTGGTTTCAGCTATTACCCGTATTCATCGTTCTATTGAAAGTTTTTCATTAGCATTGATTTCGTATAATATACTAATGTCTACCATGTTAAATCTTGCAGGGGCATTTACTGTACAAGGTTATCGGATACTGGTCCCTATCCTCCGATCAAAAAGTTATTCGGGTTCTATAAACAACATCTCTCAGATTTATCTTTCTGAGCTCTAGAGATGAGGTCAATGTTCTGTAAAAAAAAATCTTGTTACAGAAGGAAGTTTTTCTCCGATCTATGTATCGATCGTTCTTTAATTTAAGGATAAATCCGATTGTTATGTTGGTAATTTATGGTGAGAAGGGAAAATCATTCTTACGGAAGGTTGAATTTATAATAAAAGTCTTTTAAGGGATTAAATCTATCCCGAATTCCTTTCTGGTAATTGTAATAGAAATGACAGAGTTAGCGAATTTAAATTTCGCCTAATATTACAGTCCTTCAGAATACCTCGACTATTTAAAGATATCAAAAATGTTTCCCAAAGGTTATTCTATTACTTCTGTATTGTTTTGTTCAGAGGCTTTGTTAAGGACAATGGGTCTATTGTTTCTGTTATTACATGCTTTCTTCCAGAACTTCTGTGTTTCTATTATTACATGGTTTCTTTCCAGAACTTCCATGTTTATGTTATTACATGTTTTCTCTCTAGAAATCCTATGTTTTTTTTATTACATATTTCCCATTTATATTTGAATACTATTCAAATTGAATAAAAGGAAAGGAAAACCTACAGGCATACTAAAAGGAAAATAAATTTCAACTTCTGGAACTATATGTCTTTAATTCAAATCTTGTTGCAAAATGGAAAGAATAATTTAAGCCCCTGATCAGATGCTAAATATAGATGCATAATTAGGTACCTATCCTTATATAAAAGTTTACTCTTGCCTCACATTGATATCGTATCAATATTATTACTCTGTGTAGTCCATTACCGTCAAATGAAAAAAGGATAAATAACTCGTTCTTGTATTATTGCCTTTTCAATCGCAGATGTCGTTAAAGAATTCTTTCGAATTGATTTCCTTGTACTTAAGAAAAGAACATTGCATTTCTATTATCTAAGTATGATAATCGAACTGATTTTATTCACCACTAGAAGCATGCTAGGGTATTTACCAGGTTTTTTATTCTGCTTGTTTTTT